>JAJOZX010003448.1:182500-527870 GCA_023014485.1 Bathynomus jamesi | reverse complement strand
TCTTAAGCTCAAAAGATATTGACATTGATTCGATAAAGACGTTCTCATGTACAAACTCCCGGAGAGTTAGTGGAGTATGAACTCCTGCTAAGAGACCTTTAATGAGAGTCTTTCTGAAGGGGTCACTGCTATTGGTATCACATAATATGGAAATTCATATTTGGAATGACTCTTAAAAGCGATACGACACGAGAGGAAAGGTTTGGATGGTTATTGTCGTGGCCTGTTCTAGATTCCAATCTAACTCCATTTAACCGGGCGCGCATGAATGCTATATTGAAGCTCGAATCTCGATATACTATTTACTATTTACTATCCGATGACAGAAAAACTTCAAAATGTCGGAGTAGAAAATTTTATTGTGTAAAATTAATGTTATTTCTAATCTTAATGAGATGTTGTAAATAACAAGAAAAACATAAATAAAAAACCGCCTTCATTAAATACTGAGTGATTTAATTTATATTACGAAATTGTTCAAAATTATAAACGCGATTCATCTTAAATCTTTTCTCTTTATCAATCTTGGTAAACCTTTAAGATCAGACTCAAATTACAACTTAAAAGTGCTAAAAACATGAATTATTATCTTCTTCTCACGAATTACGCTAATTAATGGTTGTTTGGAGTCTTATTCCTAAGAGGAGGTTCGTAGCTCTGGAATTGTGGGTATCCTTTTGAGACGTGTTTAAAAATAAATTGAACGAGAAAAAACATAATCGCTAACATCGTTTGGATATTTCTCTTACGTTCATATTTAAGAAGAGTTTATAACTGCTCGTATGTCTATGCTTGGTATAGAACGTACCTTATATATTACTTAAAATACTACAAACATCACACAAATAAACCAAGTATTTTGTAGCTAGTCTGACTAGCTATTTATTTTTTCTCTTTTGGTGGAATTAGTTTGCGCAACGAAATTACAGTCGAGAGACTCTTGAGCATCACGAAAGATGGTTGTCATAATGACTGACAGCTGACAGCCGAAGTAACGTTTGCAAAGAAATTATGAAACAAGAAAAAAAAGGTCTTTTAAGACGAATGGGGTTTAAAGCCTACATAATTTTTGTGTGAACTTATAATCGCTATTTAAAATCACTTGAGTCTTACTAAATAATAAAACCCTTAAATGAAATGCTTAAAGTATAGCCAATGCGTCTCGCGACCAACCACTTAAGTTTAATTTGACATATGTGCTCATGTTAATTCTCGACTCGTCTTATCGAACTGGGCAGAGCTCAAGAGTCAAGTGAAGTGGAAGGTAAGGAGACTCAGAGATAACAGTCACGATGAACATTTTATATATACCTCTCTCTCTCTCTCTCTCTCTCTCTCTCTCTATATATATATATATATATATATATATATATATATATATATAGAGAGAGAGAGAGGTTCATTCATTTAAGGTTTAGATGAAGTTTGTTTAATATTTCATCTGAAAGTGACTGACCCATATATGTATACATTTCAGATGTTAAATGAAAATTACTAACCTAACCTACCCTACCCTAACCTAGCATAACCTAACCGAACGTAGTGCAACCTAAACAAAACTATACCTAAGCTAATTTAAACTATTGTATTGACATTAATCAACTGAACCCATCGAAGATCAAATTGTTCGACTTTATGTGCATATTTGGAAATTCTGCGTTCAACTTTTACACAGTTCGAAGTTGTGGAGTTCAGTTGTTTCACTATACCAGTGGTTCCCAACGTAGGAATAAATTACCCCACTGGGGCAATGATAACTATTTTGTAGAGTAATGACACGCGATCCAGAAGTTATAAAAACTAATATCGAATGATTGGGGTAATGGAGCTGGATCAGAATTGGGTTTTGGGTAACTATACAAAAAAGGTTGGGAACCACTACGTTAAACTTTTCATAAATTATGTTTTATTTTTTTCTTGTTTCATGTATGCCAAAACTGTATCTCTTTGAGAAGTGAATCGTGTAGAATGTATGTTGTAATACTTCGATATTTGGACGTCTAACATCACAGGAGTAAAGAGATTTCCTGACTGTTTAGGTTAGGTACTTTATACCCGGGCATAATGTAACCTAACCGGGTTAGGTTGCGTAAGGTTAGGTTAAGTTAGTTATTTTCAGTTAACATCTGAAATGTACATATATAAGTTAATCACTTTCAGTTTCTTCATCCGCCTCCGCAGTTTCTTCAACCCCGTTTAGTTGCTCTCTCTCTATAGAGGGGTCTTGTCCGCCCCTGTATGGAGTATGCTTCTCATGTATAGTGGGGTGGCTCAACTCACACAGTCGTACTTGACCGGGTGGAATCAAAGGCTTTTCGTCTCATTAATTCCCCGCCTCTTACTCACTGTCTCTAATCCCTCTCTCTTCGCCGCAATGTTGCCTCACTCTCTCTTTACTATCGCTATTATAATGGACACTGCTCTTCTGAACACTCTAACTGCATGCTTCCTCCTTTAAGGAGAGCACGCAGCACCAAACTTTCAACACTTTCTCATTCCTTTTCTGCCCAACTCTCTAACGCGAGGGTTAATCGGTATTTTCGATCTTTCATCTACTCACCCGGTCAATTCTGGAACAATCTTCCTCAATCCATCGTTCCCCTTGTCTATGACATCCAATCTTTCAAAAGCAGAGTGTCTAGGCATCTTGAAAACCCTGGACCCTGATTTTGGTTCTCTTCTTCTTCTGTTGTGAGGGTGGGGTGGCGCTTTTGCGAGCATTCGCTCTTGGCCCCTCCTTCCTGGGTAAAAAAAAGTTGAAATATTAACCCTAAAACTCCAAGATTTACTATGTACAAAACTATGTCAAGCTTTACAGAAAGAACATAATTTTGAGCTCAGATAGGGCATGTTCTCTACAATTGAAGTAAGCTATGTTGCAGCCGTCTATTATTTTAACTTCAGTAAAACTAACAACAGTAACTGTGTCTGGTAAACATGCGTAATACTCAACTTCAGTAGCGCACCCAAGAAGGGGACAACAGGTCATTTGCACCCTCCAAGTTTAGAACTCCTTCTCTTCCTTGTATAAAAATAAAATGTTTTATGATGTCATTGACATTTGGGATGAGCTCAATAAAAAACCACAAAGACTGGATATATTGTCATTTAAGATATGCAAATTTGTAAAAAAATAAATGTACGTTGTTTCGCAATTAGCCTACATGTTTAAATTTACTGCAAAAAACCAACAACATTTTTAAGGTTGTTAGCGCCCCCCCCCCAAGGAAATTCCTGGGTGCGCCACTGCTAAACTTCCTGTCATTAAACTCTACAAAGTGGCACAAAGTCTCTTTGCAGTGAAATTACAGCGTATATGTATGTTGCCCTTGTTTTTCAAGCAAAGGAACTTTGTGGCCACCCTGTATAACATCCTATAAATCTTTTCCATTAGAGTTTAGTGTTTTCCTTGAACTCTTTATATATATATATATATATATATATATATATATATATATATATTAAACAAGATAGAAAGCAGAGCCTTCACTGTTTCACAAAGCTCCCTTGGCCCAATTTTTCTACGCTAAAATGGTATTACAATATAAAGTTATACGTGACAAGTTCATAAAAGAATGAAATTAATCACGATAAGTTCATAAATTCATAAAAAAAAACATTAATTAATCAGTATAAATATTATTATTATCATTATTATTATTATTATTACTACTATTATTATTATTATATAAATGGATTAGAATTTGTAAGAAACATTACAGGAGAGTGTAATAATATTTGAAGATCTTTCAAATGTAGTATAAATTTTAAATGAGCATTTGTTCAAAGCTTACGTTTTACAATGAAATTATATAAGTTTTTAAGTAAAAATTACACAGCCGTATGTAACATCATATTGACCTTGCGTATCCAGTACCAAATAGGGTACATACATACATACATACATATATACATATACAAGTATGCTTTAAAATTATAACTTATCACTGAACTGGTTACTCGATAAGGGAAGATTACTGTATGTAAGTTGTAACATGGAGAATACTGAAGATTGCACTTCTGCGGTTTTAGAATTAAGGTATGTCAATGCATGATGAGTAGTTAAGATTACCCCAAAAATGTCTATTTAAGTGAGATTTGAAACTGGAGTTAGATGGTACTTTTTTTATTTGAGTAGGAAGGTTATTTCATAGTGAGGGAGTGACTCGTGATACTGCCATTCTACCAGCATGATAGTCCGTGGGCCAGAAGGATTGATCGGTACCACTCAAGGGAACCAAACGTCCCTTATACCAATGATGAAGGATGTTAAGTATATAATAAAAATGCTTGCTGAACATTTCAAAGGAGTAGCTTTATTGTTTTATCAGCATTTTAAGTTTGCGCCAAATACTAAAATATTGGGCGCCTATGTTTGATGAAGATTTACACTAAAACGCTACCAGATACAGATGTCCAGCAAGCATATTTGGAAACTACAGATTATAAGCTTTCCAAAAAGCATTGTTTCATCTGGTTCGCCTTAATTTGGGGTCTGGCTCATATCATGTTTGTTCCAGGTCGTCATTATTTCTGAGATCCATGTTAGGGTGACGTTGATGGTTTGAAGGAAAATGTAACACCCAGTGAGGAAGGTAGCTGAGCGTAACTTTGTATGCGAATGTACAGATATCAAATTGCAATTTAAAGTTTATATTGCCTAATTTTTCTCTAAAAGGAGTTCATGATAGTTTTTCATTCCATATCCACATTTTCGTTTTTGCGTGTGGAGGAAGGAGTGGCAAGCCACATGCCACTTTGGCTGCAAATTTGTACAGTTTTTGAACCTCTTTTAGTAAAGTTGAGGAACATTCTACTTCAGATAAGTGGGCAGTATACGATGATAACAAAATCAGGCGGAACTTTATCCTGTTAAAAAACAGCAGTCTCCAGAACGCCATCAGAGGAAAGTTGTGATTCTAAAAACTGTTGCAGCTTGTCCAGATAATTTTACCCACTACCGCGTACGCGTGGGTTCGTGAAACATTAATGACCTATACCTTTCTTTTCATTATCCCTAACCAAATATTCACTTTCGGCGTGTCTCGTTCCTATTCTCGCTGTGCATGTGGCTGCTCGTTGGCCCAGGTGCGGGGGTTTTATGCCTGTTTGCCTTATCACAGATGTGAAAGATAAGCTCGTCGCTGAAAAGGATAGACCACAGCAGATCCTCATTTTCCATACTCTCAGAAAGGTCATGACACATGACGTAATACTTCTCATCTGAATGTGGTACGCAAGTTTCTCGAGGTAAAATCGTAGGACCTTTTACGCAGTGTGGATGATGGTATATGGTTAAGTCACACTATACATGTTGTACGGACTTTGTTAGGCTACGTTCAGAAGCTTCACTGACTGCAATTTTTTTCCTTAGTTCACATACTAAGGATAAAAATATACAAAGTTGATTAGAAATAATACAGTAATGTCGAAGTTAAGTGGAGCTACAGACAGACGTTTTCGTACCAAGAATTCCATAGCTTAGACTTTAGAAGTTTAGAGGATAAACGGCAAGACTCATGGATAGCTTGGATAATCGGGTTGGTTGATATTTTAATTCTTTGCATTAGACTGTAATGAGCACATCTTGTTACCTCTGGGAAGCTCGGGACATTGCGGGTAGCAAACATTTGTGAAGCTGAGCATCTCGGGGGGTAATTTATGTAAGAGTCTAAAAGACCCGTTGTACAGCAAATTTATGGTTCTGCCAGAACCTTTTTTATAATTCACCAGAGTTGCTGTCCGTATATATATTACTGCAGAAAGTACGAAAGAGAGTATCTTTAGCTTCACTTGTACAGAACCGAAAGTTCCTTAGAGTCATATTCGCTTTAGTACAAAGGCTTCGAGATTGTTTTCTTATATCTGAGTCATCACTCAAAGAGCTGGTAATAGTTTGACCCAAATACTTAAACTCTTGTACTTCCTCAATTACTTCACCTTTCATTTTAAGTCTAATATCAGCTGGCTGATTACAGCTTTTAGGATGAAACTGCATAACCTTAGTTTTTGTAACATTAAAAAGAATATTATGTTTCTGCGAATATATATTATACAGTATATATATATATTATATATATATATATATTATATATATATATTATATATATATATATATATATATATATATATAATATATAATGACGTTAGAAGAGAAGACGTTAGAAATTGTGGAAAAACATGTCCCAAAGATACAACAAAGAGGAAAGAGAAGCAGGTTCGAAAGACAAAAGAGGGCATTGTTCCGAAAGAGAAAAAGAGTGACTGCAAAATTAAATAATTGTAAAGATAACATCAGAAAAATATTAAATGATAAACTGCAAAGTATCGATGTCGTCATACAGGAACTAATCGAGAAGCATACAGAAAAAGAAGAAGATGACGCTATAGAAGCGATAAAGGCTAACTCAAAGTACAGGGTGGGGCACGGGAACCAAGTGTTTTTGGAATAATCAGGAAAATGATATTTATTTTTGTAAAGAAAATATATTGGTAGAACAACATTCGTAAGAACATAGCATTTCATGTCATAATAATCATGTACCGAAAATTATATCTGGCATATGATGTCCTTGGCCGTCGACGCATTGTTGAAGGCGTTTACGAAAATTGGCCTCCACTCTTCCCAGCAGGTCTCTGTTGATTTGGATGATTTGTTGACGGATCGCTTCCTTCAATGCATCTAATGTACGGGGCTTGTCCTCGTAGACACGTGACTTGAGGTACCCCCATAGAAAGAAGTCACATGTGGACAAGTCAGGGGACCGAGGGGGCCATGCAATGTCACCAAATCTCGAAATGAGATGGTTGGGAAACAGGGGAAGAACAGCCATTGACGCTCTGGCGGTGTGTGGCGTGGCCCCATCTTGCTGAAACCACAAATGTCGACGAGCAATACGCCTTCTTCGTAACTCAGGGATGAAAAAGGTGTTCACCATCTCAATGTAACGCCCAGATGTTATGGTAACGGTAACCCCATTTTGTTCGAAGAAATAGGGACCGATGACGCCAAACTTTCCCACGCGCACCAAACTGTAACCTTAGGGCTATGCAGCGGTTTTTCATGGAGTTGTCGCGGATTTTCAGCAGCCCAATACCGACAGTTTTGATTGTTGACGGCCCCATTAAGGTGGAAATGGGCTTCATCACTCATTACCACCATCATGTTTTCATTCTGCTCATAAAGTGCAAGATTTCCTGTGCAAAATTCAGTCGTTGGGGGCAATCGTTTACATTCAATTCCTGCACCATCGCTTACTTGTATGGGTGAAAATGTAATTCTTCATGCAAAATCCGTCTAACAGTACGATTGCTGATTCCGAGTGCAGCTGAATGTCTCCGAGCAGAGCGGCCTGGGCTTTGCAACATCGCTTGTCTGACCCTTTCAACGTTCTCTGGAGTACGCACAGTGCGTTGCGGCCCCTTCGGTTTTGTTTTCATTATTGAGCCTCCTGTTCGAAGATTGTTAACCCAACGTAAGATTGTGTCACGAGCGGGAACAGAGTCATTTCGATGAATGTTGAATCTGCGGCGAAACGCACGCTGAACTGCTGTCACTGACTCGCCACTCCTAACAAAATGATCATACGCGAACATGCGGTGTTCTAACGTCCACTGCTCCATGATGGCACCTGAAAGATAAAGGTGAGTGTTAGTTAAAGTTAAATGCTATGAACCCAGGAATGGAATGCTACCTACCGCACGCCCCTCCCATTCCTAATGGCCGATTACTAGCTATTCAAAAAACACTTGATTCCCGTGCCCCACCCTATACTTCTATAATTTCGCAAAAAGAAAGTCGAAAAACTATGCGACTATCGGGCCTTTAAAAAATGAGAACAGTGATTTATCTGATGATCTAACAGAAGTAGCTGAAATATTAAAAGCTCAGTATGAATCATCTTTCAGTATCCCAAAACTGACAAACTGATATGCGATAGAAACGCGTTCTTTGAAGAAGAACCACAAGGGGAAAGTATAACGGATTTCGACTTTACGACGGAGGATATTGCACAAGTCATAGGGAAACTAAAAACACACTCAGCGGCAGGACCGGATAAGTGGAATGCCACACTGATCAAAAACTGCAAGAATGCAATCGCTGAGCCCCTATACTGGATATGGAGACGATCATTAAACACGGGAGAAATACTGGGCATCCTGAAGAGCGCGAACATAGTCCCAATATATAAAGGAGGAGATCGATCCGAGGCCAAAAACTATAGGCCAGTGTCGCTTACATCTCATCTCACCAAAATATTTGAAAGAATTGTTAGACAGAAAATCTATGACTTTTTGGAAACTCAGAAAAAATTCAATGATAACCAACACGGGTTTCGGTCAGGCAGATCATGCCTATCCTATCACAACTAATGGAGCACTACAACAACATTATTGATTCACTTGAAAGTAATGAAAACTATGATGTACTATACACAGACTTTGCTAAAGCGTTCGACAAGTGTGACCATGGAATCATAATACATAAACTGAAATATATGGGAATAACAGGAAAAGTAGGGAAATGGATATATAATTTCCTTAGTGAGCGGAGGCAAGTCGTTACAGTACAAGGAGTATCTTCATCAGAATCAGAGGTCCTCAGCTCAGTACCACAAGGAACGGTATTAGCTCCACTACTCTTCATAATCATGCTAACTGACATAGATGAGGACGTTACCAGAGACAGCACAGTAACATCCTTTGCAGATGACACAAAGATCAGTAGAAAAATACGAAAACCAGAAGACATAGGATCTCTACAAACCGACATAAACAAAATTTACAAGTGGACGGAAGACAACAATATGAAGTTTAACACCGAGAAATTTCAGCTATTACGGTACGGAAAAAGAGAAGACCTAAAGTCCATGGAATATTATACCCCAAATGGACAGGAAGTCCAGAGAAATTCCAGAGCAAAAGATTTAGGGGTTGTAATGACAGATGATGCGAAATTTGAAACACAAAATAAGATAGCAGTAAACAGAGCAAAGAGAATAACGGGTCAGATATTGAGAACTTTTAAACGAAGGGATAGGAATGTAATGATCCCTCTACTGAAAACCCTGATAATACCCAAACTGGAATACTGCTCGGTCCTAACATCCCCATAAAAAAAAGAAGACATTAGACAGCTGGAGGGGATTCAAAGAAGTTTCACAGCCAAGATCAATGGGTGCAAAGAACTAAATTACTGGGAAAGGTTACGAGAACTAGACCTATATTCACTGGAAAGGAGAAGAGAGAGATACAACATTATTTACACTTGGAAAATAATGGAGAAACTAGTCCCTAATCTTACTCTGAATCCCATAACTCCCCAAACAACGGTGGAAAGTAGAAGCGGTAGACTGTGTCGTATTCCCAAATTGAAGGCGAGACAGGGAACATCCTTAACCCTGAAAGAAAATAGTTTTGTAGTGAGAGGACCAAAACTATTTAATCAGTTGCCCAAAGACCTAAGAAACACGAAGGGAGTTGCAGTGGAAATCTTCAAAAGAAGACTTGACGCCTGGCTCAGAACAATCCCCGATGAGCCGGGCGTACCTGGCTATGTGAGGTGGAGAGCGCAAGAATCCAACTCACTACTTCACCAGGCCAACTCGAGAGGAGGGGCGACACGCTTGACCTTCGCGAAATGAGAAATCATCACGTGGAACCTTTGTAAGGTTGTAAGGTAAGGTAAGGTATATATATATGGGATGAATTTCTCAATTAAACACGTGAAATAAATTAATAAACCACAAGGAAAAGGAAAAATGATTCCAAGGCCTTTCGTGTATTCAACAGTATACCTCGGGAATAAAGGAAAAAGGCAAGAAGCCAAAATTATACACCTATGTACATAAAAAAAAAAAAATAGTAAAGAGAGATTAGCAAACGCTTAACAAGTACTGGTGGATGCTTATCATTACTGGATCTAAAAATTCGGAGATGCATGAATCAATTCAAATTTTAAGTTTTCCGCAAGCCGACTAATAATAACTCTTACGTTCATTTTCATGCTGACCATCACCCCTCGATAAAATCTTCTATTTTTTCTTCTCTGTTTCTCAGAGCACTGAAAGTTGTCAGTCCTGAATTTTTAGATTCTGAGTTATGTTGTATCATGAGTATTGGTACTAAATTATGTTATCCTACTCCATTTCTAGATAACTGTCTTAGGAAGGCAAAGAAAAGGTATTATAATAATGTAATTGTAAATGAATTTGATCACAAAAATATCCTTAGCCTACTTTACCATATAAATTTTAAATATCTTCCGACCTTACTTAAAACAATTGGCATTACCGTAATCTTTAAATATAATAATACGGTCAAAACTCGTCTAATAAAAAATAACCATAATGCTGTTGGCTGTGTGTATTCGATCATAAGTCAAACGGGAAAAACTTTAGATATCAGAAGAGTAAAACAACATAAATATGCGTGTAGAACAGCAAATAATTCTAATGCATTGTTTAACCATATGTATAGATGTAATCATAGTATTAAGTGGGAGTGTTCTAAAGTTCTCCTTAAAAACACAGATATAATCTAAAGGAATATTTCAGAATGTGCATTCATCCATTTTAAAAATAATTTCAATAACAGTCCGGGAACGTATAAAACCGACAATATCTTGTTAAAATATCTTTTGTCCTTTATCAGTACTTGTTAACCTTTTGCTAATCTTTCTTTACTACTTTCTTTTTATGTACATAGGCATATATTTTTGGCTTCTTGCTTTTTCCTTTATTCCCTGACGAGGTATACTGTTGAATACATGAAAGTACTTGGAATAATTTTTCATTTTCCTTATGGGTTTGCATTTTATATATATATATATATATATATATATATATATATTTTATGCGCCTCGGTGGTGTAATGGTTTTATATATATATATATATATATATATATATTTTTTTTTTATGCGCCTCGGTGGTGTAATGGTTAGCGTCGCTGACTACGAATCCATCGGCCCCGGGTTCGAGATCCGACGGCAGCCGGCGCGCAGCAAAACTCAGCTGTACATCCTTCCACACAATAAAGAGTGGTTAAGGTGGAGTGAAAAGCTTGACCTTCGTCAGAATGAACAATTCAGGCGGAAGCTAACCAAAACTATGCTTTTCAATGCAAATACTGTATATATGTATATTTGCATTGAAAAGTATAGTTCCTATGTTTCCAGACTTTTGACTCACCATATATATATATACTGGAGATTTAAAAAAAATAAAAACCCGCAAGAAAATATAAAATGAGATTTTATATTTTCTTGTAGGTTTCTAATATATATATATATATATATATATATATATATATATATATATATTATTATATATATATAGGTATGTAGGTAGGGGAAGATGATGATGTCTGATGTCTGGTGGTCTATGTTCGTTTATACACGCCTAAACAACTAGAGTAATCTGTACTAAATTTAGTATACACATTAAGAGAGAACCAGGAGGGTTTTACTAACACAACAGCCCCTCCCAGTATCCCCTTAGGTTGTGTTTCAGGGGCTTTTGCTGCTCAAGGCACAGCGGGTACTCTAATATATATATATATATATATATATATATATATATATATATATATATATATATATATATATTCCTTCATCCAGTTTCAGAAGAGCAAGTCTGAGGTGATATGAACGTTCTTGTGATTAGGATGGGTGCATTTGTGTTGCCTTTGGGAAAATAACAAACTTGCAGTGGGTCTTGCTCCTGATGAATCATGCAACAGGCCTTATAAAACCCGAAGTATCTACAAAACAAATTAACACAAATAAGGAAATGACAATGAATACTGACTGCTCATTGGATTTTTATAACTCAAATCGTTGATGGTTTCAGTGGTGATGAACCACGTACGGAAGCCTTGTTTAGTACGTTGGCCCAGGGCACAGAAGAGGCCTTGTTTAGTACGTTGGCCCAGGGCACAGGAGAGGCGAGTGCATGAGGTGTCAAAGCACTAGGCCCCGGGCCTCAGGGGAGACCGGGCTGGAAGATAGAGGAGGGGGTGATCGGGAGTAAAGGGGCCCGTAGTCAAAAGTAGCACCAGGGCCAATGATTTCCCTCCTGGGCCTCGCGTTGAGCCTCATTATATTTTGCAATTATGCTGTGAGCTGCTCGTACACTGAATGGGTGTTGCCTAGAGGCAGGGCATTGTTTTGTAAAACAGGGAAGCCTTTGTTTTCTGACAATGTCTTATTAATCTATTAATCTTATTAATCTATTAACTCTCTCTTTGAGAGAGAGAGAGAGAGAGAGAGAGAGAGAGAGAGAGAGAAGCAAACAGACAGACAGACAGACAGAACGCCATCTTAATGACTTTACGCAATAAATAAACAGCTAAAAGAAAATTACACAAGTTTCTCTGTAAAATTGCCAACTATTGTAACAAGTAAGTTTTTGTGAGTAAGGAAGGAACTATATCTAAATGCAAATACGAACTCGTGCAATACATATTTGTTCACTAAAAATTAACTTTGAAAACAAATAATTTCTATATTAACGCGTATAAAATTAATTCTTCCTATTTCTTAATATGCATCACTGGTATTATTATTATTTCTTGTGTTATTAGTTATTTATACGTAGTTTCAGTGTAAGGTCACAAAATTTCATCTTTTTATTCTCGTTTTGCATTATTATACTAGAATTTAATTTGTTACTTTGTTAGGCGAAGAGTTGAGTCATTATTTGCCGAAATCATGCTATAACCAGACCATCAAAATGTTAGTTAATTTAATCTAGACGACTCTAAACCAAGTTGTTAAATTAACTTCGAGGAAAGTTAAATTAAGTTTTAACAATTTCGTACGTTGATTCACTTTTCATCTCGCGAAAATAGGTATACTTGTTTGTGCTAGACTGTATAGTGTATATTTTATTTGGAACCCTACATTTTGTCGCCAGGAAGTTTGAGCGACACTAATAACCTTAATCACATTAACCAAACCTGATATATACTGACCTAATCTAACCTAACCTAGAGTGATTTAATCTTACCCTAAAGAAAAAGTTGTCGATAAAATGTCACAGCGACGAAGTGTTGCGCAAAAGCCAACTGAATTAATAGTTAATGGTCGTTAGTCATTGTGTATATATATATATATAATGAGTGAATTACTTTAATTATGATAAATATACACTAAACTTTGGTGTATAATTGCTACTTTTGGTATTCCTTAACTGTGATTGTTAGAGAAGAACAGTATTTACGGTGTTCAGTTTATGTTACGTGTATAATTTTATACGTAATATTTATGTAGAATTCAACTTCTAAGATACGATTTATATTAACATGATACCATCTGCAGACAACTTTTTAAGAAGGGCATAACGTAACGTCTTTGAGTTGAACCCAACTAGTTTTGTGAATTTATGGCTTCACTCTTAACCAGTTTGAGATGGGAGAACAAGGTTTAATCGCAACATGACCAGTTTTGAAAACGTACATGACAGCGTTAAAATCCTACAACCAACTGGAATCTTTGAATTAATGATTTGATTTTGACCGACTGTACATTTGTAAGTATGGATTCGTAACTTGTTCTTAACCACGACTCCCGATCAATTTTCATTTTAGGAACTGTGCAATTTTGTCCTTTGTTCTCTTCTCAGACCATTTATGATTTTTTTTTTTTTTTTTTTTTTCACTGTATAAATTTTTCGCTTTGAAAATTATTGCTCGGAACTTTATTATTATTATTTTAGTTTCATTTTACTTTTAAAGTTTTAAAGTTAGAATTTGATTTGTTGTTAATTTTTTGTTAATATTTTCTTATTTCTTTTTCATACGATATGATTCAATGTTTTTGTTTCTCTAATTAAAGAAACTATATTGGTTTTTTTCAGTTAAATTTAAGTTTAATTAAATTTGGTTCATGAGGAAAAGGAGATTAATTAATTTATAGAAAAATTGAGAGAAACGTCGACGATTATAATCTCCCAAAATTCGTGAAGTTGATTCCATTAGATTACGCGCGTGTAAGTTCAACCGCGTAATTTGCAACGAGCGCCACTCGATTCTTAACCTCATACAGTGGTTCATCGAGCTGCAGCTTCCATCGGTACTAAATCTGTCCCGGCGTATAAGCTGATTCTACCTATAGAAACAAAACTGAATGTACCCAAACCAAAAGCATCCGTTGGGCCGACCTTGATAGTTGGGATATATCAAAGTACAACCAGCTTCAGCGCAATGGACGCCTGCTATCTGGGTATGGATCAATTAACTGAAAAAGGGTTTCGTGTAGAAGAACCCCATTCGTATGCCTTAAGATGAAGGTATAAAAATACAGTGCCGGACGAAAACAACGTTTAATTTTAAATGTTTATTTGTGGCACTGAAATAAAGGTTTTATTATAAAGTTATATCTTAAAATGGGAGAAAATATAACGTTATTTTTAACGTTTTAACGATGTAGCAGAATATTAGGAACGTGAAAAATATGAATGTGATGTAATTATTAACATTTAAAATTATTACAAAAATTTTATGGCCCGCCTCTGCGGACCATAAAATTATTTTTGTAGCTGTTCTATGTTTTACGTTCAACGCTTATAAGGGTTTTTAGATTTTATTAATATTTGTTATTACATTCCACGATCATATTAAAATATAAAAGCGAGGGATCACCTGAAGATCAGGGTCCCCAACCTTCTTTAGTTAGCTTTATAAGGCTAACTAACGAAAATATCACGACCTAACCCAGAGCTTTCCAAACTGTGTGTCGCCAATACCTCCCAGGTGTTTCGCCAAATTTAGTTAATTATTTTCAATTTTTTTGTATTTTGAAAATTTTGATTTTTGTATCAACAAAATCGGCTACAAGATAAACCACCTACTGAAAAATTATCTGATATTTGATATTTGATAACAAAAATTAATTAATGTGTCGTGAAAATTTTTATGCTTAAATAGTGTGTCGCCAACGTGAAAAGTTTGGAAAGCTCTGAGGTCCTAACCTAATCAATCGTCAAGGGCGTACAGTTGACCAAACGATTGGTTAGGTTAGGTCGTGATATTTTCGTTAGTTAGCCTTATAAGGCTAAGTAAAGAAGGCTGGGGGGCTCTGATCTTCAGGTGATCCAAAGCAAGTTTGAACGTTAGTGTTTGCTAGAAAGCGAAATCAGCTTTCATGAGGTAAGATAATTATGATGTACCCATCAAACTACGAAGAATTTTAACTTATAACTTATATTTAACTTATAATGTCTTGGCACTTCCATTTTACTTTTGGAGAAGTATGCTCAAAACGGAACCAACCAACTGTTTTGATTTAAAATTAAGTTACATTTAAGTTACACTTATTGTTATTATACACTTACTCTCGACACACTCTCCCTTACACATAAATATACAGTGGTGCATACATTAGCGCATTCACTAATGAATGGATAGTGTACGTGCTGATGCGCCCCTTCCCGTCGCTATAGCATCTGGATGCAGAGGACAGGAAGCAGTGTTGTAGTGTTTTATTTATTAAAGGGTCTATTTGGACGATATATTAACAGTACAACAGGTAAATGAGTATCTGTCCAGCTTTACCAGTCAACTTTTCACTGACGCAACCTTAAGGATTGACAAAATAACTTACCGGTTGGAATTTATGTTTATTAAAATAATTAACTTAGTTAAAGATAACTTAGGGTAAGGGCGAATATTATTACATAAAACAGCACCGAGAGAAAGAGAGATTCTGGTAATTTGCGATTAACAATAAACTGACAAGTCATACTTACAAAATTTCAGGAGCCCCAATCCCCTGTGATCCTCACTGAAATTCATCTCTGGGTATGTAGGGTCTTATGGCGCCCTTGAGAGGGTTTTACCCAACTTCTTCCCCCAAGGATAGCTCTTCTCCCCCAGTCCCAACAGAAACACCCACAAAAAATATAAAAACCGTTACAACCTTTGAAAAGTTACATTCAACCGACCTCTTCAATTTATCTTTCTTAAAGCACTCTATAAAAAAACGCTATATTAGAAATTTTAATTAAAAATACTTACAAAAATGCTATACTAACAATGTTCATTACAAATATTTTTCTCAGTGCCATTTCTTAAATTTATTACGAATCACTGCATCAAATTTATTACGAATCATTACACTCGCCCCGACCCCAAGAAAATAAGTTTGGGAAACAAACTTGATATTAACCATCATTACTCGTGAAGAAATCATTGCATGTAATATTAACCTTACCTAACTACCCGAACTTAATTTACTAATCTTGAACACTTTCCACAAATTTAAGACAATCAAGAAACCGACATGAGCAAACAATCGTTGAAATAAGGTTTATGAAGAACATCATGTTGTATAGCAATCCTCAAATAGTCAATATATATAACACTTTCCAAAAGCAAATACAACCATAAAGATAATACATGGAGAGTTTCTGCAAAATTATACCGTTACATGCTTGCTGCAGACATAATAATAATAATAATAATAACAATCAATTTACAAGAGACCACTTGAGAACATAAATTTTACAATGTAAACCAAAACAAAACAACTGCATTACACAATTCAGCATCAGATAATATATATATATATATATATATATATATATATATATATATATATATATATATATACAGAATAGTTGGGGTTCATGAATATTGAAAATTTTGTAAAGTCGTTAAAGTACAGACATTTCTTTTAAATTTTGCAAAATGATAATCAGTATCGTTAAAATGTTTTTAAATACAGTAGTACTCCACTGCCTTTTGTCTGTCAAGAACTGACAACGAAGATCTTTAAATTTTCAATCGTATCAACGCTCGTCACTTCCCTAGAATGCGAAGGTTGCATTGCATATGCAACGGATTCAGCACGCGTCAAGGTTCCGCTCTCTCTCCACGGGGTAATGGCGAAGGTTTTGCCGTCCAATTCGGAAAGGCTCAAGTAAACGGAGATATAATGAAAGCAGAGCCATACACTGGAATTGAACATGACTGCAGTTCTAGAAGTTGAAGAAGAAAGTTGCCAACCCGCATCTCACCTGAGTTCGTCTTTTCAATAAGCGTTGTCCCCACGTAACACTGAATGCCACGTAACACGATGCCGGAGGAAATCGAATAGGCTTCAAAAGGTAAACTACAGCCAAAGATGAGCAGTAACGAGTTACACGTAACGGCGTTAGTAGTATAGCCGCAAAAGGGGAGAGTGCAGGAATGTTGCAGGTTATTATGTAATGTTGCAAAGGGGGGATGGGGTTGTTGCAAAGGGGGGATGGGGTTGTTGCAAAGGGGGTGGGGGAAAGGGGGGTGGGGGGGAAACTTGGAGGCGGCGTTATCCCCCAAGAGAAAGGAGCACATTAAGACTTCCAGCCGGGCTGGCGTTGTTTTATAGGCTCCTAATCAGCCAGTTGGCGTAAATGGCTTGAGTTGCCAGATACCGCGATACCATTGTATACATTATTATAGACTCCTAATCAGCCAGTTGGCTGGTTGTCAGATACCTCTTTTTAGCAGTATTATTGCATACATTATTATTATATACGCCTAATCAGCCAGTTGGCTGAGTTGCCAGATAGCGCCATGTATTCCATTGTATACACTATTATAGACTCATAATCAGCCAGTTGGCTGGTTGTCAGATACCTCTTTTTAGCAGTATTATTGCATACATTATTATTATTATTATATACGCCTAATCAGCCAGTTGGCTGAGTTGCCAGATAGCGCCATGTATTCCGAAGACAGAGTTGCCAGATACCATTGTATACACTATTATAGACTCCTAATCAGCCAGTTGGCTTAGAAGGCTTAAATATTGCCAGATACCATTGTATACACTATTATAGACTCCTAATCAGCCAGTTGGCTTAGAAGGCTTAAATATTGCCAGATACCTGTTGTATACAGAATACCGGTGGTAGAAGGCATAACAATAAACAACATTGCATCATTCTTTTTATTATAAATATATAGAAAATAAATATACATTTGAGGAATATGTGTATAACAGAAATATATACACACAATTATGGATATATATATTTAAAATAAAATATACATTTCAAATAAATATACATTTGAGGAATATGCGTATAACAGAAATATATACACATAATTATATATAAAATAATATACATTTCATATACATTTCAAATAAATAAACATTTCAATATGTACATAACAGTACAGGAGAAATACACACACACACACAATTATGGTGATATATAAAATAAAATATACATTTCATATACACATCAATATGTACATAACAGTACAGGAGAAATATCAAGCAAAATATATATATATATATATATATAAAACACAAATCAATAGAAATATGCGTATAATCGTCAAGCAAAATATATATACAATTCACTTTTTTTTCAAAATACTAAAATCGGTCTTAATCGAGTTTACAATTACATCATTATTGCTCTGCATTACACAGTCTATGCGGCTTAATAATATTTCACCGCTTAAAGTATAGGGAAACCTGTATTCGATATGGATGGCTTTCATATCGTTCAGTACTATTTTTGTCCCCACTTTACAACCGGTTGGCAAGTCATCTTTAAATACGTCTAGAATACAATCAAAAGCACGCACAAAGAGTTCATCGTTAGCTACATTATTAAACACAAGTTTATAAGAATGCTTTTCCAATCGAGGGTTTATTTCTACCGACTCGGGCTTTTCAATCGTGAACTCTTCACTCAACATAACGGCAATTGAAATAATCTTCTAAATCGTTACGGCAACTGCGAGTTATATAAAGAAATAGTTCTTCAGGGTGAACGGTGTAGGTGAGCTCAGCCTTGTACCGATCAATTGCTTTGTACCAAAGTTCATGGTATTTCAAAGAGTCTAAACTTTTTAAATAAACATCCAGCACTAGACCATTCTCACCAGTCCTACACTCGGTAAACCCATCGAGCAGAGCAGTGTATGCGTATTCAAGAACTGTATCAAAATAAAGCATATCCGTAACACGCGCGTCTAATATAGGTTTCAGTTTACGGAATCCGACGATTTCAAACATTCTGTCGAGGATGAAACGGTTTCGCGTAGGAATAAGAGCGTTATTATCAGAAGCATTCTTCCACATAAGCCTTATATCAATGCACGGCCGATCGTTATTTATACACAACGTACATACAACGGCGTATGAGGGCGCGTCACTAATCTGCTCTCTTCTTGTACCTACGTTAGCAGGTATTTTATAACGATCTTCACACCACTTATCAACTATCACAAAGATTCTATTCATCTCCTCGATACTTAAATAAACACGTTTGTTTGTCGGTCTACATTCCGTTTCCAGTACATAGCTAATGGTACCGGAATTACGCCTGAACACGCGCAACGATTTCGTCACGGACACATCGTACGAGGCGTTGAGAATGCTGCTCAAAGGAAGTTCCATCGTATTCGAGGAGCGCATGTCCACTCGGTTCAAGCTCTGAGATAACTATGAGCCGTGTGAGGCACAGACAGGAACGGTTCGACGGGCGGCTGACTCGATGATACGTGAATGGGCATGTTCGTACGACTCGAATTGTTGCACATATTTGTTTTCCGTTTCGTCACTACCAGCCTACGCACTTTGGATAAGAACTAGGCGCTAATCATCTCCACACTCCGGCGCACTATTTGAGAGGAACATATGCTCATATTTTTCCTTTCTACCCATCAAACGATACTCGTCTCTAAAATCTGTTAAAAACTCACGCATGGCACTAGCCACAACCTCACTATGAACCTCATCATGATATACGTTAATATAGTGATAAAAACACCTAAGATTGTCCATGATCACGAGATTCACATTTTCAGACGTAGGGTATGAGTAATCGACATGGTGTAGCATGACGTAATACCGCTTGTCACACCACCCATCCACAAGGCTCATTATCCATACCTGCTGCTTCTCTTCTGCACGCGTTGTTTCTTTTACTTCACGGTGTATGTGAGACTTTATAAAGTTTAGCCCTGCAGCATACTTCAGCACATCGTCTGTGCAACGAAAGCCTTCAACAGTCTCACCAGAACATCCGTAGAGTATTTGTACATCTTGGAACTTCGCACAATCCAATGTGGCTTTAAAAGAGGCATAGGAGGGGGGAATAGGAGTTTTTCGGTATCCACCACATCCTCACACTTTACTGAATACCATTTCATAAACGTTGTGCAAGCAATATTAAAGGTAGCCATTTCAATATACGTCTGATCTGAATACACGTCTGATCTCTCGGCTTACTGCGGTCGACTGACCACGCAGGGACTCCCAGATAGTAGTATGACTCACGCAGTGGGCGGAGCTTAGAACTTTCACCTACACACACACACACACACACACACACACACACACACACACACACACAAAGGAGAAAGTGAAACGCTATTTGATTTATTGAGATATTCATATATTTACAAATACGATTCGAGATATTCAAGTTATATATACATATATATTTACAAATAGATACGATTATATACAAGACGTGTGAGTTAGAAGCATCATTGGTATCCAAAGGGTACGGTATCATAGGTGCCAGGTAACTGGTAACGTTTCCTATAGGTGTTACGGCACACCATCGTACCCCTAAGTTCCTTCACGCCTCCCAGCTTCTGCGCCCGAAAATTGTGGGTGCCTACAATTAGTTGGTGAGGTTGCAAACATACTAGATCCTTCAACGACTCAAAGTTAACAACCTCCCGATTCGCATGGTTGAGCGTAATACCCTTTGCCTTCACGATATATTTCATTTCATCCCCTACCCTGACCCGTACCCCATAAGTCTTAGGTCCTGTTGAGATAAAAGAGTCGGCGTATGCGTCGTCCCCATACTCATCCTTGATCTCATCAGTGAGCTCGCCGAGGAACTCCCCAATAGCGGCATGTAATCACCCTCCCTCTCTGTGAATATCACGCTATCTGTATCGGCATACAATACTCTCCGCCCAAGAGAATGCAATAGACCCCAAAGTTTTATACGGGCGTAGGCTGTTGTGAAGCTCGCCACAGGTATGTTTGTAACCCTTGAGGTATCTGTGGCAAATTCCGTGTTGTTGTACTTTATCACGTAAGTATTACCTACATTCACGATCTCCATGACCTCTTTATCGGGGGCATTGGCATAATCCCAGACATCGCTATAACTTTGTGCCAAATGAATGTTCCCTCTGCCGGTATTCTGCGCAAATTTTCCCCATAGACTGTTTAGACAACTTTGCACTAAAGCGCTTGCCAGGATTCTTTACAATTTGGACACGATCAAGTTGTATACCTTCGCGGTCGCGGTAACGTTGAATATAGGCAGACTTTTCATCTTCGGTATCAACTCCTCGCGGATACCCTGATGCTTCAACCTTATCCTTCAAAAAGGCGTTTATATATGGTGTGAAAAGGTTGGGGAGCTTCTGAAACCTCCACACCTCGTGTATCTTCAGTATTCTATAACCATGGCGTACGGCTAGGGCCAGCTCAGGACTTGTATATACGCCTCTGATCTTACGCTGGTGGGTATATGGTTACATTCGCCGTTATCCTCTTCCGCGCACTTCACGCACAGGGAAACATGAGCTTGTCGTCGATAACGACAGGTAAGATCGGCATCCATAAATTGCGTGGGGGGAGTACGTCTACGAAAGAGAGCCCAAAGTAATGATCATTCAAATTTTTTGAAAATTCATTGATGGAGGGTATGCTAGGTCCCACCAGTTTCTCAGGAGCGCCCACGGGGTACGGATGGCTCTTCATCACGTATGGGTATAAAGAACAGAAATCGTAGTAATGGAGCTTCACGCCCACCGTAGGTGGAAAGTATAGTCTGAATGGATTTGTACGTCCTCCAAACAAGCTATCACCACATTTGAGAGGGTCCAGCACCATTGAACGCTTGATCGTTTTTTTTCCTCACGGTATACATCGTCTGTCTCCATCCGTGCATCATATTCATGCTCCCACAAGACTTTGTGAGTGAACTGTGATCCTATAAGTTGAATCGCGGGTGCGGGTCCCTGCAAGACAGTCGGCAGGAGATCTACCGTGGATATCTCCGACGATACCGCACTCAGGGCGGGGGCATCCATGCCACCAGCATCCATTAAAGGAATACACAGTCTTCACACCAGTGACACGGTTTTCACTTAACCCATCAACCCAAAAAACACGTCCATTAATCTTAATGGGTACTTCACCCGTGTTGCGGGCGTGCTTTATGTATACACCTGTTTGTTGCTGCAGGTGTATGAGCCAGTAAATAGCCTTGTGTCCGTAACTGCGGGGGTTGTTTCGGTGAATAATGGCTAAGGTGTCTTTAGGCATGAAGTTATTCTTGAACACCGTAAAACATAATGATGCGATGGTGGTTGCGACTTGCAGTGGATCGCATTTGAAACGGGCTATGTACATACTTCTAAAGGCCTGGAAACATACTCTAAGCACGCGCACATCATTCACGCAATAACGCTCACATTCATCAGCTATATTATAAGGGTTACTTTCATTAAAACTGTCGTAGTATCGATCAAAGTCTTCACGTTCATCCATACAGTCAAAATAATGTTTGGGGGGCGGTGGGCCTACGTAGTTTAAAGTCTCGCTGGTGAGGAAAGTGTATGGGAAGTATCCTTTGGAAACTTCAGCTGCTACTCCCATCACCTTGGGTAGCTTTGCTAATTTACAAGGTGTGAATAATAAAGTATCTTTAAATTGTACATTGCCTCTTATCTGCATCTGTATTAATTTGTTGCCTCTTTTCAATGGATCACCTGTAAATATCTCAGAGGATTCGTGTTCAAGCAACTCCTTATAAAGGAACTGCGTGTCAAACTTTGCCCCGTTATGGGCGAGAATATACACAGTCATTTTTTTTTAACTTGTCGGCTAACTTGACAATATAGGACACAAATAGTTTCACAGGACTATCGCTGACATTCGTTTTAAAAACGTTTGTCCGTTTACCGCATTTGGGGCACTCGTCACATTCGATACCCATACACTCATCACAGATGGTCTGGCTCACAAGTAAATGTGGAATTACCTCTTTGGTTTCAGCGTTCGTATATGTTTCTATATCGTAGTACACAGTTATACAAGGGTTATTTTTAGGCTTAGCATCTTTCATATAACACACATGCTTTACTCCATCCGCCTTATATTCCTCCTGGCATGTAGGACAGTGAATTACGTCGCACTTGTGCTTAAATTTTCCCCAATTATCCATTGTGTGAAACATACCACATTCACAGATTCTCATTTTCCTGCACGTACCAATTGATTTATGGAGATCAAAGCAGCTATTATTGAAAAATGTGCGTCTACACACATCACAGTCTCTCTTCTCAACTACACGGCTTTCACATTTGGTGCTTTTACACTGCTCACATACCATGTGACATTCTTTACAATGTCTCACTATATCATCCGCAAACTCGAGGCACCCCTTACACAAATCATGATGTCTCCCATATTTTCGACTTTTGTCATAACTCGCGTAAAGCCCCCTTATATTACGGATGGGGAGATACGTTGTTCCTGACAATCCTAAAATAAGTAGGGGCCTTGTACGATCTCTCACACAGCTTTTAAAAACATACACAGTCCGGCGGCGATCATCCAAACCAAATATAACTATGCGCACATTCATTTCCTGTTCTACCTTTCTCAGCTCTTCAGGACCCATATTACAGTCAAATTCAAGTTCACAGTCTACAGCTAGTTTACGGGCACGCTCAACGATCGTAGGCAGCCAAATTTTTTGAGTCCGTGTATTTTGTACAGTAAACATACGTGCTAAGAGTACTGCTATAAAGCCGCAACCACGATCGACGTTTATATGCCTTCGGTAAATAGTTGGAGAATTGAAGTTAAGAGTGTACGGTATGGCACTATGACCCGCAACACGGAATACACGGTCAATATTTACCGTGAAGTTGTCCATATTGAAGGCTATACTACTTTGGACGGCTTGCATTATACGCCCTAATATAGCCACTAATTCATCCGCCCCCCGTTCTGTTGAGGATGTTATTACGTTAGAGTTAGTGCGATCCGCAGCCCCCACCCCCGCCTTGACTAGAAATCGGTATAGAGTCAGGGTCGACCCTAGAGTCATGTATAGCAATGGTATTGAGCGCGGGATACGCAGGGTAGTACAGCATATTATAGAGTTTGCTCTTCAGAATCGCGACGAGCGTGAGGTCAGGACGAGTCTGTCCTTTGGGTTCGGGCCAGATGACGGTGATGTAGACGATTATTGGGTGATAGTACCGTTTAGACGTTTGGCTGCTGAAGATGTAGAATATATATTAGGGCGTATAATGCAAGCCGTCCAAAGTAGTATAGCCTTCAATATGGACAACTTCACGGTAAATATTGACCGTGTATTCCGTGTTGCGGGTCATAGTGCCATACCGTACACTCTTAACTTCAATTCTCCAACTATTTACCGAAGGCATATAAACGTCGATCGTGGTTGCGGCTTATAGCAGTACTCTTAGCACGTATGTTTACTGTACAAAATACACGGACTCAAAAATTTGGCTGCCTACGATCGTTGAGCGTGCCCGTAAACTAGCTGTAGACTGTGAACTTGAATTTGACTGTAATATGGGTCCTGAAGAGCTGAGAAAGGTAGAGAACAGGAAATGAATGTGCGCATAGTTATATTTGGTTTGGATGATCGCCGCCGGACTGAGTATGTTTTTAAAAGCTGTGTGAGAGATCGTACAAGGCCCCTACTTATTTTAGGATTGTCAGGGACAACGTATCTCCCCATCCGTAATATAAGGGGGCTTTACGCGAGTTATGACAAAAGTCGAAAATATGGGAGACATCATGATTTGTGTAAGGGTGCCTCGAGTTTGCGGATGATATAGTGAGACATTGTAAAGAATGTCACATGGTATGTGAGCAGTGTAAAAGCACCAAATGTGAAGCCGTGTAGTTGAGAAGAGAGACTGTGATGTGTGTAGACGCACATTTTTCAATAATAGCTGCTTTGATCTCCATAAATCAATTGGTACGTGCAGGAAAATGAGAATCTGTGAATGTGGTATGTTTTCACACAATGGATAATTGGGGAAAATTTAAGCACAAGTGCGACGTAATTCACTGTCCTACATGCCAGGAGGAATATAAGGCGGATGGAGTAAAGCATGTGTGTTATATGAAAGATGCTAAGCCTAAAAATAACCCTTGTATAACTGTGTACTACGATATAGAAACATATACGAACGCTGAAACCAAAAGAGGTAATTCCACATTTACTTGTGAGCCAGACCATCTGTGATGAGTGTATGGGTATCGAATGTGACGAGTGCCCCAAATGCGGTAAACGGACAAACGTTTTTTAAAACGAATGTCAGCGATAGTCCTGTGAAACTATTTGTGTCCTATATTGTCAAGTTAGCCGACAAGTTCAAAAAATGACTGTGTATATTCTCGCCCATAACGGGCAAAGTTTGACACGCAGTTCCTTTAAGGATTGCTTGAACACGAATCCTCTGAGATATTTACAGGTGATCCATTGAAAAGAGGCAACAAATTAATACAGATGCAGATAAGAGGCAATGTACAATTTAAAGATACTTTATTATTCACACCTTGTAAATTAGCAAAGCTACCCAAGGTGATGGGAGTAGCAGCTGAAGTTTCCAAAGGATACTTCCCATACACTTTCCTCACCAGCGAGACTTTAAACTACGTAGGCCCACCACCCCCCAAACATTATTTTGACTGCATGGATGAACGTGAAGACTTTGATCGATACTACGACAGTTTTAATGAAAGTAACCCTTATAATATAGCTGATGAATGTGAGCGTTATTGCGTGAATGATGTGCGCGTGCTTAGAGTATGTTTCCAGGCCTTTAGAAGTATGTACATAGCCCGTTTCAAATGCGATCCACTGCAAGTCGCAACCACCATCGCATCATTATGTTTTACGGTGTTCAAGAATAACTTCATGCCTAAAGACACCTTAGCCATTATTCACCGAAACAACCCCCGCAGTTACGGACACAAGGCTATTTACTGGCTCATACACCTGCAGCAACAAACAGGTGTATACATAAAGCACTCCCGCAACACGGGTGAAGTACCCATTAAGATTAATGGACGTGTTTTTTGGGTTGATGGGTTAAGTGAAAACCGTGTCACTGGTGTGAAGACTGTGTACTCCTTTAACGGTTGCTGGTGGCATGGATGCCCCCGTCCTGAGTGCGGAGTCACCGGAGATATCAACGGTAGGTCTCCTGCCGACTGTCTTGCATCAACCCGCACCCGCGATCAACTTATAGGATCACAGTTCACTCACAAAGTCTTGTGGGAGCATGAATATGATGCACGGATGGAGACAGACGATGGATACCGTGTGGAAATAAAAACGATCAAGCGTTCAATGGTGCTGGATCCTCTCAAATGTGGTGATAGCTTGTATGGAGGACGTACAAATCCTTTCAGACTATACTTCCCACCTACGGAGGGCGTGAAGCTCCATTACTACGATTTCTGTTCTTTATACCCATACGTGATGAAGTGCAATCCGTACCCCGTGGGCGCTCCTGAGAAACTGGTGGGGCCTAGCCTACCATCGATCAATGAATTTTCAAAAAATTTGAATGATCATTACTTTGGGCTCTCTTTCGTAGACGTACTCCCCCCACGCAATTTATGGATGCCGATCTTACCTGTCGTTATCGACGACAAGCTCATGTTTCCCCTGTGCGTGAAGTGCGCGGAAGAGGATAACGGCGAATGTAACCATATACCCCACCAGCGTAAGATCAGAGGCGTATATACAAGTCCTGAGCTGGCCCTAGCCGTACGCCATGGTTATAGAATACTGAAGATACACGAGGTGTGGAGGTTTCAGAAGCTCCCCAACCTTTTCACACCATATATAAACGCCTTTTTGAAGGATAAGGTTGAAGCATCAGGGTATCCGCGAGGAGTTGATACCGAAGATGAAAAGTCTGCCTATATTCAACGTTACCGCGACCGCGAAGGTATACAACTTGATCGTGTCCAAATTGTAAAGAATCCTGGCAAGCGCTTTAGTGCAAAATTGTGTCTAAACAGTCTATGGGGAAAATTTGCGCAGAATACCGGCAGAGGGAACATTCATTTGGCACAAAGTTATAGCGATGTCTGGGATTATGCCAATGCCCCCGATAAAGAGGTCATGGAGATCGTGAATGTAGGTAATACTTACGTAATAAAGTACAACAACACTGAATTTGCCACAGATACCTCAAGGGTTACAAACATACCTGTGGCTAGCTTCACAACAGCCTACGCCCGTATAAAACTTTGGGGTCTATTGCATTCTCTTGGGCGGAGAGTATTGTATGCCGATACAGATAGCGTGATATTCACAGAGAGGGAGGGTGATTACATGCCCGCTATTGGGGAGTTCCTCGGCGAGCTCACTGATGAGATCAAGGATGAGTATGGGGACGACGCATACGCCGACTCTTTTATCTCAACAGGACCTAAGACTTATGGGGTACGGGTCAGGGTAGGGGATGAAATGAAATATATCGTGAAGGCAAAGGGTATTACGCTCAACCATGCGAATCGGGAGGTTGTTAACTTTGAGTCGTTGAAGGATCTAGTATGTTTGGAACCTCACCAACTAATTGTAGGCACCCACAATTTTCGGGCGCAGAAGCTGGGAGGCGTGAAGGAACTTAGGGGTACGATGGTGTGCCGTAACACCTATAGGAAACGTTACCAGTTACCTGGCACCTATGATACCGTACCCTTTGGATACCAATGATGCTTCTAACTCACACGTCTTGTATATAATCGTATCTATTTGTAAATATATATATATATAACTTGAATATCTCGAATCGTATTTGTAAATATATGAATATCTCAATAAATCAAATAGCGTTTCACTTTCTCCTTTGTGTGTGTGTGTGTGTGTGTGTGTGTGTGTGTGTGTGTGTGTAGGTGAAAGTTCTAAGCTCCGCCCACTGCGTGAGTCATGCTACTATCTGGGAGTCCCTGCGTGGTCAGTCGACCGCAGTAAGCCCGAGAGATCAGACGTGTATTCAGATCAGACGTATATTGAAATGGCTACCTTTAATATTGCTTGCACAACGTTTATGAAATGGTATTCAGTAAAGTGTGAGGATGTGGTGGATACCGAAAAACTTCCTATTCCCCCCTCCTATGCCTCTTTTAAAGCCACAGTGGATTGTGCGAAGTTCCAAGATGTACAAATACTCTACGGATGTTCTGGTGAGACTGTTGAAGGCTTTCGTTGCACAGACGATGTGCTGAAGTATGCTGCAGAGCTAAACTTTATAAAGTCTCACATACACCGTTAAGTAAAAGAAACAACGCGTGCAGAAGAGAAGCAGCAGGTATGGATAATGAGCCTTGTGGATGGGTGGTGTGACAAGCGGTATTACGTCATGCTACACCATGTCGATTACTCATACCCTACGTCTGAAAATGTGAATCTCGTGATCATGGACAATCTTAGGTGTTTTTATCACTATATTAACGTATATCATGATGAGGTTCATAGTGAGGTTGTGGCTAGTGCCATGCGTGAGTTTTTAACAGATTTTAGAGACGAGTATCGTTTGATGGGTAGAAAGGAAAAATATGAGCATATGTTCCTCTCAAATAGTGCGCCGGAGTGTGGAGATGATTAGCGCCTAGTTCTTATCCAAAGTGCGTAGGCTGGTAGTGACGAAACGGAAAAACAAATATGTGCAACAATTCGAGTCGTACGAACATGCCCATTCACGTATCATCGAGTCAGCCGCCCGTCGAACCGTTCCTGCCTGTGCCTCACACGGCTCATAGTTATCTCAGAGCTTGAACCGAGTAGACGTGCGCTCCTCGAATACGATGGAACTTCCTTTGAGCAGCATTCTCAACGCCTCGTACGATGTGTCCGTGACGAAATCGTTGCGCGTGTTCAGGCGTAATTCCGGTACCATTAGCTATGTACTGGAAACGGAATGTAGACCGACAAACAAACGGGTTTATTTAAGTATCGAGGAGATGAATAGAATCTTTGTGATAGTTGATAAGTGGTGTGAAGATCGTTATAAAATACCTGCTAACGTAGGTACAAGAAGAGAGCAGATTAGTGACGCGCCCTCATACGCCGTTGTATGTACGTTGTGTATAAATAACGATCGGCCGTGCATTGATATAAGGCTGATGTGGAAGAATGCTTCTGATAATAACGCTCTTATTCCTACGCGAAACCGTTTCATCCTCGACAGAATGTTTGAAATCGTCGGATTCCGTAAACTGAAACCTATATTAGACGCGCGTGTTACGGATATGCTTTATTTTGATACAGTTCTTGAATACGCATACACTGCTCTGCTCGATGGGTTTACCGAGTGTAGGACTGGTGAGAATGGTCTAGTGCTGGATGTTTATTTAAAAAGTTTAGACTCTTTGAAATACCATGAACTTTGGTACAAAGCAATTGATCGGTACAAGGCTGAGCTCACCTACACCGTTCACCCTGAAGAACTATTTCTTTATATAACGCGCAGTTGCCGTAACGATTTAGAAGATTATTTCAATTGCCGTTATGTTGAGTGAAGAGTTCACGATTGAAAAGCTCGAGTCGGTAGAAATAAACCCTCGATTGGAAAAGCATTCTTATAAACTTGCGTTTAATAATGTAGCTAACGATGAACTCTTTGTGCGTGCTTTTGAATGTATTCTAGACGTATTTAAAGATGACTTGCCAACCGGTTGTAAAGTGGGGACAAAAATAGTACTGAACGATATGAAAGCCATTCATATCGAATACAGGTTTCCCTATACTTTAAGCGGTGAAATATTATTAAGCCGCATAGACTGCGTAATGCAGAGCAATAATGATGTAATTGTAAACTCGATTAAGACCGATTTTAGTATTTTGAAAAAAAAGTGAATTGTATATATATATTTTGCTTAACGATTATACGCATATTTCTATTGATTTGTGTTTATATATATATATATATATATTTTGCTTGATATTTCTCCTGTACTGTTATGTACATATTGAAGTGTATATGAAATGTATATTTTATTTTATATATCACCATAATTGTGTGTGTGTATATTTCTCCTGTACTGTTATGTACATATTGAAGTGTATATGAAATGTATATGAAATGTATATTTATTTTATATATAATTATGTGTATATATTTCTGTTATGTACATATTCAAATGTATATGAAATGTATATTTTATTTTATATATATATATATATCCATAATTGTGTGTATATATTTCTGTTATACGCATATTCCTCAAATGTATATTTATATGAAATGTATATTTTATTTTATATATCACCATAATTGTGTGTGTGTGTGTGTGTGTGTGTGTGTGTGTGTGTGTGTGTGTGTATATTTCTCCTGTACTGTTATGTACATATTGAAATGTATATGAAATGTATATTTATTTGAAATGTATATTTATTTTATATATAATTATGTGTATATATTTCTGTTATACGCATATTCCTCAAATGTATATTTATTTGAAATGTATATTTTATTTTATATATATATATATCCATAATTGTGTGTATATATTTCTGTTATACGCATATTCCTCAAATGTATACTTATTTTCTATATATTTATAATAAAAAGAATGATGCAATGTTGTTTATTGTTATGCCTTCTACCACCGGTATTCTGTATACAACAGGTATCTGGCAATATTTAAGCCTTCTAAGCCAACTGGCTGATTAGGAGTCTATAATAGTGTATACAATGGAATACATGGCGCTATCTGGCAACTCAGCCAACTGGCTGATTAGGCGTATATAATAATAATGTATGCAATAATACTGCTAAAAAGAGGTATCTGACAACCAGCCAACTGGCTGATTAGGAGTCTATAATAATAATGTATGCAATAATACTGCTAAAAAGAGGTATCTGACAACCAGCCAACTGGCTGATTAGGAGTCTATAATAGTGTATACAATGGAATACATGGCGCTATCTGGCAACTCAGCCAACTGGCTGATTAGGCGTCTATAATAATAATGTATGCAATAATACTGCTAAAAAGAGGTATCTGACAACCAGCCAACTGGCTGATTAGGAGTCTATAATAATGTATACAATGGTATCGCGGTATCTGACAACTCAAGCCATTTACGCCAACTGGCTGATTAGGAGCCTATAAAACAACGCCAGCCCGGCTGGAAGTCTTAATGTGCACTTGGCTCCTGCCATGTGAACACCTCTCCTCCTTTCTCTCCTCCTCCTCCTTTCTCTTGGGGGATAACGCCGCCTCCAAGTTTTCCCCCCACCCCCCTTTGCAACATCCCCCTTTGCAACAACCCCTTTGCAACAACCCCTTCCCCCTTTGCAACAACCCCCACCCCCTTTGCAACATTACATAATAACCTGCAACATTCCTGCACTCTCCCCTTTTGCGGCTATACTACTAATGTCATCCACATGCAGTTGACACAACTGGAAACCCCCGAGCCAAATCGCTACCGGGCAAGAAGCTACCAATACAAGTAGGAGGAAACGGATCTCTTTCGGAGGATCATAGAGCAACGAATCAAGCGATATCGAAGGAAAACGAACTTGAAATGCACAAGGGGCAACGAAAAACAGAGAACATAAAAATTGTCCTGGCTAATATTCAAGGAATAAGACCAAACCAATCACTCAATAAGGTTTCGTACCTGAAAGGATTTATGGACGAAACAAGGGCGGACATCGCATGCCTCACAGAAACTCATCTTAAAGATTGCCAAGGAAATTGTGAAAACTGCGAACATTGTATTGATAAGAAAGAGATAAATATAGAGGGCTTCAACTTACTAAGAGCGGATAGAACGACGAGACGGAAAGGTGGCTGTGCTATATATGTACAGGAAGGTCATATGACAGAGACGATAATAAGTAAATCAAACAGCTATGTGGAACTCCTAGCAGTGAAAATAGAAAAACTAAACTTGATAGTAATAGTCATCTATAGACCTCCAAGCACCCCAACCGAAAAATTCTCGGAGGCCATTGATGACATTAGAAAGCTAATAAAGGCCATAAACCCTCCATCCCCCAATATAATGATCTGCGGAGACTTTAACTTCCCATTTATAAAATACAAAAAGGTGAATAGGAATATATATATTCACCAGGACAAGGGGGGCAGAAGAGAAGATCAGGAACAAGCAAAAATGTTGATGGCTCTCACAAACGAGTTTATGCTGACACAGGAGATAACAGAAAATACCAGAAAAAATGACTGCCTAGATCTGGTATTCACGAATAACACGAACTTGATTGCTGATATAAAAATAACCCCAAACCATTATCTCAGACCACAACTTAATCGAGATATCAACAAATATGACGGCAGCATTAGAAGACGATACACATATTGTGGAAAGAAGTAAATTCGGGGCCTTTAACTTAAACTCGAAGACTATAAATTGGGAAGCAATCAGATCGCACATAGCCCAAATAGAATGGAGAACAATTTTCGAGAATAAAACAACTGAAGAAATGCTAACAACCTTGGAGGAAAAAACGCTGAGAATTTTAGAAAAATATGCTCCGAAATCACAGCCAAAAGGAAAGAGGAGCTGGCTAGAAAGGCAAAAGAGAAGACTATTCCGCAAAAGAAAGAGAGTGGAGGCGAAGTTAGGAAACTGCGGAGATAATGACAGGAAAACAATAAAAGAAAAACTGGAGGGTATCGATAGGGAAATACAAGCCCTGATTAAGGACCATACAGTCACAGAGAGGGAAGAGGAAAAGGCGGTAGAAGCAATAAAGGAAAATCCAAAATACTTCTATAGCTATGCAAAAAGGAAAACAAAAACGTGCGCCGCTATTGGGCCCTTAAGGACGGGAAATAATGAACTAACCGACGATCCAAAAGAAATATCTGATACATTGAGAGCTCAATATGAATCAGTTTTCAGTACCCCAAAAAGTGACAAAGCGATACCTGACATAAATGCATTCTTTGAAGAGGAATTGCAAGGAGAGTATATAACAGACTTTGAGTTTACACCAGAAGATGTAGCGAGAGCTATAGGACAAATGAAACTACATTCAGCTGCAGGTCCGGACAATTGGAACGCATTATTGATTAAAAACTGTAAAAATGAAATAGCTACACCTTTATACTGGATACGGAGAAGATCCCTAGACACTGGGGAAATACCGAGCATCTTGAAAAGAGCAAACATTGTCCCTATATATAAAGGAGGGGACAGATCTCAAGCAAAGAACTATAGACCAGTGTCATTGACGTCCCACCTCACCAAAGTATTTGAAAGAATAGTTAGACAGAAAATTTATGATTTCCTGGAGACACGGGAAAGATTCAACGAAAATCAGCATGGATTCCGGTCAGGTAGATCATGCCTATCACAACTAATAGAGCACTACAACAATATCCTAGATGCATTGGAAGGCAATGACAACTACGATGTTATATACACAGATTTTGCTAAAGCTTTCGATAAATGTGACCATGGTATAATAGCACATAAAATTAAAGACATGGGAATAACAGGCAAAGTGGGAAAATGGATCTACAACTTCCTTAGTGATCGTCTGCAGGTCGTCAAAATTCAAGGTATATCATCATCAGAATCGGAAGTACGCAGCTCAGTACCACAAGGGACAGTACTGGCCCCACTCCTGTTCATTATCATGCTAACAAACATAGACAGCGGAGTAAACAGAAATAGTATAGTAACATCCTTTGCAGACGATACAAAGATCAGCAGAAAAATCAGCGATGTACATGACGTGGAGGCCTTGCAGAGGGACACGAACAAAATATACAAATGGTCAGAAGACAACAACATGTCATTCAACGCCGAGAAATTTCAGCTCTTGAGATATGGTAGGAAAGAAGAACTTAAACAGACTGCATATTATGCTCCAGATAGAGAGGAAATTCAGAGAAGCATGAAAGCGATTGATCTCGGGATAATAATGACAGATGATGCGAAATTCGAAACACAAAATCAGATAGCGATAAATAAAGTAAAAAGAGTCGCCGGACAGGTTCTAAGAACGTTCAAGAGAAGGGACAGGACAGTAATGATTCCCCTGCTAAAAACGCTGATTATACCAAAACTTGAATACTGCTCAGTTTTGACGTCCCCATATAAAAAGGAAGAAACTAATAAACTAGAAGAAACGCAAAGGCATTTCACAGCCAAGATTGATGGCTGCAAAGAACTCAACTACTGGGAAAGACTACGTAAACTAAATCTGTACTCACTGGAAAGAAGAGAGAGGTACATCATAATCTACATATGGAAAATGATCGAAAAACTGGTACCAAACCTAAAACTAAACCCAATTACCATTCAAACAACACTGGAAAATAGGAAAGGCAGAATGTGTAGTGTTCCCAAATTAAAGGCACGACAAGGGACCTCCTCAACCCTGAAGGAAAATAGCTTGGTTGTCAGGGGGCCAAGACTTTTCAACCAGCTTCCTAAGGACCTCAGAAACGTAACGGGGGTCAAAGTTGAAGTCTTCAAGAAACTGGATGCCTGACTCAGGACAGTACCAGATGAGCCGGGCGTGCCTGGCTATGTACGGTGGAGAGCGCAAGAAAGCAACTCGCTCCTCCACCAGGCCAGACCTAGAGGCGGGGCCACCAGCTTGACCTCCGTGTGAAGAGAAACCAACGCACGAAACAACATAAGGTAAGGTTCATAAGGTGTATATATATATATATATATTATATATATATATGAGGTAGAGAGGTGTCCCGCTTTTGGCTCCTGAAAATATAGTCATTTTAGTTTATAACTCCAAAAATAGAAAAATGTCCCGCTTTTTGCTCCTAAAAATATGGTCACTTTATATATATATATATATATTATATATATATATATTATATATATATGGGATGAATTTCACAATAAAACACGTGAAATGAATGAATGCTGCAAACCCACAAGGAAAAAAAAAACGATTCCAAGGCCTTTCGTGTATTCAAAGCTACACCCCGTCAGAGAATGAAGATAAAAGGCGAGATGCCCATAAATATATACAACGTACAGGAAAAACAAAACAATTAGCACATACTTAACAAAGGTTAATGAGAGGCAAAAGAAATTTTAACATGATATCGTCAATTTTATACGTCCCCGCACTGTTATTGAAATTGTTTTTAAAATTAATAAATGCACATTCTAGAATATTTCTTTCTATTATATCTCTGTTTTTAACAAGCGCTTTAGAACTATCCCACTTGATGCTATGGTTACATCTATACATATGGTTAAATAAAGCATTGGAATTATTAGCTGTTCTACAAGCATATTTATGCTGTTTTACCCTAATATCTAACGTTTTACCGGTTTGGCCTATATATACTGAGTTACATTGTGTACATCCGATCGAATACACACAACCAACAACATTATCAGGGCTATTCTTTATTAGGCGTGATTTAACAGTATTATTATACTTAAAGATTACATTAATGCCAATTGCTTTAAGTACAGTTGGAAGGTATTGAAAATTAACATGGTAAGGTAGGCTAAGGATAGTTTTATGCTGAAATTCCTTTACAATTACATTATTATAATACCTATTCTTGGCTTTCTTAAGACAGTTATCTAAAAATGAAATAGGATAACATAATTTAGTACCAATATTCATGATATTGCATAACTCAGAATCTAAAAATTCAGGACTGACAACTCTCAATGCTCGAAGAAACATAGCAGAGAAAATAGAGGATTTAATCGAAGGATGGTGGTCAGAATAAAAATGCACATAAGAGTTATTATTAGTAGGCTTACAGTAGACTTCATATTTGAACTGATTAGAGCACTTCAAATTTTTAGATCAAGAAAAGATAGGCTCCCATCATTTTCTTTTTCAACTGTAAACTTAATAGATGGGACTAAATTGTTGAGCCTTCCAAGAAATAAGTCCACATCCAAATTATTAGGCCAAAGGCATAAAATATCATCTATATACCTGTACCAAACCAGGTTAAAATTAACAATCGTAGGCAAAATTCTACTTTCAAAAAATTCCATATATAAATTAGCTAGTACAGGTGAAAGGGGATTTCCCATAGCCAATCCAAACGACATAGCATAAAACTTATTTTCAAACTGAAATTTACAATCTTTGACACAAAGCTTAATTAACTCAATAAGAGTGTTGTGTTGAACAGGGAAAGAATATTCAGAGATCTTATCTTTTTTGAAAAATCAAGTAGGTCATCAACAGGGACTTTTGTGAATAGCGAGCATACGTCGAAGCTTACCAATTTGAAATTAGGGTCATTAGGGAACTTTGAAAAACATAGTAATATTTGCGAAAGTGAGGTGACTTTAGCCAAAGGTTGTGTGTATAGTGCTTTTAATACGAGGTTTGAATCGAATTATCCTTTGAGGTTTGAAAAAGCCCTAAAAACAATGAAAAATAATGATTCATTACATATTACTAAAGCGGACAAATCCAATTCGATCGTCATCATGGACAAAAACAGTTATGTTGAAAAGATGAATACGTTATTGAGTGATCGTGACACGTACAAACCTCTAAATAGAGACCCATTGGAGGATGTTAATAAAATGTTTAACAGAAAATTAAGAGAAATTTTTTAAAATAACTATAATTAATGGGCTTCCACAGCAGTTTCTTAGTATCAATCCGTCACTACCATATCTGTACGGCTTAGCAAAAACACACAAAGTTAATAATCCCATGAGGCCTATTGTTAGCTCAATGGGCTCCGTAACCTATAAGCTATCAAAATGGTTAGTTAGTTCATTAACGCCGTTAGTTGGCTCTATTTCTGAGTCACATATTGTAAATAGCATGGATCTTATTGACAAACTGAAGTTCCCTAATGACCCTAATTTCAAATTGGTAAGCTTCGATGTATGCTCGCTATTCACAAAAGTCCCTGTTGATGACCTACTTGATTTTTTAAAAGATAAGATCTCTGAATATTCTTTCCCTGTTCAACACAACACTCTTATTGAGTTAATTAAGCTTTGTGTCAAAGATTGTAAATTGTTGTTTGCATTGAAGATGAATGCAGCTGAATTGAACAAGTTTAAAAAAAGGAGAAGCGCCTACAAAGGTCTAATTACAAAGGTCATTGCCACTATAGATTCTGCCGTAGAGCAAGCGGATTTAAGCTTAGTGACTGCGCAGCTTTCCATATTAAAAACTAAAAAGGTTGCTCTAAGTGAAGTAAATGTTAAAATTGAGGCTCGTATAGAAGAGGATGAAATAGAAAATAACATAATTTACTTTGAAGAGATTATTGATGATATAATTAAAGTAGGCCACCGAGCAAAAGAGGTTAGCAGCTCAGTACAGTTAGAGACCAGGTCTAATAATGAAACAACACTCAACAAATGGTGTTTGTGAAGTTAAGGTTAACAGATCTGCAGTTCAGTTACCGAGGCTTGTACTCAAAACATTTTCTGGGAGTATTCAGGAATGGCAAGGATGGGCAGACAGTTTTCAATCAGCAGTTCATTCTAGTCAAGTGTTAAGTACGGTGGAGAAGTTTAATTATTTACAGTCCCTCTTGGAAGGGGAGGCAGCAAAGACAATAGCAGGATTAGCATTAACAGAGGCTAATTATAATGTGGCTTGGGATATATTAAAGAAACGGTTTGGTAAGCCAGAGATCTTAATTAAAAGCCACCTCCGCGAACTTTTAGCTATACCTCCTGTTAATAATCCCAATAGTGTCAAGGAGTTACGGCAGTTATATGATGAATTTGAAGTTAGAACTAGGTCCCTGGACAACTTGGGTGTAGGAATGGAAAGGTATGGTATAATGTTGGTTACTATACTGGAGTCTAAATTGCCTAGCTCAATTTTGCTTGAATTAAGTAGGGGACACTCTACAGAACATGTGTACAACCCCCTTCAGCAGATGTTAAGTCTTTTAGGCACAGAATTAGCAAGACGAGAGGGAATTGAGTTTGCACAGTGGGATGTTAAACAAGGGGACAAAGGCAGGCACAGCACCAAGGTTTCTACAAAAAGAAATAGCCCAGGTACAGTGTCAGCTCTACATGCATCCTCTGAGAATAAATTAAAGGGAATCAAGGAATGCATATTTTGCGAAGGCAACCACAAGTCATATAAATGTGAGGTGGCTGAGGCTTTACCTTTTGAGGAGAGAAAGGACAGGGTAACTAAGTCCACAGCATGTTTTAAATGTTTTTTTGAAAGGTCACAGAGCAAGGTTTTGTAAGTTTAAAATTTTGTGCAAAAAATGTCATGGCAGGCATCAGCCATTATTGTGTGAAAACACTCCTAGTAGGCCTACCCCAGAAGTAGAGAAATCAGTGGCACATGCTACTGCTATGAAAGGGAGTAAAAGTAAAGGGGGATTATTGCAAACAGCTGCAGCCTTATTAATTGGGAATGATGGAGAAGCTACTGTAAGAGTGTTGTTTGATAGTGGTAGCCAGTGTAGCTTTATTAAGACTAGAATTTCCAGAAAATTGAAGTTTAAAGAACTTAAGAGGGACAATTTAAGAATTTCTGGGTTTAGGGGTTCCGTTCAAAACCGAACCAAAGTTAAGAAGGTAGAAGTTCTGGTTAAGGGGTTGTTACCACAAAGTCCCACTATCAAGGTCCAAGCTGTAGAGATTGAGGAACTTTGTGCTCCAGTCACTACTTGTTTAGATATGGCATGTGTCCAAGAATTGCAAGTTAAAGGAATTAATTTGGGCAATAATAAGTTTGAAGGAACAGAAGATATTAGTCTTTTGATTGGAGCTGACTATTATTGGGACTTCATCACTGGTAATATTGTCCGCACATCTCGAGGCCCGGTAGCTATTGAAAGTAAGCTAGGCTGGATGCTACATGGTAGCTATTGCAATGAAATGGAGGTTAAAGCTCTTTTTGTTAAGATTGGGGAGAACAGCCATGGTTTGGAAAGGCATTTGAAAGCGTTTTGGGAACTTGAATCCATTGGCATAAAGGACAAACAGGCAAGTACAGTGAACAGTGATGTTTTAGAGCAATTTGAAAAGGGATTGGGTTTAGAGATGGTTGCTATGAAGTTGGCCTCCCTTGGAAGGATTCTTGCAAACCCGGTTCAAACCTTCGGCTAGCTAATCGGAGGTTGGAGACTTCATTGTACAGGCTAAGGAAAAATGAGGAGTTGTTAATTGAATACAATGAGGCCATCCTAAGTTATGTAAGGGAGGGCTATGCTTAAAGAGTGCAAGGTGAGCTGGTGAGCCAGGAGGCATATTATCTGCCACACCATGCAGTGGTACTGCGAGACCAAACTACCACCAAACTGAGGGTAGTTTTTGATGGCTCAGCCAAGGACAAAGGTGGTGTGTCCTTGAATGACTGTTTGGATGCTGGGCCAAATTTAAATGCAGATTTATTTTCCTTGTTACTGAGATTCAGGTTTGGTAGAGTAGCATTGACTGCAGATGTGAAGCAAGCCTTTTTGCGGATAAAGTTAAAACCAGAGGACAGAGATGCAGTAAGTATCCGTGGGTGGATACGAAAGACTTGTTGGAAAATGAACCTAAGGTTCAAGCATATAGAATGAAGTCTGTGTTGTTTGGCCTCAGCTCTAGTCCATTTCTGTTGGTAGTTACGATGCAGTACCATTTTAAGAAATATTCTGAAGTCTATCCCAACACTATTGAACACATAAGGAAAAATTTTTATGTTGACGATTTGCTGTGTTCCGTGGATAATACAGAAATGGCTAAACAGATATTCATGGATGCTAGAGCTATAATGAGGGAGGCTGGCATGGAGCTTAGAAAATGGAAGACCAATCATTCTCAATTACAAGAGTTTATGAGTCAGTCCTGTGTCGTATCTGTGCAGCAGAAAGTATTGAGGATTCTGGTATTAAGGAGTTGTGGGCAATAGACGCAAAAGTGCTAGGCATTGTTTGGCATCAAGGAGAGGATTTGTTTACCTTCAATGGGAAATCTTTAGTAGAGCTGGCTGAGAATGAGACAAGGTGGACAAAACGTACAGCTCTTAGTTTGGCTTCAAAGTAGGGTTGCCCGATTTCCCGGCTCTCTCCAATCCCGGGAAAGCGGGAGCGTAATCGACGAATCCCGGGATCCCGGGAAATTCCCGGGAAAGCATTAAAAATTGTCTCAGTCCAATATTAAATTTGACTGTTAATTGTATTCTTTTACCTTGCTAAGAATTAATATTTGAGCCAGAGTTAAGGATAAAAAAAAATTATGTAGATAGCTTCTTTTACTAGAAAACAAAAAACTAAAATTAACTTTTTTACTTATAAAAAATCTTTTTAATCATAAAAAAACCAATTTTAATCTCTTTTATTTAACAAAAATTACTTTCTTACTTAATTCACAAAGAAAATAGAGAACTACTTATAATCATAGCTCCTTTTACTAGAAAACAAAAAACTAAAATTAACCCTTTTACTTATAAAAAATCTTTTTAATCATAAAAAAAACAATTTTAATCTCTTTTATTTAACAAAAATTACTTTCTTACTTAATTCACAAAGAAAATAGAGAACTACTTATAATCATAGCTCCTTTTACTAGAAAACAAAAAACTAAAATTAACCCTTTTACTTATAAAAAATCTTTTTAATCATAAAAAAACCAATTTTAATCTCTTTTATTTAACAAAAATTACTTTTTTACTTAATTCACAAAGAAAATAGAGAACTACTTATAATCATAGCTCCTTTTACTAGAAAACAAAAAACTAAAATTAACTCTTTTACTAATAAAAAATCTTTTTAATCATAAAAAAACAATTTTAATCTCTCTTATTTAACAAAAATTACTTTTTTACTTAATTCACAAAGAAAATAGAGAACTACTTATAATATTGCCTCAAGAAACAAATGTTGTCGAAGGTTTCGTCATTTAATCTCGATCTCAGTTTGGTAACAAAGAGTCCTAGAGCAGAAAAGGCTCTTTCTGCTTCTACTGAAGTAGAAATCAGAAATCATGCGTTCCCAAAGTAACAATTCCTCACTAAATCTAATTTCTATTAACAATTAAAATTTACAATAATAATTTATAACGATAAATAATTTGTTTTGAATATTATAGAAAAAACTTTTCTTATTTATCTGTAATTTCCATAAATTTCCTTTCAGTCCTGATTTCCTTCAAAATTTCCTTAACTGGATTTTGAAGCCCAAAATTTCCTGAAATCAGGAAATTTCTTTGAAAGTGGAAACACTGCTTGGCAGTGGATATATGGCGAAAGATGGCAATTTGTAGTGACGCCATCATTAGGGCGAGTTTACTCCGTTTACCCGAATTTGATCGCGCTAGACGGCGCGAGTCTGAGCTTTATTTTGATATAAAATTTGTTCTAGTGGACCGATTTTAACCGGGTTTAATCATTTATAAACAATTTTTTATTAATTTTTTTATCTGTGTCATTATGAAATTCATAAAAAAAATAGTACGGGAATTCCCGGGAAATGTTATGAAATCCTGGGAATAACCGCTCGCGATTTTGTCGGGATTTCCCAGGATTTCCCGTCCCGGGATTCCCGGGAGGGCAACCCTACTTCAAAGGTCTTTGATCCTCTTGGATTCCTGGCTCCATTTGTGATAAAGTAAAAAATTTGGTTTCAGAGCCTTTGGGAAATTGGACTTGGTTGGGACCAAGAGTTACCTGATCATATGGTGGTAAGGTGGAAATATTGGTTCAAAGAATTGGCACATCTTGGAGACATTGTACTTTGGAGAGTTGAACAATAGTCCAGACAATTTGGAGCTGCACATCTTTTGTGATGCAAGTGAGGAAGCCTATGCAACTTGTATTTATATAAGAGGCACATTGCAAGAGGAAGTAAGTTGCAGTTTGGTTGCTGCAAAGAGCAGAGTAGCACCTTTGAAAAGGCTTTCTATTCCAAGGTTGGAATTGATGGGTGCAGTTATTGCTAGTCGGCTTGCAGTTACAGTGCAAAAGTCTTTGGCCCTCTATGAAATTCCAAACTATTATTGGACAGACTCCACTATAGTTTGGCACTGGTTAAGAAGCCAGGTAAGGAAATGGAAACCATTTGTTGCCAATAGGGTGGAGGAAATTCAAGCGCATACAGATCCCAAGCAATGGAAGCATTGTCCAGGCACCCAAAACCCCGCTGATTTACCAACACAAGGAATTTCAGTGAAAGATCTTGCACAGTCAACTTTGTGTTGGAATGGGCCAGAGTGGCTAAAACTTGGAAGTGAAAACTGGCCTTCTAATCAGCCCATTGTAGGAGAATGCCAGGCTGAAGAAGCATGGGTGAATGAGGTGAGAAAATGCACTGTGAACAGTTGTCAAGTTATGCAGCAGGACCCCATATTGAGGCTTGAGGACATTAGCAGTCTGAAAAGGTTGTTAAGAGTGTCAGCATGGGTATATAGATTTACCAACAATATTAAGAGAGAAACAAGAAGGGAAGGAATTCTGAACAGTAAGGAGATTCAGCAAGCCAGGAAATACTGGGTGGTATATGTGCAGAAGGAAAAATTTGGTGAAGAGAGGGAATTGCTCACCATCCATCCATTACAGGTTCTACCAACACATTCTGCTCTCAAGGGTTTGGATGTGTTTTTGGATCAGGATTTATTGAGAGTAGGAGGTAGACTACAGTTTTCTGGGTTTCCAGAGGAGAAAAGACATCCAATTTTGCTACCTTCTCGGGGGCACTTTGTGGACCTTTTGATCCTGGATACTCATCATAAGTTGTTACTGTACATGCTGGAGTTAGAGAAGTGATAATAGAGATCAGACAACAGTTTTGGATTCCCAAAATTAGACAAGTAGTAAAAAAGGTCTTGCATAAATGTGTGGTTTGCAAGCGTTGCAGTGCAAAGCCTTATTATGAAAAGGTGGCTCCACTTCCAAGAGAACGGTGTGTCTATACTGCCCCATTTGATGTAGTGGGAGTAGACTTCGCAGGTCCAGTCTATGTGTATGAGCAAGGGGAGTCTAACAAAGGTTATATATGTCTTTTCACATGTGCTACCACCAGAGCAATCCATTTGGAGTTGGTAAGCAACTTAAGTAATGATGTATTTCTTTTGGCCTTTAAAAGGTTTGTGAACAGAAGGGGTTTCCCAAATAAAATCATATCTGATAATGCAAAAACCTTCAAAAAGGCTGCAAAGGAACCCCAAGAAGTTTGATCCTTGCTAAAAGAGGAAGGATTCCAATCCTACTTCTCACACCAAGGGGTACAGTGGGAGTTTATTGTTGAGAGAGCACCATGGTGGGGAGGATTTTGGGAAAGGCTAGTGAGAAGTGTAAAGTGTCCATTAAAGAAACTTTTAGATGATGCTCATTTGAGCAAAGAAGAATTCTGCACTGTTTTATGTGAAGTAGAAGCAATGGTGAACAGTAGGCCTATCACTTTTGTTTATAACAGTATGCAGGATGCAGAGCCATTGACACCAAATCATTTTCTTTGTGGTAAACAATTAACATCAAGCCCCAGTGTGCCAGAAGACTTGCAGCCTATCCAGAGCACTCAAGGAGAGTTAACCAGAAGGTTCAGGTACCTTGAAGAGCTACAAGATCAGTTATGGAAGAGGTGGCAGATGGAATACTTGCCAGAACTCAATTATTACCCATCAGGCAATGTAAAGGGCTCCAATGCAAATTGTATCAAGGTGGGAGAAGTGGTAATGATTGGGGATGAAAGACCAAGGCAATGCTGGAAGCTTGGCATAATTGAAGAGTTGTTTGTTGGCAAAGACAATTTAGTTAGGTCTGCACTGTTAAAGACTTCAGGAGGAAAATTAAAGAGACCTATACAAAAACTCTATGCTTTAGAAATCAGCAAAAACACGGATAGTCAAGATAAAACATTTGAGTTACAGCCTCATGGAGAAGGCTTGGCTAACCTTGCAGAAGGTAATGACAACAATGTCTCTTCGGTGGGGAGTGTTAGAAAATCTAGAAGAGGAAGAACCATTGTTGTCCCAAGGCGATATGCAGAGCTGGGCAGTATTTAAATACATTTGTATTTAAATACGTATTTAAATACATTTGTGTATTTAGAACTGTATTTATAAATACATTGTTTTTCATGTATTTAAATATAGTATTTAAATACTTTAATGAGTATTTAAATACAATGTATTTAAATACTCAAAATATAAAAATGTAAATACTTTTACTGGTTTAATACACGTTCTGTACTAGCACAGTACGACGCGTCGACAGTGTAGTACAGCATGGTTCATGTTTCAACGTGTCAGTTCAATCAGTTGTGTGCCACTCTTAGTCGAAAGCGGTTGATTTCTTTATCGTGTGCGTGTCATGGCTTCAACAAGCAAATCCGGTGAATCAAACAGTGATATATCTGCAGATAACAATTTAAAATGTATTTACAAATGTATTTAAATACAAGTGATGTATTTTGTATTTAGTATCTAAATACATTCGTAAAATGTATTTAGTATTTAGTATTTAAATACATTTCTCCCATGTATTTAGTATTTAGTATTTAAATACATTCAATGTATTTATTGCCCAGCTCTGGCGATATGATGACTAAGCTGATTGATGCAGCATTGCTTGTATATATATTAAGTTAAACTGTTAAGGTGTATATATATCCATCTCATAATTGTAAGGTTAGTGAAAAATTCACTTAATTTAGAGCTAGCATTTTTGGGCTCTTGTGGCATCATTGTTTGGGCACTCTTGTGGCATCATTTTTTGGGGCGCTGCGCGTCTTTTTCTACTCGTTTGTGGAATGCCGTACTTATAGGGTGTGGTCTTATAGAGAGCTCTCTTGCAATTCAGTTTGGTTGTTTAGATACAAGATTGTTGCATCGTGCAATAGTGCAGGTTGTGTTGTTGTTGCAAGGTTTAGAAAGAAGACCATAAATAGTGTCCCTTTTGTTTTTTATCTTAAATTCATGCAACTGAGGCCTAAGGAAGGCCCACATCGAGTCAGCAACCCTGAGGTATGACTTAATAGGACCTCCAAGTCCGTAAGTTTTTAATTCTAGCTTAACTTGGGCTGTAGGTTGAACTGGCCCTTCAGAGCTTGGCCGTTCACGGCTCAGCTGGGATTTTGAACCCAATAAAAAAATAAAAAAATAATAACAGAGATAGAGCTGTTTGAATCTACAAATACAAAAGCACTGTTAATGGTAATCAAGAAAGAGAAACCAATTACTGTTTTTAACATTTAATGTTTAAACATTGGCATTTTGAATGGTATCAGATAAGGAAATGACAAATTTGTTACAGTTTACAATACGTTTTCAAAAATCCTACCGTCAACCTCAATGCACTTTGCAACTCGTGTGCGAAGATTGCGTGTTGTTCGTCTGAGTTGGTCGTGACGTTCCTTTATGCGGGTAGCAGCATCCAAAATGCGCGCGAGCAATTCGTCTCGTGTATCCACCTTTCTTTTGTAAACTTGACTTTTCATCCACCCCAACAAACAATAATCTAACGGAGAGAGGTCTGGAGACCTTGGTGGCCATTGAATGGGACCACCGTGGGGGCAGGAAGAGCTGCGCGCTCATCAGATTCAAACAGCTCTATCTCCGTAACCATTCAGAATTAGACACATGTTCATATGAACTTTTTTTCTCACAATGACCGATACTATCACCTCCCAAAGTATTCACTTTTCCTCCCGAAACACCCTGTATATATATATATATATATATATATATATATATATATATGGGAATGAACTCAGAATGGTCCCCTGAGTTTTTTATGATACACACAGACCGTGCATGGAACAAGGAACTCTTCTGGGATAATTAAATCCACTATAGTCCGAATAAGTAATGGTAAATAACAAATACTATAGTTTTTCTTTTTCATGATGCTAGCCCGACGTGGGCAACGGGTCACTCGCAAAGAGGTCCCATAAATATAGCTTCCCTCACCAGCTATCTGTAAAACAGATAGGATCCAGCTTTGGGACATGGATCTAGGGTTTAAAGCAGCCTAGCCCTGCTACATTTAGAACCTCAATATAAGCAAAAGACTCGCTGCCTTCACGTCAGATTGAATACATCAAAGAAAAAGGGGTAACTATTATATTTTAGCCAAAAACCAAAACTTAAACCTCAACTGGCAGAATTGAGCGTCCACTTTTCAAGACACATAACATGTCCGTTTCAAGATGGGAATGAACTCAGAATGGTCCCCTGAGTTTTTTATGAAACACACAGATCGTGCATGGAACAAGGAACTCTTCTGGGATAATTAAATCCACTATAGTCCGAATAAGTAATGGTAAATAACAAACAACGGAAAAAGATCCCCACCAGCAAGTACGCTCTCAACAATTAGACAGAAGGGGAAAAGAGACTCTCTAATAACTAGCAGTAAGTGACTAATTGTGTTTTAACCCATTTAGAAGTAAACGCATTAAATTAAGCTGGGTCAGACAACTTAGGCCTACATTGTGGCCTAAGACCTAGCATCAACTCATAGCTTAACAAAGGTGAAGGTAGATTGCCCTAACCTAATTTGGTGAGGAATCCTACTGTGGACCTCAATTTATCTGCCCGCTCTGGACCATTTCCGGAATCTCTAGGCTGACCCCTACAAGGCTAGACTTAATCTACTCTATAGTTAGACTGGAGATATAAGGGGTGGGTTAATTGTGGACCAATTCATACAGAGCATTTTTCACATTGGTGGTCCGTGTGTGGGGAATTTACAAACCTTAACCTTACTTAACAAAAATTGCAGAATTAGGCTAAATGGTCTAGCCCAGTGTTTCCCAACCGGGGGCCATATGGCCCCCTGGGGGCCATGGCACATTTGAAGGGGCCACAGGAAAATGTTAAGATTTAGAGGGGCCACAGACTCCATGAAGGGGGCCACAGGACTCAACCTATTGAAGTCTAAATTATAGTTAGGCCAATAGATAATTTTAATTTATGTAGTTGAATTACATTTTAAAAAATTATTAATACATATATTTTCCTTTTTTTTAGATATTTTATAATAGAATTTGAATTTATCTGTAAACAAATATTTTGCATCTTACAAGCTTATTGTGCGGCGCACTCCATTGTGCGCTTGATCGTTATGCGCCTGGCAGCGTTGTTGACTTGATAAAAATACTTCAGGTTGAAATCCTTACAGTCTGTTTACCACGTGGATCGTCGCTGTAGTGTGTAAGTAGCTCTTATTTGTTTACCCTAATATTGCGAAGTTGTAGTAATTTTACTAGTTTTTTTAATTTATAATAGATTGCTATAAGTACAGTATTTCTTTTGATTATATTTTTTATAATTAATACATAATATAAGTAAATAACTGCAAATTTTTGTTTGTCAGTAAAGTGTGCCATTACTACACCAAAGCATTTTTTTTCACTTCGGTTTCAATTAGGGTTTATTTACAAAGAATATGGCATTTACTCTTAGATTCTGATGATTGTATTTATTCGTTTTGTATCTGCATTAATTTTAGTAATATATATATATATCCCCTCAAGGGGGTACATTTCTGGTGTTTTGTATTTCGGTACAGGGTACCAGGATGTACTAGGAGTTGGTGTTGTGCACCCTCCCGGTGCTCTGCACAGGGAGTGGAGGGTTGTTTCTGGGTCTTTTCTCAGAAATACTCTTCCTCTTTCGCCGCTGAGATAAGCGCCTTTCTGTTGCGGCGCGCTTCGGCTCTAAAAAGTAATATATATATATATTATTAATATAGTAAATTTCTTCTGCACAGATTACCCATGGCTACTGCGACGAAGAAAAAATGTCGACAATACTCCAGTGAGTATTTAGCTTATGGTTTTATACATTCACCAGACAATATAACAAAGCCATTGTGTCTGATATGTATGGCTACACTTTCTAATGATAGTATGCGACCAAGTAAGCTTAAAATACATTTGGAGAATAAGCACAAGGACAAGAAAGACAAAACATTAGATTACTTTAAAAAGCTGCGCGATGATTTCCAAGCAAGGAGCACTATTAAAGATATATTTAGCAAAACAGCGGCTAAATTAGACAAAGGTTTAATTGCATCTTATGAGATTTCCAAGCTAATAGCGAAATCGGGAAAACCTCATACTATTGGTGAAGAATTGATTTTGCCTTCAGTATCTGTGGTGATTTCAACTGTCATGCAACAAAATCCCCAAAAAATCACTGAGGTCATTCCGTGAGCAACAATACAGTATCAAGACGTATTGATGAAATGGCAAAGGATGTAGAGGAAAAACTAGTTAAACATTTACAAGTAAAGATCTTTGCATTACAAATTGATGAATCATTATTACGTGATAATGAAGCCCTTCTCATGGCGTATGTTAGGTTTTTGGATAATGATCAACTCAGAGAAGAAATGCTTTTTGCCCGGAGCCTTGTGACAGATACTAAAGGTGAAACAATTTTCAAAGAAGTAGTGACCTATTTCAAAGAAAATGATATTCCACTTGGAAATATCATGGCTTGTGCAACTGATGGCGCCGCTGCTATGGTAGGTAGATATAGGGGATTTATTGCACATTTAAAAGAGGCTGTACCTAAAGTTTTTTGCATACACTGTGTTGTCCACCGTCAACATCTGATTGCAAAAATTTAGGAGGACGTCTGAAAGATGCACTTGATAGTGTAATTAAGGCAGTCAACCTTATCAAGTCAAATCCACTTCAAGGGCGTCTTTTCCGACAACTCTGTGCTAGCAATGAAGAAGGGTTCGAGCGCCTACTTTTGCATACAGAGGTGCGATGGCTTTCTAAGGGTAATTGTCTGCGTCGCTTCGTTGCACTTTGGGATAGTGTTGCATTATTTCTGGATGGTAAGCAGCTTGGAGTACAAATCATTGCTGCCAAATGTGACATATTCTACCTTTCAGATATATTTGAAAAGCTAAATGTCTTGAACAAACAGCTACAAGGTAAAAATACAAATATTTTAACTTGCAAAGAGGCTATTTGTGCATTCTGGGAAAAATTAAGCTGTTCAGGACAAATATCGGGCGAAAGGAGTTGATACAGTTTCCAACCCTCCGCACTATTGAGAGTGAGCTGAAAGATGATGATATTTTAGTATACATTGATCATTTGGAGAAATTGCACAGTGATATGGAAGTTAGGTTCACAGATCTTCTAGAAATGGACATTCCAGGTTGGGTGGTAGACCCATTTGGGATTAATGCAGCTGATGTTGATATCAGATTACAAGAAAGCCTCATTGAGTTACAGAGTAATCAAATCTCTCAGGCTAAATTTAAGCATGGGCTCAGTAACTTATGGACAAGTAGTGAAATTGCTATGAAATACCCATTGCTTTGGGACGAAGTAAAATTGTATTTCATTGCCTTTCCTACTTCTTATCTGATTGAGTCCGGTTTTAGTAAAGTGTCACACCTACTATCAAAAGCTCGCAACCGCTTAGAAATAGTAAGTAGAGGTGATCTTCGTTTGTTTCTGACAACCATAGACCCTGATATTGAAAAACTTGCGAAACTGCATGAGTCACAAGGATCGCATTGAATAAATAAGGAGTTAATGATATATTTATTTGATTTTGCTAAAGGATTTTATTTTTTGTAGGAAAAATTATTTATTTTAAAAGGTTATTAAATTTTTGCTAGCCACTGTTTAGTTTTTGTTATGTTTATAGTCCTATGTGACAAATAATATTGTACCTGAATACAAATAGTTGTTTTAATATCCTTTATATATATTTGTTTTTGTAAAATAGAGTTAATCTGCATATTACCTACTGAAAATAATGCTTATGGGGGCCACAGGAAAAAATAAGGTTCCTGAGGGGGCCATAAGCCAAAACCGGTTGGGAACCACTGGTCTAGCCTATAACCTGATAGCCTATTTACCAGCGGTAGGGAATTCATATGAAGTAACTATTGATCTCTTAAAACGTAATTACATTAATAAAGATGAGATTGTATTTGAATTATCTCAACAAATTATTGATTTTGCACCCATAAAAGATAACCATAGTGATATGGAAAAATTTTATTCAAAATTAGAAGCTATTATAGGACAACTGGTTAGCAATGAGATAGATGTTAAAGCTTCATCTTGGATTATACAAGGCATAATTCTTAGGTGCCTTCCTTTGAGGGTTAAAGATGTTTTAGTTCTAAAGAAGGGAGAAAATTATCCTACTCTTGAAAATATCAGAATACACTTTCCAACTCTCATAACTAATTACAAACTGAGAAATATTGCAACACAAAATAAGACCCAGACTATGGATAAACCAAAGACTGTCCCCAGAGACCAACTAGCTACAGCCAAACAGACAAAACTTGATACTGTAGAATCAAATGTGACCAACTGTAATACACGAACACCTACATTACAGAACTTTAATGTAACTGCTGCCTCAACTTACACACTACATTGCAAATTTTGTGCAAGTGATGAACACAGTAGTACTGGGTGTGACAAATATTCAGACTTTAACTCAAGAGCTAAAAGATGTGAACAGTTGAACCTATGTAAAAAGTGTACTGGCCAGGGACATTATAAGAAAAACTGTAAATCTAGGTTAAGATTCAATTGTAAGTTTTGTAAAAGTTCACGACATGTCTCATCAATGTGTGATTCACCAAAGTGTCCAAACAATAGTACTCAAACTCAAAAGATACCTCCAACAAACAAAGGTAATCAAGAAAATGCCACTTTCATGGGACATTCTGTTTGTTCAAACAACGTAACAAGAAACACTGAGATTCTTTTACCAACTATTACTTTGTACTTAGTGAATGGTGAGGGTAGCACCACTCCAGTGAGATGTCTTATAGACTGTTGTTCTCAACAAACATTTGTTTCGCAAAATGTAGTTAATAAATTGGGTTTGACACCAAACCTGAATGAACAAGAACTCAATATCACATCCTTTGTTAAGGATAACTCTAACAAAAATAGCTATAAGACAATTGACCTGGAACTACATTTAGAAAATAAATTAGAAAAAATTGAAGCAGTCATTATTTCAAAAGTAGGACAAACCATAAATCATTTGGGAAAACAGTATAAAATAGCTGATAGACATATCACAAACAACACAGTAGCTAACATTGAAATGTTAGTGGGGGCAGATTATATTAATCTTATTCATAAGGGCATAGTGAAAATAGGTGATGGTATAGCTTATCAGACTCCATCAGGGATAGCCCCTTTGGGTGACCTATCCAAATACAACCTAGACCTAAAACAAAATAGTTCATGACTAACAAATACTATGTGCCTCAACTCAGTCCTACATAAAACCTGTAAGAATAGCAACACTTTGAATAATATTATATCAACTGAGAACATTAATTCATCACTATCAAATGAAACTCTGGATGAGGCAATTCAAACTTTATGGTTGCTAGAATCTGTGGGTATACATGACACAAATCAAACTTCAGAAGATCAGTTAATGGTAGAAAGATTTGAAGACACCATTCAGTGCAAAGACAATAGTTATTTTGTGAGTTACCTTGGAAAATAAATTGTCCAACTTTAAGAGATAATCTCAAAGTAGCTAAAGGACATTTATATAAAGTAATGAAAAAACTCAAACAAGATAATAAAATTAAAATGTACAGTGATGTCTTCAAAGAACAGCTACAGAAAGGCTTCATTGAAGAAGTAACAAATAACCCTTTTAAAAAAGATGGTTTTCATTATTTAACCCACAGGGGGGTTTATCGACAAGATGCCCCAACAACAAAACTCAGAGTAGTATATAACTGTAGCCTCAAAGACAGTGATAAACACAGTTTGAATGATTGCCTGATTGAGGGTCCTAATCTCATTTCTGACCTTGTGAAGATCTTACTCAAGTTCAGGTTAGATAAATATGCCGTACAAAGTGACATTTCAAAGGCATTTTTGAGAATAAATCTTAAAAATGAATATGATAAGAACCAACTTAGGTTCTTATGGTTCAAGGATCCATTTGATTTGAATAAAGAGTTCATAACCTATAGATTTAATGTTGTGTTGTTTGGAGCCAATTGCTCACCTAGCCTATTAGCATTGACAATTAGACATCATTTGAACCAGTTTAATAACTCTTTAACATTGAACTTCCTTAAGGAACATTTTTACGTAGACAATCTAATAGGCTCAACAACAACAAAATCTGAATTATCTGAAGTCTATGAACACTCTCAAAACATTATGCAACAAGGTAACTTTGAACTTAGAGAGTGGATTTCAAATGATGAGGATTTGAACAAAAAGATTTTAAAGGATAATAATGGTCTTACTGAGCCATCAGACAAAGTTAAAACTTTAGGTATGAACTGGTATTTGGATGCAACTTCTAACAGTCATGATTCAATCTGTACTAAAGGTTTTAAACTTGATGAGGAAGCAAACACTAAAAGACAAATATTATCAGAGGCTTCAAAAACTTTTGACCCCATGGGTCTATTCCTGCCTTCAACAATAAAATCAAAGATTCTCCTCCAAGAAGTTTGGAGGACAAATGTTGGGTGGGATGATCCAATAACAAATGAAGATCAAAAATCTTGGAAGAAGTTAGCTGCTGATTTAACAAAAGTGCAGAACATTAAAATTCAAAGGTGCTGTGGGTTTAGGGATAAGCCCTAGAGACTTCATGTGTTTGCTGATGCAAGCACACAAGCTTATGGGTGCTGTGCGTATCTTGTAAGTCCTACAGAAAGTCATCTAATTTATGCAAAAGGGAAAGTTGCACCTCTCAAACCTACCCGAACCATACCTCAATTGGAACTATTGGCTGCTGCATTAGCCATTAAAACCATTTCATTGCTTAAGGATGCTTACCATGATGTGAACATAACTGATATCCACATCTGGCTTGACAGTCAGATTTGTCTTGCCTGGATACGGAATGATAGCATTAATAGTAAGAATATCTTTGTAAGAAATAGGCTAAAAGAAATAGCTGAAGCTAATGAAAGCCTACAAGTAAACTTTCACTATGTTCCAACTAAACAAAATCCAGCAGACTTTCTGACCAGAGGTTTATCCTACAAGTTGTTGAAGTCCAACAAAACTTGGTTCATGGGACCTAAGTGGCTCTGTAATACAGACCAATGGCCTGTGGAACAAGTTAACTTGACATTAAATTTAATCTTTTCAAATGAAAGGGTTGAACCAATCACTAATTATGAACATTATTCTGATTTCAGCAAACTTGTCAGGGTCACAGCCTACTGTTTGAAGTTTGCTCACAACTGTTTAACTACAATAAACAAACAGTTAAATAAAAACAATCATAATTATACAGAAGTTGCAACCAAGTACTGGATAGGGCATGCACAACAAAAGGAATACAATAAAGAGTTAGAATTCTTGACTAATGGGAAACAAACAAAAGAACCTGTACCATCAGTAGTTGTGGATCTAAACTTGTTCAGAGATGAGGAAGGCCTTCTAAGGTGTAAAGGGAGATTAGACAAATCAAAACTGTCATACAAAAGCAAACATCCAATCCTTTTACCTAGATTTAGCTATTTGACAACATTAATCATCAGAAAAACACACAATGATGTATATCATATGGGGGTACCACAGACACTAACTACATTAAGAAAAACTTATTGGATACCCAAGGGAAGGATCACTGTTAAAACAGTCCTGAGTGAGTGTGTCACATGTAGGCGTATTCATGCTAGGCCCTATAGGAAACCAAATCCTCCTGCTTTGCCAGAGGAGAGAGTTACTCTCAACAGACCCTTTGAGACTGTAGGCATTGACTATACAGGAGCATTGACTGTAGGGGTGGTTGACACTGAACAAAAAATGTACATTGTACTTTACATGTGCTGCCTCACGAGCTGTTTATCTGGATGTTGTGGAGGACCTTACAGCAGAATCTTTTGTTGCTGTCTTTAAGAGATTCTGTGCACGACATTCAGTACCCAAGACAGTTTGGACTGACAATGCTACATATTTCAAGGCTGGTGAACAAGTCATCCACGACTTGTTAAGCGATGAACTCACACAATTATATATACAAAATTCAAACATAAAGTGGAAGTATATTCCGGTTGCCTCTCCTTGGTATGGTTCTATCTGGGAGAGGAATATACAAACAGTAAAGAATTGCTTGAAGAAAGCAATTGGTAAAAAACAGATACACTTGTTTGAGTTGCTCACTCTCCTGGCTGAGATTGAGAACATCATTAACAATAGACCACTCACTTATGTGAGTGACAACATTAATGACCCGGAACCACTAACTCCAAATCATTTGATTCGGGGAGAACAAGTTAGTCTCCTGCCGGACTACAATATAGACTCTTCAGAAGACCCAAACTGGACTCAACGACACGATGAACTCCAGACTAAGTTACAACACTTAACTGGAGTTAAAGCTCATTTTATTAAACAGTGGAAAACTGAGTACTTGATGGGTCTAAGGGAGAGACATAAACAAATGACTAAGAAGGATTGGTCTGACACAATTAAGGTAGGGGACCTTGTTCTCATACATGACAGTACTCCAAGACAATACTGGCCTCTGGCTAGAGTTTTAGAACTCAGACCAGGGGCAGACGGGGTAACAAGAGTGGTCAAATTAAGGATTTCAACGGGTGACACAACAAGAGACATTTCTCTTTTGTACCCCTTAGAATCTGGACCCAAAACAATGGACTTTGGAGAACCTTCTCCACCGACAGTAACAACTGGAGACACTGAACTTCCAGTAACTATTCCTTTGACAGTAGGAGTGGTAACGCATCCTACTACAACATTGACAGACACAAGACCTCAGCGACAAACAGCATTAAAGGCGCGACTAGTTTTACAACAAAAAATAGATGCTGGGGAATTGTAATTTTATCTTCTAACTTTCACTTTTTCTTTTCGTATGGTAAAGACCATAGACAGTTTCATCCTATGTATGTATATTTTCTCTTCTAATTAAATGCTACATCTTCTCCATGAGAAGGTGAGGATAGTCACTGTTAATCAGATTAACAGGCATTTACAGTCAAATAGTTAGCTAGTCTACACTCAGACATAAAAATTGGTGACACTGACACCAAAATTTTTATCTCCCGGGGCCCCCAGTATATGGAAAACTGATGTGTGGGTAGTTGGGAGGTAACGAAAATGGTTCACTGAGTAGGTAGGTAGTTAATCTAACAATTATTAAATTCCTTTTATGTCAATAACTGGGTGGATGAAACCAATTGGTTGCTCACCAGAGTTATTCTCCACACTAGTATTTATATACTGTGTGACAAGAGCGTGCTCGGTAATAGATATACATTACCGATCAACCAACCGAAGAAAAAACCAAGACGACGCTGGTGAAAAAAGCCCCGCGAAAAAGGAACAAGAGAGAACGAAAACGAGGAACGGGGCGAGAAGACGGAACGAGAGAAGGGAGAAGGACAAACAACGGAAAAAGATCCCAACCAGCAAGTACGCTCTCAACAATTAGACAGAAGGGGAAAAGAGACTCTCTAATAACTAGCAGTAAGTGACTAATTGTGTTTTAACCCAGTTAGAAGTAAACGCATTAAATTAAGCTGGGTCAGACAACTTAGGCCTACATTGTGGCCTAAGACCTAGCATCAACTCATAGCTTAACAAAGGTGAAGGTAGATTGCCCTAACCTAATTTGGTGAGGAATCCTACTGTGAACCTCAATTTATCTGCCCGCTCTGGACCATTTCCGGAATCTCTAGGCTGACCCCTACAAGGCTAGACTTAATCTACTCTATAGTTAGACTGGAGATATAAGGGGTGGGTTAATTGTGGACCAATTCATACAGAGCATTTTTCACAGACGTACTACTAATTACTTCTACCGGCAAACTATTCTACGCGTAAAAGGGTTTTAGGCAACTGCTGTCTCGAACCTTCTACTTGTCAGTTTACACCCGTTATTTCTCGTTCTACTATATTGTGCTATTTCGAAAAAGCTAGCTCTATTTATGTTATCGAACCCATTCATAATTTTAAAAACCTGGATTAGGTCACCCCTTTTCCTCCCAGTCTCGAGTGTAGTCAGTTTTAACTCCTTAAACCTATCCTCGTACGACTTTGACCTAAGCGACGGAATCATCTTAGTTGCTCGTCTTTGAACTCGTTCGATTTTGTCTATATCCTTGCGCATATATGGATTCCAAAACTGGATCTTGTACTCCAAATGGGGCCTAACTAATGATTTATAAAGAGGAACAATAATATTGCGCGATTGGTACTCAAAACCTAGCATTTTGTTCGCCTTATTGACCGCTACTGTACTTTGTTCCGCTACTTTCAAATCACCAGTGACTATAACTCCTAAATCTTTTTCCTGATCTACACTTGCCAACTCCTTCCCTGACATACTATACGCAAAATTATCGTTACGCGAACCTATATGTAAAATGTTGCACTTACCGATGTTAAATCTTATTTGCCATGTGACCGACCAATCAACGATTTTATTCAGATCTTTCTGGATTTTACCTGTCTTCGTCATTTATCGACCTACTACCCAACTTCGTGTCATCCGCAAACTTTGAAACTGTACTGACTAGGCCGACATCTAAATCGTTAATATATATAAGAAAAAGCAAGGGGGTCCAATACAGAACCCTGAGGAACGCCGCTCGCTATATCGCTATATTAGCCCACGACGACTCCGCTGCATCAACGACCACACTCTGTCTGTTTCCTACCTCGCAACCACTCTTCTATCCAATTTATTACTACACCCCTTATTCCATGAGCCTTAGTTTTTTCAACGAGTCTTTTGTGCGGTACGATGTCAAACGCTTTTTGAAAATCTAAATACACTAACATCTACGCCCAATGATTATCGTAAACTTCAACCACGCTTTGGAAAAATTCTAAAAGATTAGTTAAGCAAGATTTGTTTCGCCTAAAACCGTGCTGTGTATTTCTAATCAAGTTTATGCAATTCTAAGTGTTCGACTATGCAATCCCTAATTATCGATTCCAGTAGGTTACCTACAACAGACGTTAAACTGATTGGCCTATAATTTCCCGCCGCACCTTTATTGCCTTTCTTAAAAATAGGCGTTACATTTGCTAACTTGAAATTATCTGGTAGGCACCCTTCAGAAATAGACGCATTAAAAATTTTGGTTAACGGCACAACAATGCTTTCCTTTAATTCTTTTAGTTGTATGGAATATATGGAATCCGGCCCCGGTGATTTAATCATTTTGATTTTGCAAATATAGTGCAGTACCTCCCTTTCGCTCACTACAATATTATCGAAAGGTATTACGTCTATGACCGTCAGGATATTAGTTACATCTTCTATTGTAAAAACTGACGTAAAAAATTCGTTTAACAGAGTAGCCGTTTGCTTGTTTTTGGAAACAAACCAAAGAACCCCTAGACCCCCTACTGGCACTAAAACGCTGTATTTTATTCCAAACCTCACTCACTGTGGAATGTGACGACATAGACTGTACAAAATCCCTTCTTGAGTTCCTCTTAGATAGTCTGACAACCCTACGAGCCAATGCTTTTGCTTTTTGATAGATGACCAATGTTTCTTGTATGGGATTGATTACCAACAAAAAGTCTAAATGCTCTCTTTTTAACTCTAAGAGCTTCAGCACAGGTATCATTCCACCAGTATTTACTATATTTAAAGTCCACTGTTGATAAAGAGCGGGGAATATATTTAGATGCACAAGCAATAAGTGAGTTTGTTATATTACAACAATTTTCATCGGCACTTCTACAAAAATCAATTGGAGGAAGAGAGAGACTGGCTTCAAAGGTTAATAAAGAACTACCGATCTTCCATTTTGGCCTCTTAAAAACCAACAACTCCTCAAAAGTGTCAAGAATAATAGGGAAATGATCACTGTCATATAAGTCTGGTAACACAGTCCAAGATAATTGCTGAAATAAACCAGAAGAGGCTTGAAAAGTGTCCCCTAAATTCAGCACAATAAGTTGGGACTGGAGAGTTCAAAACATATAAATCTAGATCAGTAAACAGTTCTGCCAGTAAGTTACCTTTAATACAACTATTATGTGAACCGCAGGAGACATGATGGCTATTGAAATCTCCCATCAGTAGGACTGGTTGTGGCACTTTCAAGAGGACACTCTCAAATTCCTTTCTTGTAAGATTCAGATGTGGAGGTAGATAAATGGAACAGACAGTAAAAGACACTGACCTAAGGTGAATTCTGGCTGCCACAATTTCAAAATCCGAACAAATTTCAACAGGAGAAAAAGGGATGGAATTGTGTATCCCTAGGACGACACCACCACCCTGCCTAGTCCTATCTTTACGAACACAAGTGTATATCCCTTCAATCCAATAGTAGCATCCTGACAAAGATAAGTTTCTTGCAAAGCAAGGATAGTAGGTTTATGATCACTTATCAAGGTCTGAAGGAATGGATATCTTTTATGAAACCCCTCAAATTCCACTGACATAACTTAACAGATGTTAGAAAATCTAGAAGAGGAAGAACCATTGTTGTCCCAAGGCGATATGATGACTAAGCTGATTGATGCAGCATTGCTTGTATATATTAAGCTAAGGTGTATATATTGTAGTGCCTTGCACCACAAGATTTTTTATTAGTGAAAACTGCCACAAATTGGCATGAGTGAAATATTTAAATCTAAATAAATAAATAAATACAAGTTAAACATGTCCAGTGATCAAATTTAATTCTTAAGCATTCAGTGTGGTGTGACTAGACATGAATTGGTTTTTAAGGATTATTTTGGCTTGTTGGTAAAATTGTATAGTAAAAACAAGCTTATGTACAACAACACAAAGGACGCCGTTCACACATTTTATTTATTTGAAAACACGGCGCCAGCAAGCAAAGGTTCTTCGTGGTAAGTTCCTATTTATAATGTTTATATTCTTTACTATTGCATATCTGTATGCAATACCGCATACTGCAGAGATTAACAAGCCTTATAGTGTTTGTGATTAGTACTGTAAGATTCATACTATAAATATTACTGTACAATTCATACAATAAATTACCTTAGGCTAAGTTAGGTCTATCTAGGCAAAAGCCAAATTGTAACTCTAGCCTAGCTGAGGCCTACCGTAGCCTTTGTTTTAGATTAACCTCAGCTCTATTATATTGAAGAGGCATAGGCCTGCCTATTAATTTTCTTAGTATATTTTACTTTATAATATAAGCCTATTATGTTTCATGTATTTTCTTAGCAGGTGGCCTACAAAAGCCAAATTGTAACTCTAGCCTAGCTGAGGCCTACCGTAGCCTTTGTTTTAGATTAACCTCAGCTCTATTATATTGAAGAGGCATAGGCCTGCCTATTAATTTTCTTAGTATATTTTACTTTATAATATAAGCCTATTATGTTTCATGTATTTTCTTAGCAGGTGGCCTACATACTTCCTTAGTTTTCCATTCAACTTAACACAATCCCGTAATGAGAATCAACTGTAATTTATCATCCACAGGTTACTGGGCCTATATAGCATATGTATATTAATTATTAATTTTTGCCATTTTTATTATTCTTTTATCTGAAATATCACTTACAGTATTCTTGTCTGTCTCTTTGCAGACAAGGTTGTCATTGTGGCTATTATTAGGTTATTATTAGTTATATATTATGTTTAATATTATTTGTATATATTGTAATTATTATTATTATTTATCAGTATTAGTTGCAGACTGTTATATTAGCTAAACGGTGCCATTACTTAATTCCGCATTTATATGTCAAAGTTGTTACGGGTAAAAATCCCCTTTGCATTTATAAATAATTGTTGCATAATTTATTAATTGTTGTCAATAAAATACAAAATTCATATTGATGATTTTATAATCAGTCCTTCCCTTTTTTATTAAAATTAATTTTTGCGCCGCAGTGCTGGATGCCAATCTAGTATTTGGGCGCTGGTGACCCTGGCATTTAGTTAATTATCTACGTAAACTTGTAAAGGTCTATAATAATAAAACCGACTTACAATTGGTGACCCTCCCGGAGTGACCAAACACCGTAATTTATGAAAAAAAATTTCTAAAAGTTTTTCCTCAATTTTTGTCAATATATTCAGTCTGCATCTATAATTTTATTAAATTCACTAGTACTAAGCACTCACCTGTACTGGAAGTGTATTCTATTGCAAAATATATTCCTTTTATTTTGCCTTTTTATAAAATCAGCGTTTTCTAAAGTTTTTTTGTGCAAATTTACTTATATTTTGCAAACAGCCTATACGCAGACTATTTTTCTGCTAATATTGGGCTACATCATAAAAAAAAAATTTTTACGTAACTTTTTGTTATTGACATTCATAACTCCAATTGAGTCTCATACTCAACCAAGCTTACCTGAAGCCATTATTTACATTCAACAACATTTGTTGAAATCTTGTCAGTTTTTGACACATTTTAATTTTTTTAGTACCTTGTAACAAAATAATAGCCACAATGACCCACAACAACAACAACCTAGGATCATCCAACGGTGGTACTCCAAATTCACCACCTATAACAGACCTTCTAACAATGTATCAGCCTACCACTCCACAATTCACCGCTGAAGAGCCTGGAATCTTTGTGAGTCAACTGCGGGATTATTTCGCGATAAAAGGAATTACGGACCCACGAACCAAGTTCCTTATCACAAAGAACCTCCTGCCTACACTAGTATACAAAGTAGTGCGGGATGTGACTCTATTGCCTCCGTCTGACCAAGCTTTTGAGAGCCTCCTCAGCGAGTTAGTCAGGAGACTCGGCCAATCAGAAGAAGAGCGACTCAATGCTCTACTCAAGGACCAAGTTCTTGGGGATCAAACGCCAACAGCCTTCCTGAGGCATCTGCAAGACCTGGCTGGACAGACCAATGAAGACGATAAAAACTCACCCTTAATGCGACGCCGCTTCCTCAATGGTCTCCCCACTGCCCTACGACCAATGCTCCGTTGTATGCCAGAAGATACAGACCTCCTCACTATGGCCAAAACAGCTGATAAGATGATGATTGAAATCCACCTTGGCCAAGTAGATAACCACACCCATCACCCCCAAATCTGTGCCACGCAGGACGACACTCAGAGTCTGGCCGCACAATGTCTTAAAGTATCCAACGAAATTCTACAAACAATTAAAGAAGAATTTAAAGCTCTCCGAATAGAGCTAGCTAACAACAGGGAACGAGAGAGAAGTTCTTCAAGACGAGGACGACCCTCTGGTCCAAATAGAGCCTCCCAATATGAACCTGGACAACGCCTCGTTCTACTACAACCACAGCCACCGCAAACAGGTCAGTTGGTTGCTCCTAATTCAAATCTATTAGCCTTACCTCATCCTCAATCCTCAATCCCACTACTCAGCCTCATTCTCAACCTATTTCCTTACCTCAGTCTACTGTTCATACCCCCCCTTGCTGGTATCATGAAAAGTTTAAAGATCGTGCAACGCGCTGTCTCACACCTTGTCCATGGACTCCTAATCCTCCTTTAAACTAACTAGGCTGGTGTCACAGGCGTCTGACGCTACAGCCTCTCAAGCCTCTCAACCTATCCTTTCTTCAACTAACCCTACCACTACTCCATCTAATTCTACCTCAATTTTAACTAAGTATTACTCTAGCTCAACCAACCCAACCTTTACCACAAATAATCAACAACCTATTACTACGCACTCAACTACCTCATTTAACACTGTAAAACACATACGTATGCAAGTAAAGTTAAAGAATTGCAACCTACTTATTCAACCACAACTAATTTAATACCTACAACTAATCCTTCAAATACAACACAAACTCCTTCCCACAGCAATACTAACCTTCCTCCACAAAAATTTAATGATTCACAAACTACTGCACCACCTGGTCCAACGTTCACCTTGCATGATCCACTTTCAGGCTATGCATTCCTTATTGAACTGGAGCTCAATACAGTGTTATTCCTGCAACAGCCGCAGACCGTGCAAACGGACCTTCTCCTTTCATTTTACGTGCAGCTAATTCTTCATCTATTCACACTTATGGACGTCGTTCTATTTCAGTTTCTCTTGGACTTAGACGTGTTTTCCGCTGGATATTTCTTGTCGCGGATGTATATACCCCAATGTTAGGCTCTGATTTTCTTTCTGCTAATGATTTATTAGTTGATGTTCGTAGAGCACAATTAATTGATAATGCCACACATCTTTCAGTAATTGGTTCTCCTACCGCGCACCCCTCTTCATTATTGGCAAGTTCTCTGCCACAGTGCTCACCTGCTATAGAGCAGCTCCTAAATGAATTTTCTTCCCTTACTCAACCCTGTTCTAAGGATACCCCTATTAAACACTCTGTTGTCCACCGTATTGATACGGTAGGCTCACCTGTTTTCACCCGCCCACGTCGCTTAGCTCCAGATCGTCTTGCAATTGTGAGACGAGAGTTTGAACACATGCTCGAACTCGGTATTATACGGCCTTCAAGTAGCCCGTATGCCTCTGCTTTACACATGGTCCCAAAACCTACACCTGGAGACTGGCGTCCATGTGGAGATTATCGTGCTTTGAATGACAACACGATTCCAGATCGCTATCCCCTTCCTCACTTACACGATTTTACTTCTGCTCTCCATGGCACCACAGTATTTTCACGCCTTGACTTGGTGCGAGCCTTTCATCAAATTCCTGTACACCCTGAAGACATACATAAAACTGCTATAACAACCCCTTTTGGGTTATTTGAAATGACAAAAATGCCATACGGACTGCGTAATGCGGCCCAAACTTTTCAACGCTTCATTGATGAAGTGTTGAGAGGTCTCTCCTTCACTTTCACATATGTCGATGACATTCTCATCGCAAGTTCTTCTCCCTCAGAACATATTCAACATTTACGCTTAGTTTTTTCTCGGTTGGCAGAATATGGTGTATTGCTAAACCCTGAAAAATGTGTCTTTGCTGTAGATGAACTCACCTTCTTAGGACACAAGGTTACTTCGAAGGGCATCTCTCCTCTCGAAAATAAAGTATCTGTGATAAGGTCTTTCCCACAACCGCAAACTCAAAAGCAACTTCGCCGCTTCTTAGGGATGGTAAACTTCTACCATCGCTTCATTCCTCAGTGTGCAAACATTCTTGCACCCATAACCTCTCTTCTTCGCCAATCAAAAAGGGGCAGATCCACTGTAGTTTTGTGGAACCCCGAAGCTACCAATGCTTTTTCACAAGCAAAAGAGGCTATAGCACAAGCTACATGCCTTGTTCACCCTCAACCAGACGCTCCTCTGAACTTAGCCACTGATGCCTCTGACGTTGCCGTGTCAGGAGTGCTCCAGCAGCTTGTTTCAGGCGTTTGGGAACCTCTCGCATTCTTTTCACGCAAGCTCTCACCTTCACAAATGAGGTACAGCACTTTCGGTCGAGAGTTGCTGGCGATATACCTCTCCATCCGTCATTTCAGTCATTCCTGGAAGGACGTGACTTTAGCATTTTTACGGATCATCGTCCGTTAATATTTGCTCTCCATTCTCAATCAGACTCTCATGCTCCTACTGAGAGAAGATACCTTGATTTTATTCTTCAATTTACTTCAGACATTCGACACATTTCAGGTTCTTTGATGTTGTGCCGGATGCGCTGTCTCGCATCTCAGCAATTTCTGACCCTGGACACTCTCACATCAACCTTTCAGAGATGGCTAAGGCTCAGTCCACGGATACAGACCTCCAAGCTCTTATTAATTCACCCACTTCGTTGCAAGTCCGCTCTTTACCAGTTGAACCCAAGTCAGACTTACAAATTTTGTGTGACGTCTCGACTGAGCATATTCGACCGTTGGTCCCACAAGGGCTGCGAAGAGCTGTTTTTGCTAAACTCCATTCCCTTTCTCACCCGGGAATTAAGGCCACCCAAAAATTAATTGCAGCTAGGTTTGTATGGCCAAGTATGAACAAAGATATCCGCAATTGGACTCGATCTTGCCTTCAATGTCAGCGTGCCAAAGTTCACCGACACACAAAGTCAGAAATTGGTACCTTTCCTTTGCCGAAGGCTCGTTTTGAGGCCATACATCTAGACATAGTCGGCCCCCTCTATTCTTCTCGAGGTTATACCTATCTTCTCACTGTCATTGATAGGTTCACAAGATGGCTAGAAGCTGTTCCTTTGACTTGTACTGCTTCTGCAGTAGCTCATGCCTTTGTTTCATGTTGGGTTTCCCCTTTTGGAATACCTGCAACCATTTGCACAGACAGAGGTGCCCAGTTTGAATCGGCCTTATGGAAGGAACTCATGCTCCTTCTTGGGACTGAGCGCATCAGAACAACAAGCTATCACCCACAATCCAATGGGGTGGTAGAACGCTTCCATCGTCAACTTAAAAGTTCCTTGCGAGCCACTGATCCATCTACTACATGGGTGGACAGGCTACCCCTAATCCTACTCGGAATTCGTACTGCTCTGAAGACTGATCTTGCATGCTCTGCAGCAGAATTAGTTTACGGTACCACACTCCGGTTACCCGGAGAATTTTTCACACCTACACCCATTAACCCCACATGTGATCCTGCTTCGTATGTCAAGACATTACGCTCTGTTATGAAGCAAATTCGTCCCACAGCACCTAGAACTTCCACTTCACAAACTACCTTCGTTTCCCCTGATTTACAAACTTGCACGCATGTTTTCTTGAGACATGATGCTCACCGCTACCCTCTTCACTGTCCCTATGATGGTCCCTTCCTTGTGCTAGACCGTAGACCCAAAACTTTCATCATTGACAAGGTGGGCAAGCGTGAAACCGTTTCTGTGGACCGCTTGAAACCAGCATACCTTGATTTTTCTCCAACAAAAGATCCTATCCTCCCTCAATCTTCTGTACCTCCACCTCAAATACAGGTACAGCAACCTATCCCTCCTCAATCTTCTGTACCTTCATCTCATATACAGGTACAGCAATCTACCCTTCCTAAATCCTATGTACCACCACCTCATCCGAGGGTACAACAATCTATCATCCCTCTTCCAATTCTCCTTCATTATCGCAACCAACTGTCTTTGAACCAGCCAGTGGCCCCATTGCACAGGCACCAAGAATCCCCTTCCCCAATGTCCCTACTGCACCTGTAGCACCATCCATGCCTTCAGAACCAGTGCTGCAGGATATTGCCGTCCAAAAGCAAACAATGACTCGTTCTGGAAGAGTCATTCGTAAGCCAGTGCGCTTTGACATTTAAGTGTTTTTTTTTTTTACCCCTGACAACCATGTTTTTGGGGGGCAGTACTTGTAGTGCCTTGCACCACAAGATTATTTTTATTAGTGAAAACTGCCACAAATTGGCATGAGTGAAATATTTAAATCTAAATAAATAAATAAATACAAGTTAAACATGTCCAGTGATCAAATTTAATTCTTAAGCATTCAGTGTGGTGTGACTAGACATGAATTGGCTTTTAAGGATTATTTTGGCTTGTTGGTAAAATTGTATAGTAAAAACAAGCTTATGTACAACAACACAAAGGACGCCGCGTTTACACACCATATTATTTGAAAACACGGCGCCAGCAAGCAAAGGTTCTTCGTGGTAAGTTCCTATTTATAATGTTTATATTCTTTACTATTGCATATCTGTATGCAATACCGCATACTGCAGAGATTAACAAGCCTTATAGTGTTTGTGATTAGTACTGTAAGATTCATACTATAAATATTACTGTACAATTCATACAATAAATTACCTTAGGCTAAGTTAGGTCTATCTAGGCAAAAGCCAAATTGTAACTCTAGCCTACCTGAGGCCTACCGTAGCCTTTGTTTTAGATTAACCTCAGCTCTATTATATTGAAGAGGCATAGGCCTGCCTATTAATTTTCTTAGTATATTTTACTTTATAATATAAGCCTATTATGTTTCATGTATTTTCTTAGCAGGTGGCCTACATACTTCCTTAGTTTTCCCATTCAACTTAACACAATCCCATAATGAGAATCAACTGTAATTTATCATCCACAGGTTACTGGGCCTATACAGTATAGCATATGTATATTAATTATTAATTTTTGCCATTTTTATTATTCTTTTTCTCTGAAATATCACTTACAGTATTCTTGTCTGTCTCTTTGCAGACAAGGTTGTCATTGTGGCTATTATTAGTGTTATTATTAGTGTTACATATTATTTATATATATTAATATTATTTGTATATTATTTGTACAATATTATTATTATTATATTAGTATCAGTATTAGTTGCAGACTGTTATATGTTAGCTAAACGGTGCCACTATTTAATTCTGCATTTATATGTCAAAGTTGTTACGGGTAAAAATCCCCTTTGCATTTATAAATAATTGTTGCATATAATTTATTAATTGTTGTCAATAAAATACAAAATTAATATTGATGATTTTATAATCAGTCCTTCCCTTCTTTTATTAAAATTAATTTTGCGCCGCAGTGCTGGATGCCAATCTAGTATTTGGGCGCTGGTGACCCTGGCATTTAGTTAATTATCTACGTAAACTTGTAAAGGTCTGTAATAATAAAACCGACTCTTACAATATATCCATCTCATAATTGTAAGGATAGTGAAAAATTAACTTAATTTAGAGCTAGCATTTTTGGGCTCTTGTGGCATCATTGTTTGGCCACTCTGGTGGCATCATTTTGGGGCGCTGCGCGTCCTTTCTACTCGTTTGTGGAACGTCGTACTTACAGGGTGTGGTCTTATAGAGAGCTCTCTTGCAATTCAGTTTGGTTGTTTAGATACAAGATTGTTGCATCGTGCAATAGTCCAGGTTGTGTTGTTGTTGCAAGGTTGAGAAAGAAGACCATAAATAGTGCCCCTTTTGTTTTTATCTTAAATTCATACAACTGAGGCCTAAGGTAGGCCCACATCGAGTCAGCAACCCTGAGGTAGGACCTAATAGGATCTCAAATCCGTAAGTTTTAATTTTAGCCTAACTTGGGCTGTAGGTTGAACTGGCCCTTTAGAACTTGGCCGTTCACGGCTCAGCTGGGATTTTGAACCCAACAAATAAATAAATAACATGGTCCTTCAGAACCGGATTCTAGCCCAAGACTGAGTCAGTGACTATTTTTCGGCAAAATTCTGATTGTGCAAATTGTAGCCCAAGTTAGGCCTAGACGGGTGGAGCATTATTGAATTAAGGTCCCAGGGTAGAAAGTTTGGTCCCCCAATTGCGAAACTTGGCCACTCGTCTGTCGTTGTTTTTGGCCTACATTTTTACCGGTTTGGTTAATTTTGGTTTATTATTGAATTAAGGTCCCAGGGTAGAAAGTTTGGTCGCCCAATTGCGAAACTTGGTCACTCGTCTGTCGTTGTTTTTGGCCTACATTTTTACCGGTTTGGTTAATTTTGGTTTATTATTCAATTAAGGTCCCAGGGTAGAAAGTTTGGTCGCCCAATTGCGAAACTTGGCCACTCGTCTGTCGTTGTTTTTGGCCTACATTTTACCTGTTTGGTTAAATTTGGTTTATTATTCGTAGGCGAAGGTTGCAGACTTCGGTGCGCCAGTTACTTGGGTGGAAAAATTGGTATTCCATACTGGTGGTTGGTTAGTACCCCACCCAGCAATTCAGTTTATTTGAAAAAAGCAAAATTTACGTTTGATCAGTTTGGTTAAGTATTTCTGCCAATTTAGCTCATTTGGCATTGAGCCCAATTGTTGTTTGCATTGAAGATGAGTGCATCTGAATTGAACAAGTTTAAAAAAAGGAGAAGCGTCTACAAAGGTCTAATTACAAAGGTCATTGCCACTATAGATTCTGCCTTAGAGCAAGATGATTTAAGATTAGTGACTGCGCAGCTTTCCATATTAGAAACTAAAAAGGTTGCTCTAAGTGAAGTAAATGTTAAAATTGAGGCTCTTATAGAAGAGGATGAAATAGAAAATAACATAATTTACTTTGAAGAGATTATTGATGATATAATTAAAGTAGGCCACCGAGCAAAAGAGTTTAGCAGCTCATTACAGTTAGAGACCCGGTCTAATAATGAAACACAACACTCAACAAATGATGTTTGTGAAGTTAAGGTTAACAGATCTGCATTAGTGACTGCGCAGCTTTCCATATTAGAAACTAAAAAGGTTGCTCTACGTGAAGTAAATGTTAAAATTGAGGCTCTTATAGAAGAGGATGAAATAGAAAATAACATAATTTACTTTGAAGAGATTATTGATGATATAATCAGGGGTGCAGTGCTGCCGGAGCGTGCCGGAGCGCCGCTCCGGCACCTCTGCAAGAGGAAGTTTGGAGGAATTACCATAACAAGCAACAAAAAAATTGTCTCCATTAATTATCAACAGTTTCTTACTAGTCTTGTGAACAATTTGCAGCACCGTATGTTCACGACAACATCCATGAAAGATTCTCAAACTTCTGAACCTCAAAGTATGTATAAATCACTGCTAAATGAAATGTATGTCCTTGAAAAAGACTACTGGCCTGGTGAAATACCACCTAATTACGGAGAAGCTGAAATCTCATCTCTCTGTAAGAGGTTTAAGCTTTCTTCTTACTCTGTACTAAATGCCTTTAGAGACTATGTGGAAGATCATGGGCGCCGCATCCCCCAAGATTTACACCCATTACTGAGCTGTTCACAAGTTATTCCTATTAGTACTGCTGAGTGTGAGAGGGGATTCAGTCACATGAACTTGATAACAACAACAACACGCTCAAGAATTCTCATAAATCATGTATCAGCGCTTATGTTTGTTAAACTACATGGACCTCCTCTAGTTCAGTGGAATCCTGAGCCATATGCCATATCATGGCTGCAGTACCACAGATCGGCAGATGACACCAGGACAAGAGTTGCTTCAGACCCCCGAAAACATATCACGCCTGACCCTTTGTGGAAATTATTGTGAAACTTCCCACTGGTGGTATTTGGTAAGCACTAAGTAGTTTTAACTTCTTAAATTGATAAAATACATGATTGCTCTTTTTTCTTTATTTGCTTGATAATTATATTTATTTTATGATAATTAGTGAGTGCAAACACGAAATACTTAGTCATCGTGTGGCATAAATAGAAACAGGATAGGAAATGGCAGGCTTTTGTCAGGCCCACCAGAGCTCCGGCACCTATAAAATTGACACTGCACCCCTGGATATAATTAAAGTAGGCCACCGAGCAAAAGAGTTTAGCAGCTCATTACAGTTAGAGACCAGGTCTAATAATGAAACACAACACTCAACAAATGATGTTTGTGAAGTTAAGGTTAACAGATCTGCAGTTCAATTACCGAGGCTTGTACTCAAAACATTTTCTGGGAGTATCCAGGAATGGCAAGGATGGGCAGACAGTTTTCAATCAGCAGTTCATTCTAGTCAAGTGTTAAGTGCGGTGGAGAAGTTTAATTATTTGCAGTCCCTCTTGGAAGGGGAGGCAGCAAAGACAATAGCAGGATTAGCATTAACAGAGGCTAATTATAATGTGGCTTGGGATATATTAAAGAAACGGTTTGGTAAGCCAGAGATCTTAATTAAAAGCCACCTCCGCGAACTTTTAGCTATACCTCCTGTTAATAATCCTAATAGTGTCAAGGAGTTACGGCAGTTATATGATGAATTTGAAGTTAGAACTAGGTCCCTGGACAACTTGGGTGTAGGAATGGAAAGGTATGGTATAATGTTGGTTACTATACTGGAGTCTAAATTGCCTAGCTCAATTTTGCTTGAATTAAGTAGGGGACACTCTACAGAACATGTGTACATCCCCCTTCAGCAGATGTTAAGTCTTTTAGGCACAGAATTAGCAAGACGAGAGGGAATTGAGTTTGCACGGTGGGATGTTAAACAAGGGGACAAAGGCAGGCACAGCACCAAAGTTTCTACAAAAATGAATAGCCCAGGTACAGTGTCAGCTCTACATGCCTCCTCTGAGAATAAATTAAAGGGAATCAAGGAATGCATATTTTGCGAAGGCAACCACAAGTCATATAAATGTGAGGTGGCTGAGGCTTTACCTTTTGAGGAGAGAAAGGACAGGGTAACTAAGTCCACAGCATGTTTTAAATGTTTTTTGAAAGGTCACAGAGCAAGGTTTTGTAAGTTTAAAATTTTGTGCAAAAAATGTCATGGCAGGAATCAGCCATTATTGTGTGAAAACACTCCTAGTAGGCCTACCCCAGAAGTAGAGACATCAGTGGCACATGCCACTGCTATGCAAGGGAGTAAAAGTAAAGGGGGATTATTGCAAACAACTGCAGCCTTATTAATTGGGAATGGTGGAGAAGCTAATGTAAGAGTGTTGTTTGATAGTGGTAGCCAGTGTAGCTTTATTAAGACCAGAATTTCCAGAAATTGAAGTTTACAGAACTTAAGAGGGAAAATTTAAGAATTTCTGGGTTTGGGGGTTCTGTTCAAAACCGAACCAAATTTAAAAAGGTAGAAGTTCTGGTTAAGGGGTTGTTACCGCAAAGTCCCACTATCAAGGTCCAAGCTGTAGAGATTGAGGAACTTTGTGCTCCAGTCACTACTTGTTTAGATATGGCATGTATCCAAGAATTGCAAGTTAAAGGAATAAATTTGGGCAATAATAAGTTTGAAGGCACAGAAGATATTAGTCTTTTGATTGGAGGTGACTATTATTGGGACTTCATCACTGATAATATTGTCCGCACATCTCAAGGCCCAGTAGCTATTGAAAGTAAGCTAGGCTGGATGCTACATGGTAGCTATTGCAATGAAATGGAAATTAAGGCTCTTTTTGTTAAGATTGAGGAGAACAGCCATGGTTTGGAAAGGCATTTGAAAGCGTTTTGGGAACTTGAATCCATTGGCATAAAGGACAAACAGGCAAGTACAGTGAACAATGATGTCTTAGAGCAATTTGAAAAAGGGATTGGGTTTAGAGATGGTCGCTACGAAGTTGGCCTCCCTTGGAAGGATTCTTGCAAACCTGTTTCAAACCTTCAGCTAGCTAATCGGAGGTTGGAGACTTCATTGTACAGGCTAAGAAAAAATGAGGAGTTGTTAATTGAATACAATGAGGCCATCCTAAGCTATGTAAGGGAGGGCTATGCTGAAAGGGTGCAAGGTGAGCTGGTGAGCCAGGAGGCGCATTATCTGCCACACCATGCAGTGGTACGGCGAGACAAAACTACCACCAAACTGAGGGTAGTTTTTGATGGCTCAGCCAAGGACAAAGGTGGTGTGTCCTTGAATGACTGTTTGGATGCTAGGCCAAATTTAAATGCAGATTTATTTTCCTTGTTACTGAGATTCAGGTTTGGTAGAGTAGCATTGACTGCAGATGTGAAGCAAGCCTTTTTGCGGATAAAGTTAAAACCAGAGGACAGAGACGCAGTAAGGTATCTGTGGGTGGATACGAAAGACTTGTTGGAAAATGAACCTAAGGTTCAAGCATATAGAATGAAGTCAGTGTTGTTTGGCCTCAGCTCTAGTCCATTTCTGTTGGCAGCTACTATGCAGTACCATTTTAAGAAATATTCTGAAGTCTATCCTAACACTATTGAGCACATAAGGAAAAAATTTTATGTTGACGATTTGCTGTGTTCCGTGGATAATACAGAAATGGCTAAACAGATATTCATGGAGGCTAGAGCTATAATGAGGGAGGCTGGCATGGAGCTTAGAAAATGACAGACCAATCATTCTCAATTACAAGAGTTTATGAGTCAGTCCTGTGTAGTACCTGATGCAGCAGAAAGTATTGAGGATTCTGGTATTAAGGAGTTGTGGGCAATAGACGCAAAGGTGCTAGGCATTGTTTGGCAGCAAGATGATGATTTGTTTACCTTCAATGGGAAATATTTAGTAGAGCTGGCTGAGAATGAGACAAGGTGGACAAAACGTACAGCTCTTAGTTTGGCTTCAAAGGTCTTTGATCCTCTTGGATTCCTGGCTCCAGTTGTGATAAAGTCAAAAATTTGGTTTCAGAGTCTCTGGGAAATTGGACTTGGTTGGGACCAAGAGTTACCTGATCATATGGTGGTGAGGTGGAAATATTGGTTCAAAGAATTGGCACATCTTGGAGACATTGAAATCCCAAGATGGTATTTTGGAGAGTTGAACAATAGTCCAGACAATTTGGAGATGCACATATTTTGTGATGCAAGTGAGGAAGCCTATGCAACTTGTATTTATATTAGAGGCACATTGCAAGAGGAAGTAAGTTGCAGGTTGGTTGCTGCAAAGAGCAGAGTAGCACCTTTGAAAAGGCTTTCTGTTCCAAGGTTGGAATTGATGGGTGCAGTTATTGCTAGTCGGCTTGCAGTTACAGTGCAAAAGTCTTTGGCCCTCTATGAAATTCCAAGCTATTATTGGACAGACTCCACTATAGTTTGGCACTGGTTAAGAAGTCAGGCAAGGAAATGGAAACCATTTGTTGCCAATAGGGTGGAGGAAATTCAAGCGCACACAGATCCCAAACAATGGAAGCATTGTCCAGGCACCCAAAACCCCGCTGATTTACCAACACGAGGAATTTCAGTGAAAGATCTTGCACAGTCAAGTTTGTGGTGGAATCGGCCAGAGTGGCTAAAACTTGGAAGTGAAAACTGGCCTTCTAATCAGCCTATTGTAGGAGAATGCCAGGCTGAAGAAGCATGGGTGAGTGAGGTGAGAAAATGCGCTGTGAACAGTTGTCAAGTTATGCAGCAGGACCCCATATTGAGGCTTGAGGACATTAGCAGTCTGAAAAGATTGTTAAGAGTGACAGCATGGGTATATATAGATTTACCAACAATATTAAGGGAGAAACAAGAAGGGAAGGAATTCTGAACAGTAAGGAGATTCAGCAAGCCAAGAAATACTGGGTGGTATATGTGCAGAAGGAAAAATTTGGTGAAGAGAGGGAATTGCTCACCAGCCATCCATTACAGGTTCTACCAACACATTCTGCTCTCAAGGGTTTGGATGTGTTTTTGGATCAGGATTTATTGAGAGTAGGAGGTAGACTACAGTTTTCTGGGCTTCCAGAGGAAAAAAGACATCCAATTTTGCTACCTTCTGGGGGGCATTTTGTGGACCTTTTGATCCTGGATACTCATCATAAGCTGTTACATGCTGGAGTTAGAGAAGTGTTAATAGAGATCAGACAACAGTTTTGGATTCCCAAAATTAGACAAGTAGTAAAAAAGGTCTTGCATAAATGTGTGGTTTGCAAGCGTTGGAGTGCAAAGCCTTATTATGAAAAGGTGGCTCCACTTCCAAGAGAACGGTGTGTCTATACTGCCCCATTTGATGTAGTGGGAGTAGACTTTGCAGGTCCAGTCTATGTGTATGAGCGAGGGGAGTCTAACAAAGGTTATATATGTCTTTTCACATGTGCTACCACCAGAGCAATCCATTTGGAGTTGGTAAGCAACTTAAGTAATGATGTATTTCTTTTGGCCTTTAAAAGGTTTGTGAACAGAAGGGGTTTCCCAAATAAAATCATATCGGATAATGCAAAAACCTTCAAAAAGGCTGCGAAGGAACTCCAAGAAATTTGGTCCTTGCTAAAAGAGGAAGGATTCCAATCCTACTTTTCACACCAAGGGGTACAGTGGGAGTTTATTGTTGAGAGAGCACCATGGTGGGGAGGATTTTGGGAAAGGCTAGTGAAAAGTGTAAAGTGTCCATTAAAGAAACTTTTAGCTAATGCTCATTTGAGCAAAGAAGAATTCTGCACTGTTTTATGTGAAGTAGAAGCAATGGTGAACAGTAGGCCTATCACTTTTGTTTATAACAATATGCAGGATGCGGAGCCATTGACACCAAATCATTTTCTTTGTGGTAAACGATTAACATCAAGCCCCAGTGTGCCAGAAGGCTTGCAGCCTATCCAGAGCACTCAAGGAGAGTTAACTAGACGGTTCAGGTACCTTGAAGAGCTACAAGATCAGTTATGGAAGAGGTGGCAGATGGAATACTTGCCAGAACTCAATTATTACCCATCAGGCAAGGTAAAGGGCTCCAATGCAAATTGTATCAAGGTGGGAGAAGTGGTAATGATTGGGGATGAAAGACCAAGGCAATGCTGGAAGCTTGGCATAATTGAAGAGTTGTTTGTTGGCAAAGACAATTTAGTTAGGTCTGCACTGGTAAAGACTTCAGGAGGAAAGTTAAAGAGACCTATACAAAAACTCTATGCTTTAGAAATCAGCAAAAACACAGATAGTCAAGATGAAACATTTGAGTTATAGCCTCATGGAGAAGGCTTGGCTAACCTTGCAGAAGGTAATGACAACAATGCCTCTTCGGTGGGGAGTGTTAGAAAATCTAGAAGAGGAAGAACCATTGTTGTCCCAAGGCGATATGATGACTAAGCTGATTGATGCAGCATTGCTTGTATACAGGGTGGGCCGTAAGTTTCCATACATAGGAAAAATTAAACGTTTGTTTTTATGTTTCAGATACCCTAAGAATATGCGTTTGACGTAAGATCTTGTTTACTGATGAAGCAAATTTTTACGTCAATGGAGAGGTTAATCGGCAAAACATACGTTATTGGAGTAATGCTAACCCTAACTGGCTGAGTCCGACGAAGATGCAAGGTGCCGGTAAAGTGATGGTGTGGACCGGGATATGGGGTGACAGAATTATTGGACCAATTTTTGTCAGTGGAAATCTTAATGCCGAAAGGTATCTTAACATGTTGCAAGAAGAGATTTTCCCATCCCTGCTAAACGAGGAAGGTAACTTCCCAGTTTACTTCCAGCAAGATGGAGCTCCACCTCATTATGGTCTTCACGTGCGTCGGTATTTGGATCAGCAGTTTCCGGATGCTTGGATTGGTCGGCGTGGTCCTGTGGAGTGGCCTCCCAGATCCCCAGATCTCACCCCCCTTGATTTCTATCTTTGGGGGCACTTGAAGGCCATGGTGTATCAGGAAAAGATACGAGACATAAATCATCTAAAGGAACGTATCACCAACGCCATTACAAGCATAACGTCAACTGTGCTAATGCGTGTTCATCAACAGTGGGGAACACGTATTGAAATGTGTTTTCAAAACAATGGCAACCATGTAGAGCATATTATATAAATAAAAATGGTTGTCCATAAAAAAATGTTTATTTTTCCTATGTATGGAAACTTACGGCCCACCCTGTATATTAAGTTAAGGTTTATATATATCCATCTCATAATTGTAAGGTTAGTGAAAAATTAACTTAATTTAGAGCTAGCATTTTTGGGCTCTTGTGGCATCATTGTTTGGCCACTCTGGTGGCATCATTTTGGGGCGCTGCGCGTCCTTTCTACTCGTTTGTGGAACGTCGTACTTACAGGGTGTGGTCTTATAGAGAGCTCTCTTGCAATTCAGTTTGGTTGTTTAGATACAAGATTGTTGCATCGTGCAATAGTCCAGGTTGTGTTGTTGTTGCAAGGTTGAGAAAGAAGACCATAAATAGTGCCCCTTTTATTTTTATCTTAAATTCATACAACTGAGGCCTAAGGTAGGCCCACATCGAGTCAGCAACCCTGAGGTAGGACCTAATAGGATCTCAAATCCGTAAGTTTTAATTTTAGCCTAACTTGGGCTGTAGGTTGAACTGGCCCTTTAGAACTTGGCCGTTCACGGCTCAGCTGGGATTTTGAACCTAACAAATAAATAAATAACAGACATGATGAATAAAAGTGGTAAAAAGAAATTAATCTCCAAAGAGAATCCTAAAACCATCCCTACTATTTATGTCTCTTTGGTATTCTTTGTTTCCCAAGCATGAGGGCCAATTTGGTAACAATTGCCTTAGGTTGAAGATTCAATTCAGAAAGTTTCTTGTATTCATTAATTATATCCCAAATAGAAAAGTTTGGAATGTCATTGGATAAGCTGAGTAAACTCTTTATAGGAGAAATGGTAGTGTTAGAAGCAGTATTACTTGTTGTAGCCTTGGAAGAAGCATTACTGGCTGGATGTAATTCACACTGAGTTCCAACTGACACACACGTGAGAGATTTAGACAAATTCTGGGTACCCACTTGAGCATAAGATTCAGGAGGAGATCTGAGGAGATAAATGAGAAAAGTACTTACGTCTAGCTTCAGGAAAAGACAAATTATCATCAATTTTGATATGAATAATCTCACTCTCTCTGATCCAATGGGGACACTGTCGAGAATTAACAAAATGAGAAGCTTTACAATTAATACAAGAAACATCTTTATCAGGTAATACACAGGTCTCTTTATCATGATCTTGTCCACATTTAAGACATCTGTTACTATTTATGCAGGTTCTTGTCCCATGTCCATACCTCCAACACTTAAAACAAAGTGAAGGATATCGCTCGACATCATACGCTAAATATCCACAGAATAGTTTACTAGAAATAGTAGTCCCACCAAAAGTACATACTAAAAGAGAAGTAGGAATCTTCTCTCGACCTTTATGTAATCGTTTTATACCAAGAACAGAATTGGTAGAAGACTCAAAATTTCTTCAGTTGATAAATTAAGGAGTTCTGGGGCAAAAATAATACCCTGAATTTTATTCAAATTATAAACAATCTTAGCCTCAACTTCATAAAGACCATTTACAATTCAGATTTCACTGGTCCACTACAAATAAGCTCTATAGACTTCTTAATACCAAAAGGACTAAGTTTGGTTAAGGGAACTGACAAATCTTTGCTATTCAAAAAAATATAACACATGCTCAATAGGAAAATTAGGTCCAGGACTATTGGTAGCAGGTCTAGCAGGAGATGTAGGACAATTCAAGGGTTGAGTAAGACTAGATGGTTCCTGAGTATCTAATCTTTGAGCAACTTCATTGGAACTTTTCTTGCAAAAAGAAGTGATAGCATGGTCAGTTTGCTTAATGATTTTACTCAAATCCATCAAGTCATCACTGCGAGCCGACTCAAGGGTCTTAGAATCATCCACCCGTAACCTTTTAGAAGTTACTCCTTTACTCATGATTGGATTTAGGAAAGTATAACCTATACCCTAGGGCAGGGGTCCCCAACCCTGTGCCCGCGAGCACCATGGCGCCCGCCACTGACTGACTACGATTGATAAGTTTTTATTTAAATTTTTAATAAAATGTTAAGTATGTTACATATTTTAAATATTTAGTTACTAAATATTTAAAATATGTAACATGCTTAACATTTTATTAAATTTTAGTAGTTAATTACGGAAACGGATGCTCATTATTTTACATAGGAATTAAATGTTTTTTTTGTGTATTATGTTCATTAATAAGTCCAACTATAAATTTGCCTTGAAAAAGTAAATGGTGCCCGCCGCACTACCGGTAGTCTTGAATGTGCTCTTCGGCACAAAAAGGTTGGGGACCCCTGCCCTAGGGGTTAGGGTATAGGACCCACAAAGGCCAGGCCACAGTCGTTACCAAAAACAACCCTAGACAAAGCATATGCCTTGCCAAGATCTTTTAACAAACAAGTACAGGAAACACTGGAGTGATCTTATACCAGTTAAAAAATAATTCCGAAACGCAGGAGCAATCTCAACTGCAGCCCTGGAAAAATTTTCACCACCACAGCTAGGCCGGGCTGAAACTCAAGATAGAATTAATCAGAGTCATTAACAGTTGGCTTTTGATATAAAAATAAGATTCCTGAAAAAAATAATTGGTGGCCACCAACGTGTGTCCGGCCACCCCGTTTTTGTAAAAACATCTAATGCCGCACTAGCAAAATCAGGAAAATGGCAATATCTCTTCTTCTGAACATGCTAGAGATATACAGGGTGGGCGGAAAGTAGCTCCCTAATTTAAATTACATATAAATTATGTATAAATTGTGATTGTATTGTTATATTGTTATGGTGTGTTCTCTAAAGTGGTACAATTGTAACGGTAATCTTTTTTTCTCTTTGTGTTCTCTAAAGTGGTACAATTGTAACGTTCATTTTTTTTTTTTCATTTCAGATTGAAGGGTAACATGGCTGAGCGTTTAACACTGCAGGAGCGTGCCCAGTTGGCGGCACGGTACGAAGTTTGGCAATCTGTCGTTCGAGTTCAAAGATGGTGGCGGGCCATTCACGGACCACGTGCCCAAGTGGACCCGAAAACAATCAAGAACTGCCACTCGAAGCTCATGACCACGGGGTCTGTGGCAGATGTTCGAAGATGTGGTCGCCCTTCGACATCCAGGGCCCAGGAGACGGTGCAGGCAGTTCAGGAAATGTTCGCACGGAGTCCACGAAAGTCAACTCGCCAGGCAGCTCGGGAAAGTGGACTCTCCCGCTACTCAGTGCGAACTGTGCTGAAGAAGGAGCTGAACTGGCGTGCGTGGAAGCCGCATTACTGCCAATCTCTCTCGGACGAGGACTGCGACATTCGCATGGAGTTCGGGGAAATCATGCTGGCTTGGGTGGGTAAAGGAAGAAGTCTACCGCACCAAACCGAGGACATTGGAAGAACTGGAGGACCGAATTCGGGAAGTCATGTCCTCCATCCCGCCGGAGTTCCTGCTAAAGTCAGTGGACGCCATTCCTGGGCGGCTCCAGAAGCTGGTGGAAAGAGTTGGAGCCCACATTGAATTTTAGAGAAAACCTACCATGTATGCCTACCTTTTCATATTATTTCTTCTGAAATAAATGGATAATATATGTATTTTTTTACCAATCCAAAATAGGGAGCTACTTTCCGCCCACCCTGTAGTTTGCATACCAAAAGATGCAGAATTTGATTTAGAACAAATTATTAAGTGGTATTTTTTCTTAAAACCTTTAGTTTTTGAGTTATTTTAGAAAAACTAATTTTTGGGGCCCATAGACCCCCTTTCGACGGACCTTAGTGACAAAAGAAATTCTAAAATAAGCATGATTTGGCTTTTTGATTAGTAACATTGCCCTAAAAGGATGTTGACATGGACATAGTGATCACATGATATGACTTTTCCTTATCTTGCATCCATTATGCTTGATTAAAGAATAGAGGGTGGGGCTGCTTCATAACTTTTTTTAAACATAATAAATTGAAAACTTTTTTTTTTTCAGGTGCCTTTTCAGGACTTCAAATCTATACCTTATCCTGCATTTGTGTTTCTACCAAATGAGGTGGTCAATAATTTATCAACAGACCAATACTATGGATACTGCATCTGCTGGGCAATTATTACTGGTGAAGTGGATGAAGACCTTGCACTCTTAGAAGTTGGCCTGCTAAATCACTCTCGATGGCTCACCTTAGCCTGTAGAATTCTTCGCTTTTATGTTTCACAAAAAAGACCCAGTAAGAACCTCAAAATCATAGTAGAATTCATCATCAAAGTATACTTTCACAGTTGGTTCAATATCAAGGCTAATAAGAGGCTAAGTGATGGGTCAAGAAACCTATTCAATATGATCCAAAGAGTAAATAAATTCCATGACAGGAAAATTAGAGAAATTTGTTATGACGTATTAAACAATAACAGCTATTTTGCTCATGGTGAAAATATTTTAGTTGGAATGCTGGCTGATGAAGAAGAGGTGAGGTGGTGTGCTGTCAATAAAGTTGTGTCTGAGGGGAGTTACAGAGGATTTTGATGATGAATCTGGTAGTAGCAATGATTTTGCAGGTGGAATAATTGAAAGTGATGAGAATGAAGAGGATCATGAAGGTGGTACTGATGAATATCCTGCTATAGATGAGAATGTTAGGGTCTTTAGAAGGCCAATCATCAATTTCAAAGCTTCTGCATACCACAAGCTGTCTGCTATGTCCCAATGGGAAACTGTTCCACCTGTATTAAAAGAATTCAGTAATGATGAACTGCGTGATATCATTAATACCGCATTGAAACTGGATCACGAGTGCCACAGTCAGAATGTTGAAAGGCACATCAAGCTTGTCACTGAAGCATCCTTGGCTGTTGTAGGTCATGAGCATAGAGATGGTCTTATTAGAAACAAAATTAGATCACGTAAATTAATGAAAGATTTTGTGTCTAAAAAATATTTTAAGTTCTAGATTATTATTTATCATGCTAAAATATGACAAAATGACAATTTGTTAATTGCATAATTTAATGTTTGGCGTTTTGGAATGTCAAAAAGCATTTTCAATGAATTTAAAATGGCTGATTTTGATTGCTGATTGAAAACCACTAATACATGTCAATTTGCAGCTTGAGAATGTTTTATTGTGTTGACATTCAGTTGAAAGGGGGTCTATGGGCCCCAAAAATTAGTTTTTCTAAAATAACTCAAAAACTAAACGTTTTATGAAAAAATACCACTCTTAATTTGTTCTAAATCAAATTCTGCATCTTTTGGTATGCAAACCATCTCTCTAGCATGTTCAGAAGAGATATTGCCATTTTCCTGATTTTGTTAGTGCGGCATTAGGTTTTTACAAAAACGGGGGTGGCCGGACACACGTTGGTGGCCACCAATTATTTTTTTCAGGAATCTTATTTTTATATCAAAAGCCAACTGTTAGTCACTCTGATAAATTAAAATCAAACAAAAATTATAGTTTCAGCCCGGCCTACCACCACTTTTTATTAATAAGCAATTTGAGGCACGTCCGATTACCACAAAGGTTCACCGAAAAGTCCAGGATCACTACTGATGAAAGACTACTTTACTTGTATTATATTACACTGGTTACAACGTGATCTCATTCACGAAGTTTAATCAGACAGGAAAATTTTTTTTATAGCGTACGATAGAAAATGCCGAAGACACCTTCGTACGCAATATGGTCGTCACCTCATACTAAGAGGGACTATTGAAAAGTAAATATTAAGCTTTTAAACTAAAAATGAAGCCTGGCCAATATAGTCTACACTTGCAAGTTCCAACGGGACTCGTGTTACCAGTATTATAATTAATTTGGAATATTTACATGGTAGATACTACGAACTAATTTTACCTTGAAATTTTATAATTTTATGAAAGAAAATAGGGCGTGAACCGGATTCTTGTATATGTTGGAACTTCGGCATGTTATACAGGGTTGCTTGAAAGCTAGGTACCACAGCAATTTTTAATAAAAATATCTATCCGAATTTCGAGCAACTGTATACACACAGGGTATTCAAAAAGAAACTGCAGCGAATTACAAGCTTTATTATAACTTATATAATTCAATTAAAATTTAAATAAAACTAGCAAATAAAAAAAATTGACAACTGTTGAAAGGTCTTCTCGCATCCAAGCAGAGATGGACACTATATTTGGAAACAGTAATTCAATGGGCTAAGTTACTTATGAAGAGTAAATTTTAGTCTATAGTGCATGGGATTTTATGATATATATACACACTTTTATTTATTTTCCCAGATCCTTGAAACAAAATGCAAATTTACAATCCACTGCAGTTTCGAACACTTTTTATACATTAAAATTACTTGACCAACCCCAGCCTTAAATAAATTAATACTGCTAATGAAATGCCGAAATTACATAGCATTTTCGACGTTACGAATATATTTTGGAAACTAGCAGCAGCCCAGAACTACAGAATATGTACCCGTATTCACTAGGACCAAAATAGGTTTCAATTAAGGAAGCAAATCCACATAGCGGAGTGGTCACATACTCACTTTCTTTCAGTGGCAATAAGTGAATTATGGATGGCTGAAGCACTACTAATCGAACAGCATTAGCCTTTACATTTCTCCCGTTAAAATCGTACACGACCAACAGCTGCTAGTTGTCAGTAAAGTAACTTTTTAAGTTTTTGATAGTAGTAGCAGCAGCAGCAGCAGTCAGTCTTGCATGAAAATGAAGTTACATTTTGTGTAGAGTCGAGGCTGATGCAAATATAAAACTAGAGTAACATTTAGTGAAACTTTTCTACCCTACAAATTATTTTTAAACTTGGTTCCAAAATGAAGTTAAAGTTAAACTTATATCATTAGTTAAAATTAATACAGTTTTAGTGCCAACGCAAAGGAGTAAAGAGAAAAAAAGAACGTCTTTCCTTTTTATTTCTTGGCACAAATTCTAATACTTTTACTTTGTTCCATGGAGTTAACTCAAGATAAACGGATGTAAAGTCCCACAACTCACTTCCAACAACTACTACATACAAAAAGGCACTTCTGCATCAACAATGAATTTCAACAGAACTAGAGAGACTCGCTTTTAAACACTTCAACATTACACGCGTTAAATTAAATTTACTCCAATACTTGTTAAAATAAAAGCAGTTTGTAATTTCAACAACAATTTTATTTATGCAAATTCTTAGACTTTAAGAATGAAAAGGCTTCACATATTTAACTTCTTCAAATTGACAGTTCATTACCAGGAACGTAGATCTAGCAGTTGTAATTTTAGGACCTACAGAAATGAGCATCTGATAAGCCTTGCCTATAGAGAAGCGTGAACTTTAGAATTTTTCCATTAAAACCCATAAACCTAATATTGACCCATGTTGGACGTGAAATTTAGATAAAAATTTGCAAAGAGCATGTTATAACTTGTGAGAAATCAGAACTAAATTTCGCTGCAAATCAGGTACTATCGGCCTCTGATCTGAATGACAGTCGTTCTTCCGCGTTCAATTATCATCTTTCATTTTGGAATCGATGTGTGCCAAGATATTTTCGAAGGAATCTTGACCCCTGAAATCCGGTCGACCTTGTTCCCAACGTTGACGACTTTCTTCCAGGTCCTCCTGGGGGGCAACATGAAGACTCGAAAACTGTCCCAAGAACTAGAATTAGAATTAGAGGGGTTAAGTATAATTTAGAGATGCATAAATGTATACTCAAATATTTTATCAATTACTATCGGCAAATAAAGCATTTCAGACTTTTAAACAATGCAAGAATCATTACTTACTAGGTAAGTTGGTCTACTCTAAGTGTTTTTTTTTTTTACTACCTCATTCTAAAATGTAAAAATTGCAGTCAGAAACCCTTAAACACCACCACATTAACAACGCTAAGTTTCAAAATTTTGAATCAGCCTACTGATACGAGTATACACATCAGTCTAACGACTTTACAATGCAACAAATGTGTATTATACACATTCCACTTACAACTTGTTACCACGAGTATTATGGTCCCAGAACACAGTAGTTCCCTAATAACACATGCGAAGCAATCTCTTGTCAATAAAAAGCATTTATGTTAGTACATGTTAAGTAGAGGTTCAACACGCCTTACTAGCAACTAAATGTTTCATTCCTTGTCACTTTTTTTACCTCGGATGAAGGGCCTTGTGCGGATACAGCTCTTGCTGTCCCATGCCCGGAAAAGGGACTAGGATGTCTAGTACATAATAAGGGCTGAAAAGTACTGTCAAATCGAGCAGCTAGAGGGACCCTTCCACTTCCTCCTGCCCCAAATGCAGGTCTCCTCACTGCGGGTTCCATTAACCGGGGTTTACCCTCTTTCTCAAAGGCATGTCTTAGTTCTGGGACCACTTTTGTAGTAGGAACAGGAGGTGGGTAGTAACTTGGGCGATAATGTGTGGTTTGAGTAGGAGTATAGGAAGGTGTAGGAACTATTGTAGTAGTGGTGGTAGTAACAGTAGTAATGTTGTTAAGTCGTGTTGTCACTGGACTGGGAAGAGAGTCCTGGGATAGAGCAGCGGTGGTGGTGGTGGTGGTGGTGGTGGTGGTGGTGGTTGGTGGTGTTTCCTCAGACTGGGGAGGAGATGCTGCTATAGTCTGAGGAATTAGCGTATCTGTGGTTGAATCGGTGGGTTGAGAATCGCTTACATGAACTTGCACAGAATCTTTACGTTGTTCGCCCAAAGCTTCGTCGCGTGTATCACTTAATGCCAATGATGTATTTGGGGCAGAATCTTTACGTTGTTCGCCCAAAGCTTCGTCGCGTGTATCACTTAATGCCAATGATGTATTTGGGGCAGAATCTTTACGTTGTTCGCCCAAAGCTTCGTCGCGTGTATCACTTAATGCCAATGATGTATTTGGGGCAGAATCTTTACGTTGTTCGCCCAAAGCTTCGTCGAGTGTATCACTTAATGCCAATGATGTATTTGGGGCAGAATCTTTACGTTGTTCGCCCAAAGCTTCGTCGCGTGTATCACTTAATGCCAATGATGTATTTGGGGCAGAATCTTTACGTTGTTCGCCCAAAGCTTCGTCGCGTGTATCACTTAATGCCAATGATGTATTTGGGGCACAGAGAGAGAGAGACTCGTGTTGGAGGGGCACAGTAGGAAAAGTAGTGTTTTCATTTAGAATTTCAGCTAATTCACAAGTCTGTGTTTGTTTGTGGGAGTACTTGGTGTCAGCGTCACTGGGAGTCGAGGAACGCGCAGGTTCCTTTAGCTCATCAGATTGAGAGTACAGTTCGTGCACTGCTGGACTACTACTACTACTTTCCTCCTCAGCTTTCGTCACTACCTGCTGCTGAGCATGTTCAAATTCGCTAGAATGATATGTGGAGGGCGTGTCAAATGTGTTTGGCTCTTTTTCGTGAGCAGCGGGTCTGGGAGGCGTGGTACACACCGATTCTTGCGGTTCATTATTAGACTGTAAACACGGTTCATGTACCGTTGAACTACTTTCCGCCTCAGCTTTCATCATTACCTGCTGCTGATTATGACAGTGTTCAAATTCATTAGTATAGTATGTGGAGTGTGTGTCAAATGTGTTTTGCTTATTTTCATGAGCATCCTGCGATTGCTTGCAAGAAAAAAAAAAAAAAAAGACAAGTTTTAGTTTTATTAAGATTAAAAAATAAGAGCGTCTCATTGAGAATTAGCAAATGAATTTTTTTTAAAAATGGTTATGTAAAAATTAGTTACCGAATTTTTTTTAGTTAAACGTCTAATGATTATGACTAGAATATTAAAACATTAATAAGATATATAGAGAAAGGTTAAATGAAGATACCGGTACTTAAGAAACAAAAATATTTTCAAAAATTAAACTAAAATTGTGCAAATTAAAAAATACAATACAATACAAAAAGGGGAACTAATAAAAATTCTAAAACTAAAATAAGTTTTACTCTACACAATTTTAAAGAAGAAGCTTTTACCTGTTGATCATGGTCATGCGAGGAAGTATCTGCCATAAGAGGTGATGACGCCTAATGAAGACGGTATCATCATTAGAAGGAACATTAAGAAATTAAACAAAAGGTTTAAAATATTTTGAAAAGTCAATTCACGCGTGACGTTCGTACAACCTACAACAGCCTGACTGGTTACCGTACTAAGAACTTAAATCTACGAGTAGAAGCTAACACGTTATAGTAAAATAAAGTTCAAATGTATTTAGAGGTACTTCCTAGAACTTTCTGCTATTTAGATTCTTAAAACTTAATTCGTAGATTTAAAAATTTAAAGAGTTCAAATCAGTTCATAGTAGTAACAAAAGAATTCATTAGAAAGTGTTCGTAAGTTGAACGCGCAAGAGTAACATTTGACTACAATTGTTACAATCAGAACTTTAATAATCGCAGTCGATTTAGCCATATAACTCATATTATATAGGAAAATTCATGAAGTATTCCTTCATACTAGCACTAATCGAAACAATTACTATTCTCAAAAATTAAGTTGAAAGTGTCGACCCGAATAATTTCGTTCAACTAAATATAAAAGTACAAAAATTCTGAGGCGAATTCACTTTTAGAGAGATCCGAATAAAATTGAAATTTTCATTCGCTGTAGTTACCCAACTGATAACTGCAATGGTTCACTTTCTTTAATTCACATTTTAGTAGTGTTTTTTTTTTCAAAATACTAAGCAAAATTTTTTTTATGGCCACTTACCGATTCCGGCAAACCAGGTTTCACGCAAGTCCAGAAAATTCTCCACCAAGTATTTAAGTGACTAGAAATGTGCTCCTGACCTGGCTGTGTCGAAACAGTGCCACTCGGAGAATGATAAGACTGTTGCCAAGGCTTCGTGGCACCCAGAAAATGTATGAATTTTACCTCTTTACCATACCTTAGGATAATTAAAAGTAGACAAAATTATGTTCAACAGACTCAAAATTCCTTTAATGTCATTAATCAAACGTTGAACTATGAATAAAGAGGATCCGCTTCCCCTTCAAGACATGTTCAAGTATTTTAGATACAAAAATACAAAACTAGCTATTCAAATACGCACGTACGTATATACACTAGGCCGGGTCGAAAAGGGGTCAAGGTCAAGATTTTGCTTAGGTACATATTGTGAGGTTGATCATTTTGTAATAGTAGTATCCACACCAAAAATCAAGGCTGTGGGACCTTCGCTAACCCCCCCTACCGATACTCACTTTTTTCCATATGAATTTGTATGGGAAATAGGCCAAAAATCGAAAATCGTAAAAATCGACCCTAAATATTAATTTTTTTTGCTTTCGGATGGCCAAAATCGAGTTCCCCGGCACGAATTACATCAGAATAGACCATTCACCAACTTTTTTTGCGATTGGGGGGTGAGGGGTAGGGTCTTAAATCCGGTGCTGACTCATAGCACCGGATAAGACCTAATATTACATTATTTTTGTTTTTCTCTCTCCAGATTCCTATTTATGTACCTAGAATGTTAAAAGTTTGTATTAAAATGTGTTATTTAATTTTAAAATATCAGTAATAAATAAAACAGTTAAAATCTTATTAAATTATGGCTACTAGAAAAAGAAGCCACAATGCAGCCTTTGGATATCCAGCAAAATTTTCATCTGCCATGACGCCATCAAAAGCTGATGTTGTAAGGCACTTCCAATTTATTGTTAGAGAGGAAGAATTTAAAGCACAGGGTAAAATAAGTAAAAATGATTGCTATAACGTAGTTGTTCAAGATACAAAAGAAATTTGGCAAAAATTTTCTTTCCCAACAATTGATACAAAGGGAATTTATGTTAGAGTTACTAGACTTATAGAAGATGCTAATAAGTTGACTAAATGCCCTATGATAAAAAAAAATGAAAAATATTATGAAAAATTAAAGAAATATGACGAGATGTTTGACATATCTCCATGCCACTGTTATGATAAAGGCATAAGGGATAGAAAACTTTGTAGGTGTGAACATAAAATACCTATTATAGACTGGGAAGTTTTTATTGGTCAAAAAGAAAGAAAAAAACAGTTAGGAAAAATTGATAAAAAAACTACTTCAAGTAATTTGAGAAAGTTGGGCAAAATCCAAAAAGCACAGGAAAGAGAAAAAAAAATCAAAAGAAAAATTAAGAGAAGGAAGGGAATTTGCATCATCAGAAGTGATACAAGATTATAATGATGTCGATTTTCAAGACAGAGAGGACTTAGATTATGAAGACGACTTAGAATTAATAGAAAATTTTTAAAATAGATATACCTATGAAAATTTAGCCAAAACTTCAGAATAGAACTAAACCTCTAGAAATACTAGATTTTCCATGTCACAGCCAAAGCTTTGAACGGGGTGTGAACTTAGTAACTAAATCTAGCCAGGAAAGAATTGGTTATGTTAATCGGCATAAATTTATTTTAAATACTTTAGAGCAGTGGTGCACAAACTTTTTTGATGTGAGGGCCAAGCGAAGAAAATAACTAAATGTATTAGCCTACTTACTTTCCATCTAAGTCATAAATTGGGTCACTTTTATATTCTAACTTTTTCATTGAAAAGACCCGTGGGGGGACACATTTGACCCGCGGGCCAGGGTTTGTGCATCACTGCTTTAGAGTCTAGAAAAGAACTGCCTACTTTTGAGTGGAAAGGTCAATGGAAGGAATGAAAAAACATTAGTTTTAGGTCAAAAATTTTATTGAATTTCTCTCTCAATTTCTAAATTTCTACCAATAATAACTAAAAATTTATGTATTAAATGTTTTTTCCGTGCATTTTTGTATTTTTTTTTCATTAAAAAATAAATATAACTTTCATAAGCGAACTTTGGTAATAAAAAAAAATTTCGAAGTAAATCACAATACCTCGAATTTTATGAATTTTCTGAAAAAACTGAAACCGGTAGGGGGGGGGGTCAGAATTAAAAAATATTTTACCATGGTTACTATGATTGATTGAACCACCTCACACTATGTACCTAAGAAATAAAAAATTTCGACCCGGCCTAATATACACGCATAATTATACACCACCTTGGTTTTGCTTCCGTAAAAACATTTCATTCTGACGAAGGTCAAGCTGGTTGCTTCAGCTTAAACCTATAGCTTAACGTGGAATCCGAACCACGACCCACTACGGGTGGCCAAAAATTACAAGGTCCTCGCCCGGACTCGAACACATCACATTTTAGCTATTCAGTTAAAGTAAAATAGTTTGTGGTAAAAATTTGAATTAAGACTGAAGGGAACACAATTATTTGTTAACTATTTCACCCCCAAGTTCTTACAAGACGCTTACTGTTTGTAGGCAGGAAGATACGTATAAGTAGCCGACGCCACCATGTTATAGATAAATGATAATCTGTTCCAGTTGGTAAAGTACGTGTTTAAAAGACCTTGGTCGCCTCCGTCGAAACTTCCTCTTTCAGAGTGCTGCAGTAGTTTATTGTACGTGTCTTGCGAAGGCGAAAATACAAACATGCCGGAATTAAAGCAATCCGGCCACCCAATGTCGCAGGTGGCAGAAAGTTCCGGTTGATCAAATAATTCGTCAGCATTCTGAATAGCCTGTTTAGGATATGGGTATTAATACTTAAAATAAGATTTCTGGTGTAGACTATACGGATAAGTACGCAATGTTCAAAAACAAAACCATAGATGAAAGTTCATTCATAAAAAGCCCAATGAGGCTACTCCCAACTCCGAGGTACGCGACCATCTTCGGTAAACAAACGGGTTTAATACACGCAAGTTGTTTTAACATTAAAATTTGACAAGTTATTCTTCGTAAGATTCCATAAACCCTTAATTACTATGCCATACCAAAACGACTCTTCAAATGTACCTCTGTTCACTTACTAAGATATCTGCGTCGAGGAAAACACATTTTGTGTATTGAGTCAGAGTCCAGCAATGAAGTTTGGTAAAGGTAATTCCTAATTCTGGTCTTTTGAGCAGCGACAAGTGAGCCGAATCATTTGAATTCATAACATCCACAGAAACGACGTTATCGAAAACATCTGTGAGTTGAGATCTGGTAAAAGAATCCACTTGTATTTTGGAAGATTCGGTTTTACTTCAGTTTAGCGTATGCGTATGATAAATTAAGGGTCCTAGATTTCCCGATTTGGTGAATGAATTTTAAAGCAGCATTTATAGATTTCAAAGAACGATAGTCAATGAAAAGCGAGGGGTAGGTTGTAATTCCTAAACTGACAGTAATATCAAATTCTAAAAAAGTGTCAAACGTCAGTGAATACGAGAGACCTTTGGAGGAAAAACAATCACAAACAATAGATGGCGTGAACAAGCAGGGTTTGTCTACTACTTGTTTACATTAAATGCAACAATTTGGGTCTACATCAGATATGACTACAAAAACAATGATGCGTTAAACCCTGTCGGCATTTAAAAAGTAATATAGACCTATATTTTTGACAAACGTTCAGGATTTGTTAATTGGCTTATATAAATTCGGAATTTTTTTTTTTATACAAGATAATTTAAATGAAGTTCCTCGCATGAAAATCTCTCGCGACACAACCCGGTCCTGCGACAGTCCGTCGACAAGACGAGCGTCCTACAGGTTGGGTTAAGATGGGGAAATAAGCGTGTATAGAATGTTCTGCCGACAAAATGTACTCAAGTTCATACAGTCTAGAGCAGGGTTTCCCAAACTGTGGTCTGCGGTGGTATCTCCGAACATAATTCCAAATATTACTACACTAACAAAAATAACACTGGTACGCAACATATCTGATGTTTCAACATACGTAACTATCAATTCAGGTGCGCTGAATCCAAAAATCGCATCCATTTTTTCTCATCACGTACAGTTGCAAATACCTATTACCCATTTTATATGGGTGGTATATAGACATACACCTAATTATGCAATATACGAGGTGTACAATATATACATTGAATGATTTAGTAGTCATTTACATGCAGATACCATATATATAATTTAAGTCTTCCTGAAGAGAAGTTTCCTTCTCCATATACAGGGCGTCCCAAAAAAATGTGTACACACTTTAAATACTTATAAAGGCAGTGTTTATTAAAATACATTTCATTTTCAAAAATGTAATAGAATCTACAGACATTATTTAATTGTTTTGTCAACGCCTGTTTTCAAACTGACGTCCGTTCTGGTGCAGGCACTGCTGATAACGCGAAGCAATGGAATCGCAAACATCACGAAACATTTCGTTTGGTATTTGTGTGCATTCTCGTTCAATGGCTGCTCTCAATTCAGCGACTGTTGCAGGTTTTATAGCGTAGACTGTCTTTTAAGTATCCCCATAAAAAAAGTCTAGTGGTGTGAGGTCTGGTGAACGCGGAGGGTATTCTACGAAACCCCTTCGTCCAATCCACATCGTGCCAAGTACCACTCGCAATACTCCACTCTTCGGTCCGGATCATCTTCATTAATAGCATGGACTAATCTTGGAATGTAACTTTTCCATTGACAGCGCTTCAAAATGCGTTGGACAGACGATTCTGAAATTCCTACCTCACGACTCGCTTGCCGCACAGATTTTCTTGGACTTCGGTGATACGTTTCCAGTACTCTTTCTTGCTTTGTGGGGCTTGTCGATGTCCGTGGTCTTCCGGAACGCTTCTTGTGGACATTCTGAACAGTTCCATCGGCTTCAAACTTATCTCTAATTCGAGTGATGGTAAGTCGCGTTGGTGGATCTGTTTGAAACTCCCTCCTAAACTGTCTTTGCACTTCAACTGCGTTTTCACACTTCCAGTAGCATTTTAGAATGAATTTCCTTTGTTCAAAGCTTAGTCTGACTGCCATTATTAATTCTAATGGGTTTAAACTTGGAAAGAAAGAAACATCAATTGAGCTATCAGCTGTTAAAGTGTGTACACATTTTTTTGGGACGCCCTGTATATACACATGATGAATAAAACCACGAAGGAAAGGAAACAGAATGGTGCTCAAGCGCTTTCGTCTAATGACATCCTCAGGAACACTGAAGTACATAAAGAATTACAGCCTATATATAGGTTACAAAAAAAAAATTATATATATATATATATATATATATATATATATATATAATACATTTTTTTTTTTTTTTGTTTCAAAGAATGACCGCTCATGGCCACCAAAAGAAAGGTGGATAGCAGAGCGAACACAGAACGAAGAGTATGGAACAACTAATGGAAATGAACAATAGACGGGGGGGGGGAGGAGGAGGAGGTGAGGGAAAAGCAAAAAGATCATAGTGGGGTCACAGCCGGTAAAGAAGTCGGGAGCGAAAGAGAGAACAACAACCCGGTTATCGAAAAGTAGGGACCTTCAGACAGAAGAGCGCCAAGCCTATCACAAAGCCCGACGCTCTCCAAAAAGGGAAAATACTCTGCGCGCAGCGCAGAGTAAAGCGGACACTCCACCAGAGGTGGGCAACTGTAAGTAGGACGTCACAATTGGGACATCGGGGCACCCGATCCCCGGCCATCAAATAGCCATGGGTCAGGTGGGTGTGGCCAATACGGAGGCGGGCCAGAGCCACCTCCTTATGGCGCGACCGATGGAAGGAAGAGGCCCAACATCCCAACTTGGGTTTAATCTTGCAAAGTTTGTTATCCGTAGCGCCATCCCAGCGACTCTGCCACCGGGAGCGCAAAAACCTACGGAAGCCAGGGATATAATCAGAAAAAGGGAGGGACACAGGTGAAACCTGCAGTCGGCACGCGGAACGGGCAGCTCGATCGGCAGCCTCATTTCCAGCCACGTTAACATGTGCTGGGACCCAGCAAAATACCACCTCCTTGCCACCGAAAGCGACAAGAGTATGGTAACAGTAGCTGGATTCGTCGGACCAGCGGGTGGACAGAGTCAAAACACTCCAGGCCATCCAGGGCACTGCGGGAATCCGAATGGATGACGAACGACCCATCCGGATGCTCCCGCACCACCTCCAGAGCGCTCAGAATGGCATAGAGCTCCGCCGTAAAAACGGAAGCCTCATCAGGGAGACGGGTACATCGGGGAGCAAGGACAGACGACTGGGGAACAGCCGCGGATCCAACGCCCCCCGACGACCTCGAGCCATCCGTGAAGATCGCAACACATGCAGAGTGACACGCATGCTGAAGGAACAGAGACCGAAGCAAGGCAGAGTCCGACTCGGTCCTGCGAACGGGGCGCAACGCCCTACAGCACGCAACAGGGTGCTCTCCCAAGGTGCAACACCACTGAAAGAGACCGGTATAACGGATGGAGGGGGAGTGCCCATACCATCGAGGAGGGAGGTCACCGTGTCGGTGAAATACCAACCCCCATCCCGGCAGAACGCCCTCTCAACCACCTGGAACAGAGGAGAGGTGGGAAGACGGAGGATCCGGAGATAGTGTTGCAGCAATGAGGAACGACCTCCGATCCTCCAAGGGAGGGATGTCGCACTCAACCTGCAGACTATCAACCGGAGAGGAGCGGAAGGCGCCAGATGACATGCGCAGTCCTCTAGAGAGGACCGGATCCAGTATCCGAAGGGCCGTGCGGGAGGCGGAGCCATACACCACACTCCCATAGTCTAATTTGGACTGTACCAGGGACACGTACAAACGGAGGAGCGTCCGCCTATCCGCGCCCCATGTAGTATGCGACAGATGCCCCAGCAAATCCAGGGTACGTCTCGCGGACTCGCGCAGCCGGCGAAGGTGGGGAACCCAGCTCAAACGGCTGTCGAAAACCATACCCAAGAAGAGTACTGATGGAACGAGGGCCAGAGGCTGACCCCCGAGTGTAAGGTTAAAGGCCGGGATGGCGCCGGATCCCCGTCTCCTCGACGGAAGGAAGGCCACACACGAAGTCTTCGGGGAAGACAACGTAAGGCCCACCGACGACGCCCAGCGTTCAACCCGATTGACCGCGAGTTGGACTTGCCTCTCCACGAGGGGGGGACTCGTCCCCGCGGCATAGACAGCCAGATCATCTGCGTAGATGGAACAGCGCACCGAGGGCGGAAGAGCTCCCGGTAGCGCAGACATAACTAGGTTGAAGCAGGAGACGCTTAAAACACACCCCTGGGGCACCCCCTCCTCCTGAACATACAGGGCAGATAGGGCCGCCCCATTACGGACGCGGAAAGTGCGACGGCAGAGGAAGTTGCGAAGAAACGTGGGCAAAAAGCCCACGACGGGTCGTGTCATAGGCCTTTTGGACGTCAAAAAAGACGGCCAGAACAAGATTCCGGCGGGAAAATGCCTCCCGTACATCATGGCCAAGGAGAAGGGGGTCCAGAGTACCCCGAAATCGACGAAAACCATACTGGGTCGGGGGGCATAACCCAAGCGACTCCAGTGTAAAGGAAAGTCGGACGGCCACCATCTTTTCGAGGAGCTTGCATAAGCAGCTCGTCAAAGCAATAGGCCGATAGCTCGCCACCTCCGCCGGATCCTTCCCCGGCTTAGGTATCGGGACCACAATCGCCTCCCTCCAACGGGAAGGGAACGACCCCTCAACCCACATCCGGTTGAAAAGATCCAGCAAGAAGTGCAGGGCCATCGGGTGCAGATTCCAAAGAAAGTCATACGGAATGTCATCAGGGCCAGGAGCGGAAGAACGACGGGTTGCCAAGGCAGCCCGAAGTTCCCGCATCGGAAAAAGATGGTTATAGGGCTCGTTCCCAGAGGGCGGGAACGTGACCTCCGATAAAGGGCGATCCGCAGCTGAAGGCGAACGGGAAACCCGCAGCAAAAGCACCGGCCAGCCGATCAGCCACAGCAGCAGGATCCGAAAGGAAGCCGTCCCCGTCCCGAAGGACAGGGCGACTAGCAGGGACTGGCCTCCCCTCGATACTACGTACCTTCCGCCACACAGCAGCAGAAGGGGTAGATGAGGAGATGCCGGACACAAAAGCACGCCAAGAGGCCCGACGGGCCAACTTGAGAGTCCGGCGGGCGAAAGCCTTCGCCCGCCGCATCTCAATCAAGTGGCCCGCGCGCCGGGTGCGGTGGAAGCGGCGCGTTGCCCTCTTCCTCTCGCACACCGCCTGGTGACATGCTGGAGTCCACCACGGGACGCTACGAGTCCGCGGGATACCGGAAGATCGAGGAATTCAGTCCTCCGCGACGCCCATCACCACCCGCTCGAAGAACTCCAAGCTCTCATCCACAGAGCCAAAGCTCAATACCGAACGGACAATGACGGAACGAGCTCTGAAAGATGGCCAGTCAGCCCGCGCAAGGCACACCTCGGTCGAGACGAAACGCCCGGCTGCGGACCGACCGGCTCAAGACAGACTGGGTAATGATCACTGCCATAAGAGTCCCCCAACACCTTCCACGAAAAATCGAGTAAGGCATCGAGGGACACCAAGGAGAGATCAATACAGGTAAATGAACCCGTGGGTTCGTGGAAGTAAGTAGGTTCACCGGAATTGAGACACGCAAAGGAAAGTTCCTCCATTAAGGAGAGTAAAATACCAGCAACATTAGTCGACCGAACATCTCCCCAAGCCGGGTCGCGACTGTTAAAGTCCCGAGGAGGAGAAACGGTCGGGGTAGTTGCAGCACCAACTCGCGAACCGCGTCGCGAGAAGGAGGGTCATGAGGAGGAATATAAACCGAGCAGGCAGTGTACTGGCGATCTAAAAAGAGCCGCACAGCCACAGCCTGCAAGGAAGTGCGAAGAGGCACACCACGCGATGGTAACGAATGATGCACGTAAATCGCCGCACCCCGCCGGCGTGTGCGCTCATCCGGGGTGCAAGGGAAACCAACATAGCCAGAGAGACGAGGGAGTCCCCGCGCAGCCAGGATAGTCTCCTGGAGACAAACACAGGAAGGCCGCTCGCTCTCCAGCAGGGAGGCAAGGTTCTCCCAGCCAGCTAAAAGCCCCCTACAGTTCCAATGCAAGATGGAACTGTAAGGGGAAGCGGCATTATAAGAGGCAGAGAAAACAGCGAAATAGCCACGGACCAAGCTGAGCAGCAACTCAACGGTCCGTAACCAGGGACGAATCGGTTTCCCCGACTCACCCAGAACTGGGGGGGTAGGGGCCACCGACTCCGCATCTGCTGCACCCGTAGTAGGACGAGAAGTGGAGAGTAGAACAGGGAGGTCAGAGGGGGGCTCTCCCGGCGGGGGGAGAGACGATGAGTCGGGCCCAGCCGAAACCCCAACTCCCACAAGAGGGGGACCGGGGGGAACCAGCTGTTCGAGGGCTCGTCAAACCAGACAAGCACTGACGGGGGGGAGAGGAAAGGTCGACCACAAGTGGGAGAGGTAGATCCAGGAGAGAGACCCGACCACTCTCAGCAGGAGCCGGAGAGAGAGAGACTCCATGAAGGAGGGCCAGGCCCCTCTCGACCAGGTCTATCATGGGAACAGTCAGTAATCGAGGGTGTCATGGGGCAGTGTACCTCGACCGACACCCGGACACTGGTCGGGGCACCGGGAGGTGACGCCCCACCAGCGCTCCGTATAGGGGGGGGGGGGAAGTCCCAAGCGGATCAGGAACAGCGCGCCGCTTCCCCTCCGGGGAAGAAGGGGAAGCAAGGCGAGCAGCAGTCAGGATCGGGTCGGAAGGACTCCGACTCCGACCACGGCGACGCTTCCTCCTCTCCTTCGGGGCATCCCCCTCCCCACCCGAGAGACGAGTAGGCAAGGATCCAGACCCCAAGGCCGGAGGGGGAGAAGGGGCACTTGTAGGCAGGGAATCAGATGGGATGTCAGAAAGTGAGGCAGAGGAACAAGAAGGACCCGCGGCGCCAGGAGGACCACCAACCCCCGGGACTTCCAGGGGGGTCACCACTCCAGTAGACGCCGGGGTAGCACGGGAGGGGCCCGAGGACCCGCCAGGGCCAAGAGCCGCAGCGTAGGACAACCCCCGCCGCGGCTCCCGGTCACGGATCTTATCGCGCGCCTCCCGCGCACTAAGGAATTCGGTAGTCCTTAAGGACCGCACCTCAAATTCAAACCTGAAAACGGGACAGTCCCGAGAAGAGGAAGGGTGGGCCCCCGAACAGTTCGAGCACCGCGGGGGCTTCGTGCACGGGGTAGGGTGCGCAGGCCCACCGCAGCGGACACATAGCTTACCCTCACGGCGGCACGCAGAGCTAACATGGCCGAACCGGTTGCAGCCAAAGCAGCGAACCGGGTCAGGCACATATGGTCGCACCGAAAACTCACACGACCGGCGATCACCCATGCCCCAGAACACCTGGGCCGGAGGCACAAGGGAGTCAAAGGTCAGGAGCAGACGAGCGGACGGGGTAAGAGCACCATCCCGGCGCGACGAAAAGCGGAAGACCTTCGTTACCCCCTGGGGGGCAAGATCCTCCTGCAACTCGCCAACCGGGATTGACAGCAGACGGGAAGCGAAAATGGTGCCTTGACAGCTATTCAATTGCGGATGGGGAGTCACAGAAACTCTGCAACCCAAGACATCCTGCAACTGTAGAAGGGACCCAGTCACCCCGAAGAACGGGACTTCAAAAGAAGAGACCCATCCCTCAGAGGGCGGATATCATAACGACAGGGAACCCTATCGTCTTAAGGCGCTGAAACACCCGTTCCGAGTTGCCCGGAAGGGAGCCAGCGGAAGGGCGGAGAACAAGGAACCTGTCCACCGGACAGAAATTGACAGCAGAGACAGGTCCATGTGTAACGGTAACCGAGAGTGGTCGAGAGAACAAGGGCCGCGAAGACCCCGCCCTACGGCCACCACGAGAGCCAGACACCGCAGAGGACGAGAGGGGGCCATACGGCTTGAGGGTCAATCCAGCGGAGGCAGAGGCCGCTGAACGACCAGAAGTAGTAGTCTGATCCAAATCCAAGGGCGGGCCAGAGTCGTCAACAAGAGGGGAGTGAAGTTTAGTAATAGAACCCATAAACAGTATTTTTTGTTGTTTCGCGCCCGGGGCCGCGGGGAACCGATTACCCGGGGCCCAAGGGGACCAAGCGCACGCCGGCGGGGGATGGGTGCCTCGTCCCATGCGGGTACCCCCGTTTCAAAAGGGGCCCTTGCAGCATCGAGAGTTCTCCCCCGCCGGCAGCAAAGACCAAGGCCCCCCAGGGTCCCAGGCCCGGGCACCCTACCAGCCAACTTAGTCCGGCCCCGACCATGTGAGCGAGACCCCCAGCGATAGGCCCCGGCAGCCCACGGGGCGCGCGAAGTGAAAAGAGAAAGCAGAAAAAAAAAACGGGGCAAGGAAGAGGGGAAAGAGGGGAAGACAGGAAAGAGGGGGCTGTAGGACAGCAGGGTATGTTAAAAGTCTACTTCGCAACCGGGCGGGGACCCGGCAGGGCCCCCAGCCGCGGCTGAACCCCCTCGCCACATGGAGGCAGGAGCCCGCGGGCGATCCACCCCAGAAAGACCGCCCGCGGGGAGGGGGTATATACATATATATACACATATATATATATACACACAAACGGAGAAAAAAAGGATTGTGGGAGGGGCACACAGATTTATAAGGAAAAACTATCGATTTTTAGCACAAGATTAAACGAATTGTTTCCAACCAATGTTATAGATAAAAAATATATATATACAAATTTATACTGGAAATCTGCTCGGGTTTTAGCACTCTTCAATTTTTATATACAAAAAAAAAGGGTAAAATAAAAGTTATTAGGGTGGCATACCAGTTTACCAAAGATTTAGCGTTCTACCTTTCTTATCTAAATCTGTTCTGAAGGAATTCAAAACAGGATCGAGTTGAAAAAGACCTTTCAACTCGATCCTGTTGTTTTGAATTCCTTCAGAACAGATTTAGATAAGGTAGAACGCTAAATCTTTGGTAAACTGGTATGCCACCCTAATAAATTTTATTTTTCAATTTTTATATACAAAAAAAGGGTAGAGTGCTAAAACCCGGGCAGATTTCCAGGATAAATTTGTATATTTTTTTTATCTATAACATTGGTTGGAAGCAATTCATTTAATCTTGTGCTAAAAATCGAGTTTTTCCTTATAAATCTGTGTGCCCCTCCCACAATCCTTTAAGTTTGTTTCTCCGTTTATTGTGTGTGTGTGTGTGTGTGTGTGTGTGTGTGTGTGTGTGTTATTATATATATATATTTCTGTAACCTATATATAGGCTGTAATTCTTTATGTACTTCAGTGTTCCTGAGGATGTCATTAGACGAAAGCGCTTGAGCACCATTCTGTGTTTCCTTTCCTTCGTGGTTTTATTCATCATTATTTTTCACGTGTTACTTTCGTGAAATAATTTTCACACACAAATATATATACATACACACATATATACACACACACACATATATATATATATATATATATATATATATATATACACACACACATACATACATACATACATACATACACACACTTTTTAAAAAAGCTAGGCTGCAACGCGAGTCTAAACTCTAAAGGATCACTTCACTCGCATTTGGACTTTTCTTGAAAACTTGGGTAGTGTCAGTGAGGAACAAGGAGAAAGTCTCGATATCCTTGTGGAACCTATGGAAGAGAGATACGAAGGAAGGTGGGATGTCAACAATGGCAGACTACTGCTGGTCTCAAAAGGGAAGGCTCGAAGAAATGCAGCACAAGAAGCGAGCAAAAAATCGCCGTTCTCCTCCTCCTCCTACTGACCAATCATGATTGATCTATTATGTATCAATTAAGTATCAAAGATTAATTTACTTTGAAATGTATTGTCTTTGTATTTCTTTAATTTTGTACTCCGAAATTTAGTTGTTTAATACATACTATGAATATATCCGACTTATATTTTGTGAAAAACCGTGGTGATACATAAAAATAGTTGTGAAATTTGAAAGCAGCATGGCAAAATTGTACAAGATCACGTAATAGAAATAAAAATTCTTTACTTTGGTTTGAAATGAAACACGTGTAATTTTGTCAATTAGAATTTTAGTGTTATCCGCGAAATTCTTAATCGTAAGGTTCACTTTTATTATTATTATTTCCCTTAAAATAAAGACTCTTCGGGGTAAATTTATCCTAAGGTAGCCAAGGTTGGCTAAAACTTCGTGACCAGTGAAGTTACCAGGTTTAGAAAGGGGTCCGTGAGAGTAAAAGATTGGGAAACCCTGGTCTGGAGTTACTGAGCGATTCTTAAGTTCCAAAAAACACCAGTTTCATACGAAAAATAGGTTAAGTATAACTTTCATCTAAAAACACGGTCACGCGTTAATGTATGATAAATGTTGAAATGGCAGGAAAATTCTAAGTTTTGAAAGAACTCTCGGACACCTTCGTATTGGTAAAGAACATGAAGTCTCGGCAGGTGTCAACTTTGTTACCACGCTTGAAATTACGAGTTGTTAGTCATTTTGACTTCCATGAAGAGGTCTTACTTCCTGGAAAGTAATAAATTACGTAGCACTGCAGTTAAATCAGGGTTTTAGAGGACAGAACTCCATCTAGATTCTAGATTATTAACGCTGCTATTATCTAAATCTATCCCTCAATGAATTAAGACTGGTAACCGCAACTACCGAATATAATTCAGGAAAATAGAGACATTCGTAAGACCTGCCTTTAATCTGCATTTGAAGAGGCGCGCGCGCGCGCGCACGCACGCGCGCGCGCGCACACACACACACAAAACCTACCTAACTGCGTCCGATATGCCAGGAGTGATGAGGACGCATAGTTGTCGAGTGGTGTTTACGCTACGTAGAGAATGTGCCAAGACCAATGCGCCAAAGGCGTATTTATCATTAGTTGCTAGAGTTACGTACGCCTCTGTCACTGAAAGAATATTATCAGGTTCAGAGATTTAAAAGTTACTGAACAAATACGTACTTTCTTCCAGAGAAGGTTAGATTTAAAGTCTAAGGTATGATGGTCTTTAGTCACAGTTCAGTTAGTATCCAATGGAATATTAGCTCAATGAATTTTTTTTGGACGAGTTACGCCTAAACTATGTAACAAGTTTTGAATACAGTCAACTCTTGAGCGAGTTAAAAATTTCTAGTTAACAGTAAACTTCTGGAGACTTAATTTGTTTTTCTTCTTAAAGAGAAAGTCCTAAAAGGAACTTTAAAATAATTGAGGGGTTGGGGATTAGCTACTTTACAATTTTTTTTAAAAGTATACGATACTAACCTAACTCCCATATATATCTCACCTACTGTCACGTTCACTTTGGTCGACACGACAGGAGTATCAATTTTAAATTATAAAGTTCAATATTTTTTAAGTGTGCTTAAATAGCTCGGGCCTATTCCAGCACTTTTCAAATACGTTCAAAACTAATTGTCGTCAAGAAACAGTACGAAATGTGCAAAACGCAAGTCTTGAGAACAAAAAGTTGACAGTCTTCAGTAGAGGGCTAATTCAATAACAAATTGGTCTCCATTTAATTTCAAAGTAATTTTTAAAAGACCTTCGGTCGAGAAACATTTTGCCTAGTAATATGCGTACTGAGCTTTCAAAGTTCGAACCTTCTCTGAACTATAGGGTGTACCATAAGTCCCTTTGCCTACTAGAATTGGGCAAGGGTAAAGGAACTTGAGGCACCCTGTATATTAAATAAATATCTCGCACGCGGGTGGATAATCTTTAGGTTAGCTAAACCTGGCGAGTTGGGCTTAATGATGATAAGACTCGGGAAATGATCTAAAGCAATTTCACGAGTGTTTAACGCATCGGTCATGGAAACTACCTCGTCAATCTATGCCTAACGGACAGATTTTATTACCACAACCCGATCGCCAAATTAAATTTAATAGAACCACTCAAAATTATTGTATCTAAACCTAGCGAAGTTCACATGGGTTTTACGTTCATAGAATTAATTCAATTTTCAGTGGGAAAAATTAGTAAAAGTTTCGTTCCAAATTTAAAATTATTTTGAGGGAATGTATCGCACTAACTCGACATGGAACAAGGTCCGCTGGACCAGTTTCTCCCTACAACATAAAATGAGCCAATAAAAATTGTTTCAAAGCTTATTTGAAGTCGGCAAAACTGACGTAAACTCTCTAAGACGACCGAATCTTGTTCAGTTTGTAAAGAAAAAAAAATATGGACGGGTCAAGTTAAATTGTGGGGCGTCTAATTTTAACTAGATAATTTGGAAGCATCACCGAATTTAGTAAGTTCTAACAACTTCCCCTCTTCATTCCAAGACTTCCGAATAGTTCCAATATCGAGACAAACCAAAGCTCTCATTCTAGACGAGTTTCTAGAATTTTTGGGGCCGAATACACCTCAGATATATTGACTAGTTATTCACATACTCTTCCCCGTTCAATGAACCATATTTCAGTCAATAAATACTACTATTACACTGGGGAACAAATTTCAATTTTTTGTCTATTGAATTAGATTTGACAGTTAGTTCTAGGTAATTTGGGTGCGCTGAGCACGAATTTTTACTCGGTTTTGCTCTATCAGGTCCTGATTTTGCTCAACACCCCTCCTCTTTCGTCGTATTCATAAAAAGGTTTTTTTTCTCAATACTCGCTGTCTTTTTGCAGTTACACATTATGCAACTAGGTTTTTATCTAGGTATTTGTACCTATTGTTATGGTATTGTTGTATTATGTATATTTTTATATGTAACACCCTAAAAATATTTTTAATTTTGTCATTTTTAACCCATTTTAATATTAGTAAATTAAGCTAAAAATATCATAGAATTCTAAAATTTTCTCGAGCGTTCCTGTTCTCTGTAGAGTATTCTAGAGGGACAACTAAAATATATAAAAGCGACTCGTTTCCAGAGTTAATCAGTCAATTCAATCAGTCAGTCAGTCAGTCAGTCGAGTTAGTTAATTAAGTTTGGGCATTAACATAATTTTGAATTGGCATATGATTTAGTGAGTAATTTTGTCATCGTGATTTAATATAGTTGATTTAATTAGACGTAATTTATATTGTACCTACTCATCCGTGTTTCTAGTTTAATTTCATAGATTGTAAGTACCTATTTCATAATAAGTACCTATTTAAACTAATTTTTGTGTTTATATTTCAGATTTCTTAAATTTATATGAATTAAGGGCTTTAAATACCTTTACAAATTGGCAGAACAATCAAGCAATATGTCATCAAGCACTAGAAAGTTCAAATGCAAAAACAACCCTGATTCCTTCTGTTATATATGTGGAAATTTTACACTTCCACATCAACGAGCAAATATAACTGACTTCGTAAAAAGAGCTTACTTAGCTTATTTTGGCATAAAACTGGGGGACCAAGATAAATCGTGGGCTCCACATAAAGCCTGCACTATATGCATTGAAAGACTGCGACATTGGACGAAGGGTTCGGATTCAAAAATACCTTTTGGAGTTCCGATGGTAAGTTTATGATTTCATAAAACTACGTAATTTAATCACTAGTATACTGTAACTTACCTAAATGTAATTGTAACTTAGGTACATAAACAAAAATTTACAGAAAATGTTTATAAGAATCTCAAATATTGCATAAGGTTGAAACACAGAAATGTTAAATGTTTGGGTGATAACTTTTGATAAAATTCATAAAAACAAGTCTCTCGTCGCTTTTGTTAACGCTTTACAATTTTTTTCCATATCAGGTGTGGCGAGAGCCTACTAACCACGAGACCGATTGCTACCTTTGCTTTGTCAAGACTTCGGGCTTCACTAAGAAAAATAAACATTGTATCGAGTACCCAAATTTCGACACCGCGATACGACCTGTGCTACATTCAAATGAGATCCCCATTCCAAAATTTAAGGGTCTGCCAACTCAAGAATTAGTTGAAGATGTTCCTGAAAATATTGTTATGCACTTTGAGGAGTCAGACACCGATTTGACCCCAGCGTATTTGAAAGTCAAAACGATCCGCAAAAGTTTAACCAGGCCGAGTTGAATGATCTTGTAAGGGATCTAAATTTGCCAAAAAAGGCTGCGGAAATTTTAGCTTCAAGACTTAGAGAAAAACTTGCTTACTTCAAACACACACATTTCATTTTACAGAAAAAGAGAAGAACTTGTTAAATATTTTAGAACAGAGGATAGTTTAGTATATTGCTGCGACATAGTTGGTTTGTTAAAGAAGATGGGGGTTGAGTCTTACGATGCAAATGATTGGCGCTTGTTTTTAGACAGTTCGAAAAGAAGTCTTAAGTGTGTGTTGTTGCATAATGGCAATCTATACGGCTCGATACCGATTGGGCACTCAACAAAATTAAAAGAAAAGTATGAACATATAGAAAAGGTTTTAAATCTTATCAAATATAGGGAGCACGAGTGGATCATATGTGTTGACTTAAAAATGGTTAATTTTCTGCTAGGACAACAAGGAGGGTATACTAAATATCCCTGCTTCCTTTGCTTATGGGACAGCAGAGCCAAGGAAGAACATTATTTCAAACAAATCTGGCCAGCACGAACATCACTTACTGTCGGAGAAAAAAACGTAATTAATCCACCTTTAGTGAGCAGAGATAAAATCATATTTCCTCCTCTGCATATAAAACTAGGCCTCATTAAACAATATGTAAAAGCTTTAGATACGAACGGCGAGTGTTTCAAATATATAACTTCAAAATTTCCAACTTTAAGTTATGAAAAAATCAAGGCGGGAATTTTCGACGGTCCACAAATATGAACAATGATTAAAGACAGCAATTTTCCTAATGTCATGAATGAACGCGATTATAGGGCAGATAACTACGAAGAAATCGTAAAGAAACTTTTAAGGGACTACAAAGAGTTAGGTTGCAATATGAGCATAAAAATGCATTTTTTGAATAGCCATCTTGACCAATTTCCAAGTAATTTAGGTGATGTAAGTGACGAACAAGGGGAGAGATTCCACCAAGATATCAAAATTATGGAGGAACGGTACCAACGTCGCTGGGATTCCCACATGATGGCTGATTACTGCTGGTGCTTGAAAAGAGACCTGCCATCAACAAGCAAATACGCTAGAAAGTCTTACAAAAGAAAATTTTTGCCACAGTGAAAGCTTCATATCTGTTTGTTTTTTTATTTTAAGTCATTTCTATCGTTATAATGTAATTTTATTGTAGTTTGAACTGCTTGTATTCATGAAACTTGAAAAAAAAATTTAACATGACAATTTTTTAGTCCTAATTTGAAAAATCTGGAAAATGGCACATAGGCTGCCGACAAGAATCAGGACCTGATAGAGCCAAACCGAGTTGAAATTCGTATTCAGCACACCCAAATTACCTAGAATCAAGTGTCAGATATCATTCAATAAAATACGTGTTGCCCAGTGTTATGTATAGCACCTAATTACTTACAAATCCACATCTATTTATCACAAAAATCTCATTTCCCAAAGACATGGGGTGTGAAAGCAGTTAATGAAAATGGGAAAAGGCAGAAAGTACACATCTATTCACACGGATGTCTTGATGAACCAGCAATCCCCACCCCAGCATAGCAAAATATCACACCCGAGGCGCTTTATAGTCGGTGCTTGGTGGCATTTACAGGCCTTGTCAATAAACTTACGAATCGAATAAATATTAAAAATACAGAACTAAAAATATTTATATTTTATGTACAACAATTTCATATTCTTGCGTAGATGAAGAAATGTAGCTAATTTTTTCCTAGTGTCAGGTACCCCTCTTTGAACACCACTATTCTAGACAACTCCCTGTGACATACAATAGTTAAAATAAACCAAGTAACTTAACCAATTCAATGTTCATTTTACTATTCAGTTTAGCACGGTGACTACATACTAAGTTTTGCATTCTAGTCTTTTAAAAGTAGAATCTTGTCTGTATTTGAACCAAGTAAAATAGGCCTACACGAGCTTCATATTGGCTTTAAATGGAAGAAAGTATGAAGAAAGTCTACAGGTAGGGGAACGTTAAGTAAACAATGGAAAAAAAAATTATTAGGTTAGTTTGGTTCGGAGGAACCTTTATTAAAATCTGATTCAGCCATTCTTAACGAGAGTTCATTACACAAAATGAAAATTGCTAGTTAGCTAATTCTTCAATCTTTGCATCTAAATTCGCTCCGTTCGTAAACTACAAACCTAATGAAATGACCCTTTATGGAAGCAACTGCTACGCTACTTAACTGTTTTAATAGTGCTGGAACTCTTTAGTTCAAATTCAAAGATTTTATCACATCCACCCGACAGAATCCGAGACGGGAGTAATAATACACCTTCCCAGGCAAAAGCCGAAAACGGACTAACTTCTAATAACGACATGTTGGAACTCTTCCATTTTAACACTAATCAAAATGAACTACAAATAAAATTTAAAAAAAGAAAACGTACAAACATTTTCTGAAAGCAGCGAAAATTCAGAGCGTTATTGTATTCCTGATAAGGGCTTAAAATATAATCATTCATTATGAATGTTGATCATTTCAAAATGAAGCCGCCCTCTTAAATGACTTCGTATACATAGCAGTGACGAGTTCCCTATATTGATAAACTATATATGAAATCTTAACATCGAGTACAGTAATTAGTTTAGTGCACAAAAGTAGGCCTATCTAACTTCAATAACGAAACCTATTTAAGATTAGAAAATTTAGACCACCACGCGTATTTGCGAGACGACTACACATTTAATGTAGGTCAAGAAGTTTTAAAAAATTTAGTTAAAATTGCCAAGTACATTGGCTTTAAAAAATATGAGTAAAGAACTTTATAAATTAAAATTAACTCTTCCAATTTATTATTCATCGATCTATTGAACCTAAAAGTGTATAACAATAATTGTACGAAATTTCGGGTGACAAACATGCATAGAGAACTATTTGAACTGTCAGAATGATGCGTAAAATGTTAAGTTAAAAGCCACACGTTTCCAAATTTGAAAGAGTATTATCCTTGCTAGATCTATACTCTGAACGGAGTTGGTCTTCCTCCGCACTTTGCTTTTCAAATCCTTTCAAAATTGGATTCACGGGATTTGTACGAGCAACCTACTTTATACAAATTTCAATGAACTTTACACAATTTTACGTACCCAGCCTTTAACTAACCGGGTGTGTAACAAAGGTTCTTCGCCCTATACCCCTCCCCTAACTCATCTTACGAATCTAAACCACACTGTCGCCTCCAAATTTACTAATCTGTACCCTAACTCGATAAACTTTTATTAGTACTAATTTAAGGTTTACAAAAATCTTCGTCCAACTTTTTTTTACATAACCATTTAATTTATACGTTTAAATGATTAAAAAAAAGCCTACTTTAATGAATTAGGAAAAATGACTCCACAGGAGAATGTTCAAAGTGGCGACACTAAAGCCATTGAGAAATTTAGGCCTAATGCCAAAACAGCATTATTTTTAGGTCTGGCAATATAAAGAAACTCTCACAATTGGATCTAAAATTGCTTAAAAAGCGTGCCCACCCGAATAGTGTTAAGGACTCAAATTGAGAATTCATACACGGGTTTGTCACTACAAATATTAAATTGTCCATCAATACCGTTGGTTTTTCGAGGTTTTAATATATAGATCATTAATAAAGACACGCCTTACAATGTCTCTTGGCTTAGTCTAGGTTTATTCGCGAGATTATTTATAATTCGAAGTTATTTTGCAACAAGAAGTTAAAATTGCATGAAAGGATTGATTTCTCGTTAATATTCTTAAATTTTGTCCGGTACCCAGACAAAGTTTTAAGAACCAAATTTAGAGAGACTAGTTTTAAAAGCCAAAATCTGCTTTGTAATAGTCATTTACATTCTCAGCCGCCACTGATAGAATAAACTTAGCTCTTATTAAGTCTGAGCCCTCTGCTGCTTTTCCACTATTTAAGAGTGACTAAATTTTGTATCTTCGAAGAAACGATTACCACTTATCCGCGACTTTGAAAAAATTAAATGCAATATGCAAGTTTTGTCAAATACAATCGCCCACCAATACACACCTATTTAATAAGGGGGAGGAAATATCTCTCCCCCCCCCCCCTTATTAAACGGAAAATCCTGGACACAATTAAATATTTAGTTTCATTCAACTATTATTTCAGTGTTCAGCGAGTGAAAAGAGAACAGGTAAATCTGGTATCGTGGGAGTTTGCGAGTTTAAAGTAATTTAAGAAATGAGTTTGATATTTGAAATTTTTAAAACCAACGTTTATGGAGTCTGACTTCAGAGAAATACTAAACCACTCGAGTAATCAAACTCTTTCTCCATACGAGCTATGCCTAGGCTTAGCCTACATCTACTACCGCTACATAGATGCTGCGTTCTGGTTACAGGGACAACGGAAGAGATTAGATTAGAATTTGTAGGCTATCGGTCAGCCGAGTTATACGCAAGGACTAAAATCTGATTAAAATATAGCCAACTTTACTATTTACTGTATTTTTTTTTGCCTTGGCCTACAATCGGGCGCCAATTAGGAAAAGAGAAGAGAAGAGAGGAGGAGGAGGGGGTTATACGGGAGCTCATTTCCCAACAAAAATTGGAAATTGAAAATTAAGTGGCAGACGAGATGTTTCAATTTTATAGCCCGTGAATTTTGATACGTACAGGCTAGACGAGTAGCGAACATGAATCCTTCAAAACACGACACCGCACTTTTGCAAATTCAGTCATGAGCGAACAGGAAAAAGCAATTAAATATTTTCATGTCACTGAAGTTGTGAACGCAGATTTGCTATACGTGTTGATCCGACTTTAGACATGATCTGAATTACAACTGATGTATACATTTCTATAACCAATACAAAGTTTATCATCAATAGCTATTGGGGTACATTTAGATAAAATCATTACGAGTGAGGATAACTTATTTCATACCAAGTTACCAAAAGTGTTTCCTAACATGGCTATAACAATTTTACTCAGAAAAAATTTTAAGCACCGTCCAGACCACATGTGCAGTATAATAAGCAACACTCGCTGGCCCTCCTTATCTGGGCCGCATGCCCAAAATACCTCGCCCATACGGTAAGAGGCAAAAATTGCTTCAAATACATTTTTACCGGAAACAAAATGCTTCGATATATTTTTACTCTTTTTTAAAAGTAGCTCTTAAGAATAAAAATTACCACGCTGGGATTAATTTTTATACTACAAAAGCCATCAAATTTAACAATAGCATTTACGTGTCAACCTTGGAATAGGTGTGAAAATTCTAATTTGAACATTTGTATAACCTATACTTGTCCGTCCCTTTAATTTAAAGTGTCAAAGTCAAATTGAAACCGTGCCAAGTGGCATTCGTCGATGCCTACTTGTTTCAAGGCCTTAAAGAAATTTATTCTTACATATATTCTCCGACAAAAAAGGAGTAACGGGTTACCATTTTTGTGAAGTGTAACATATCGCGTTCGATGCAAGTTTAGTTATGATAAGTTATGCTTACATAGGCACATTTTTCCGTCTCCGAGTTCGAATGAAGGAAAATACAAGTAGGCCGGTACTTTTGCATTATCCTCCCAACACTAATTTTTTTTTATAACGGCTAACGCCTGCGGCGGGCTGTTTTTACCGTAACCTAACCTAACACCAACCCTAATTTTTTTTATAATGGAAGGAAAATAAAGTACCAAAACATTATATAAAAAAATTAGTGTGGGGAGGATAATGCAAAAGAACCAGTAGGCCTAATAATCATGCAAAGACTACGCTTTAAAGGCAATTAGAACTAGGCTATACTTAAAAAAATATGCTTCAAAACACTGACAACCAACATAGAGTAAGACCCAAGAATAGAATACACCCGACTTAGAGTCTAATATAGAAATTTAAAATTAGTCTACGCAGGGTATGCTACGGTATCGTACGATTTATTTCAGTCACCTGCCTTCGTAACACAGTAACGAACTAAATTTTACACTTTTATACAAATTAAAGAAATGAATCGCGCAGACACGTAAAATATACGAGCTTTCAATTACGTTTTTTTAACTTTTCTATTTTCGTATACTTAGTACATTACGGTTAAACTACTTACATAATTAGTTTAAACCAATAAGCAAGCATGAAAAGACTTACACGCAAAGTATCGTTATATTCATACTGAAAGGTATAGCTAGCAATTATAGAAATGTTTTAAACTCAGATGTAGACTTTTGACTATGGAAGAAAGTACTAACATCGTACCGTACAGAGAGCAAGGGTTTTCAGTCTCGTCTCCACCGCGTACCCTTTTTGGTTAGGTTATGTTCGTTAAGTGTCGACGTCTTGGCCAAAGGAATATAGGTTCCTATTCTCAAGTTCACTAAATACCAACGTTCATGTTATTGGTTAAGTAGCCTGCGTTTATACATCACACGCATCTATATACTGCATACATATTCTAAATCATTGACATGAATTAAGAGGGCAAAAAATGCCCACTTCCTGTATATTTTAGAAAACCATTTGAAATACCCATGACAATTTTATGCTGGTGCGTCTGGCGCCAAAATTTATTAAGGCGCATTTTGCCGAGATCTCATGATTCAAGGTCTTTTGTACCAGACACTCGGCTCAGGATAATGCATACTGTACATGGAGACCTTGAATAAAAAATTATACATGATAAACATCGTACCAAGACTAATTAATATCTTTTGCAAAGATAATACAAAATAATCAGCACTGCATACGAGGCTTTAAAAAGCGCAACGTTCTTGTAAATTTAATATTTACCTCATCAGCCCGACAGATAGGTCAGCAGGGTACAGGGCCTAAGTGTGTTAAGTCACTAATAGGCCTATACCTGTCCCAGATAACGGACTGCACAGAACAAGCTAATAACCGAAAACGAAAATTACTAGTTTATCTAAAGTTTCGCAAAAGTTTGAGCCGACTTTATATATATTAATTTACATACAAAGAATTTACATACAAGGGCGGTAGTGGACGTACAATATCCTACTTTGGCGTCCCAAATTATTCAACCAACCAAAAATAAACGAATAGCGTCCCAAATTATTTGACAGCATTAGCTTTGAGAAAACATGGCTGGAATGCCTGGTTAGGCCAACTCTACGCCCTTGACGATTGGTTAAGACCGTTAAGTTTGTGATATTTTCGTTTAAACTAACGAAAATATCACGACAACCTAACAAATCGTCAAGGCGTACAGTTGGCCTAACCAGGCAGTCAATAATTTTTACGTAGGTTTCGGTTAATTTTAAGCAACTTTTACAAGTTGCTCACACAGGATACTGCACAATCGTACATGTCAAGAAGCAACTAAATATACACACGCTATGTTTATTTTGTAATTGTTAAATAATTTGAGACGCCAAAATAGGATATCGCCCAATATAGTATAGAACTACTATGGTTAAAAGTAGTAATTTGAATAGAGATTGCAAAGTTGGATCAATGAAAGAAAGCCACCCCCAAACGGGTCGGAGGTGGCTTTCTTTCATTGATCTGCAAGTTATTTAGGTTAGGTCAAGTTGTGATATTTTAGTTTCAATGAAAATATCATGACAACCTAACCACTCAAGGGCATACAATAATAAATAAACAATTCTTCATGAAGGTGTTTTTACTTGCATTCTTTACTTCAGTGATTTTGGGGGGTGGCATTGTTTACTAGAAACTTTTGGGGGTGGCTCTCTCTCATTGATCCGCAAAATGTAACCTTTTAAAAAACATTGATCAGCTGTAGTTATTGCAGGCCTAATTATACATTATTTGAATATGCCAGTGAAGTATAATATTCTATAGGCTAATGACTAATATTAAATTTCATGGAGACCAGATTACGCAGGTCAGGTGGTGGTTTTAGATTGGCCGAAATTGGTCATATGGGAAATGACGAACCAATCATAATCTTTAACAAATGGTGTTGGTTAAGTATGCTGTCTACCATCTGAGTTTTGACAATATAAACTAACGAAAATATCACGACTTAACCTAACCAATTATCAAGGGCGTACAGTTGATCTATTATAACTGTTTCTGGAATAGTATTTACTATTTACTAATAGATCAACTGTACGCCCTTGATAATTGGTTAGGTTAAGTCGTGATATTTTCGTTAGTTTTAACGAAAGTATTCTGTCAAAACTCAGATGATAGACCGCATACTTAACCAGCACCTTAACAAATTTTAAAAAAAAAGTTTCCGCGAAATTTAATATTTACCATTGTGGGAGGTGTACATAATTCCAATCGTTTCACAATTATATAGTTGGCATGTTACAAAATTTCAAACAAAACCTGCCTTGAATATAAAAAAAAAAAAAATTTGAACATTATCGTCAAAAAATACTTAATAGGTTCCTATAATTTATCAGATTAAAGTATTAGACTTGTGGATCTTAGGAAAATAGATTAATAGTCTGCAGCAAAAAGTCATTTTCAGACAAATCTATCCATGTACTATAACCTTGACCTGTAAACACCTACAATAGGTTTTCGGCCTCTCCTACTGACGCATAGTATGATAACTCTTAAGCCTAACAATGCCATAAATGGAAAATCATTGGGATTGTAACGGGTTAAACAAAAACCATTTCAGATGGCTGAATTCCTGAATAGCAGAAAACTTTTATGTAGGCTAGGTCTAGCCTGCACAGAATAATATTCACTTACTGATTTCGGTTGTAGTCGATGAACTACTTCCAACGCAAAAAAATAATTGTCACTTTAAATATGGAACTAATTTATAATAAGGTTTTTAAACCTAGGTCTAAAATACTCTTTAGTCAAACACAAAATAGGAGTGATCTGACTAGACTACCATCCTGAACGATATAAAATATCTGTAATTTAGCTCTCCATTATCTAACACTGGCAACTTAAGCGTACGTTTTCTACTATTGATTTTTGAATTATAACGAGGACTAAAATATTTTTAAAAAATTACGTTAAATAAAAAATCTTAAATGTTAGAATTTGAACGTTATCTGGGGAAATTACTGATTGAAATTTGATTATAATAAAATAATATTATTAACGAAATATGCTGGCATTTATGTTTAAGTCTGAAGATGTTTCATCTACAGAGATCAAAATAAATAGAAATTAAAATAAACGATCTTAAAAAATGACAGATTTACGTACCATAGGTTATAATGTACTTCGTACTTGGGTATAAGTATATATACACGCCTATTCCTTATAGGCGGAGTACGTATTGCATTTCATAGTTAAATATGGCACTCACATAAGAAATATACATTATGTATTATAATTAATTAATAAATAACTTGTGTAACGTAACACGTTAATATATCGAGTATATGTATCACTCAAATGTAAACTACGTACTGTCTTCACAACTACATTTGTATCCAAGATACTGAGACAAGAAATATTTAATCCCATCATAATCTGTGTAACTATTAGTTTTTATTTTAAATACAGATTTCCCTTCGAATACAAAACATTTTCACAGAGTTGTACTGACTGTAGCGAACCTAGCTGTATTTCAGTATCATTAATCGACTTCTTTTTCACGATCATCAAGTTAGCATGAAGTGTCCGCACTGATTAAAATAGCAGAGTTGCAATATTGCTTTCAAACGTGAACTAAAGAACATTCTTGCAAAAATCATTTTCGCTTTTCGTCTAGAATTTAGAGTTATTTTTGTCACCCCGAGAATTCATCGTTTTCTTGCAAAATTGATTCTCAGAGGAATTTTTTTCTTTCTACATCAATAAAACCTGTGAATCATAAATAAATAAATACCTTTCAGACATTTTCTATAAATTATATATTCAGCAGCTTGCGATGCCAACAATGGAACTTTAACATGCCCAACTAGGTATGTACGCAGATATGGGCAGTATCGATGATACTGTATCTTGTATCTATCTTCTTGAACAAAATATAAAAGTATTTTATATCTTGTATCTTTGATACAAATTTACCTGTATCTTGTATCTTAAAATGGTATATTTTATACAAGATACAGTTTAAGAATCTCAATTCCCACCTTCACGACTTCTGAAATAAAAATTACGCACGATAGCTAATCTCGAGGAATGAACCACTGCACAAGCGCAATTTTTATTGTGAGCCGCAGTGGCGTACGCGGGATTACCGGAAATCTTACTGTGGTCAAAACTCTCCGGATTTCTGCGTACATATTTTACTCTAAATAACTGGAGGAATGTCCCTCGTTCTTCCACCTCCTCGACCGTTATCTATAGTTAATAATTAATTAATTTAGTGGTGTAGCTAAGGGGGATATGGAAAGGCTGTTGCCCCCGAAAATTCTAGCTTGCCCTCCCTCTAGAAAATTTGCCGATGCAAACTTAAAGATGAAATAACTGTAAAAATAAAATACTTTTAAAACTAAATGTAATAAGAAATTATAATATACAGAACTATAAATTCGTTACATTTATTACATTTACAATATTCATAATACAAGGTCAATATTGCCAGGGGCGGAGCTAGCTAGGGGCAGGCGGGGCAGTGCCCCGGGGCCCTGGCCTTTGGGGGGGGCCCAGGTCGTTTCAACAAATGATGAGAAGTTATTTGAGAGAGCAACAAAGCTAGTAAATAAATATAAAAATGATATTTCCTCTGGATTTCCAAGTCAATTACTCTTTTTTCGAATGTGCTTAAAAAACAGACATTGAAAACATGACGACAATCCATGAGCTATATTCATTTTTAATTAAAGACAACAGTACTTTGTGCTCAAGTTTTCCCGAAGTTGTGACTGCCATAACATTGTTCCTCACAATTCCTGGGACAGTTTCAAGTGCAGAGAGATCGTTTTCAAAACTTAAACTAATAAAGAACTATCTTCGAAATTCTATGAATGAAAAAAGATTAAGTGGACTCTCAATTATATCAAGTGAAAACAAGAAAGCTAGAAATATTAACGTGGAGGATTTAATTAATGAATTTGCTGAAAGAAAGGCAAGAAAAGTTAAGTTCTGATGTTGTCGTAAGTAAACTTTTATTTCACGGTATCCTTTTTAAAGCTTAATATTTTGCATAATGATTTGCTTTCTATGCCTCCATGCGTACAAGTAGTATCATAATTCTTAAATATATGCTAAATAAATAATGCAAAGAAAAGCAATATAAATGTATAATAAAAATTTTGTTAGGGGGCCCGTGACACTCTTGCTCCGTTCCTGAATATTGCCCCACAACCAAACCATGATTTTCTTGACCCTTCAAATTTACGTGCCTGAAATTCAAAATAAAGAATGAGCTTCTGAAAATGGCGCAGCGCGGCTTCGAATAAATCTTTCCCTATTATAAGTTCTGGGCCATTTTAATTCGCTTGAATATGTCATTAGGTTTCGGGCAGTCAAAAAGGAATTCCAGAAATGAAGTAACTTTTTCTATCCTAAAAAGTTCTAGTACCTTATTAAAATAGAACATTTTACGATATCATGAGCACAAAACCTACGAAAGTGCCCCGTGACTAAATTTAAATCAATAAAGAATTAAGGATTAAGTTGTTAAAATCTTTGTTTATATACCAAAACAAATTTTAGGCATGTCATATAAAATACAATGATTTAAACAACTTTAAAGCTCTTTTTACTTATTATTTCTAGTATCGAGGAAAGTATCTCAGCGATATATCTCGCTCGTTTCTAAAAAAGTATTTTGTATTTTGTATGAGGGTTGTTCAAAAAGTAAGTTTACAAGGTGTTTTGAAGTAATTGTTTTATTACAAGGCAAGTAATTATTACAAGCAGGGCTGGGAGCGGTTAACCGGTTATAAGCAGTTAACCGATTACAAGCGGGTAACCGGTTAATTTCGGCTAAAATAATTTATTTTAATAAATTCGTATAAAATGCACAAATCGTGGACAGAGAGATGCTAAAATATTCTCAGGAAAATGGTTGTCGAGTTGACGAGAGCCCATTAAAATGGTGGAAGTTAAGACGGAATGACTACCCAACATTGAGCCGCCTTGCAAGGCGATATTTGGCTGTTTAAGCTACATCAGCATCGTCTGAACAATTATTTTCGGCTTTTGGACTTGTATTTGAGAGTCGACGCGTGTCGCTTGAAAAAGAAACAACAAGCGCCATCATATTTTTACATGAGAACGGGCAGTAGTTAAGTTTATATCGATGCCTATTCTTGCATCTCCAGGTCGCAGACATGGGCGTAAGTATCGATTTAATTGTATTTAAATGCCAAATACTTCTAATAGGAAGTAAATTTATTGTGTAAGGAGTTTATAAATACTTATGCCAAAAAGTATATCGATTATACACTGGTATGCATATGAAATGTTTTTGTCTGCTGTGAGGGTTTTTTCAACTCATATTATATAATTCGACCATGCTGAATTCGAAAATGACATTGGTTTTCCTCAATCAGGTCAGGTTTTTTCTCTATTGGCCATTTATTATAAGTCCAATTTTATCCCCAAATTTATTGATTTTTTTAGCTTAAACACTGTAGATACGAGTAATATTATAAGAACACTCGTGAAAAATGAAAAAATTGTGTGAATAAATACTTTTATTCATACAATGAATATGGAAAAAAGTTTATTGAGGAAGGAATGAAGTTTTTTTGGCTTTCCGTCTGTGTTTTTCTTCGGGCACGTCTCGCTTCAAACACCAGCAATAGTCCGCCAGCATATTGATATCCCAGTTTCCCTGGTACCTCTCTTCCATTATTTTGATATCTTGGTGAAATCGTTCACCCTGTTCCTCACTATAATCCCCGCAATTTTCAGGAAAATAGTCCAAGTGGGACCACAAAAAGTGCATTTTATGGCCATGCGCGACCCATGAGCTTTGAAAGCTTCTATCAAGTTTTCGACAACGGACTCGTATTCTGGACTTCTACGCTTGCCAAGAAAATCAGTGACAACTGATTTGAATGCCTGCCAGGCATTCTTCTCAGTTGGAGTCATTGCGTTTTCGAACTGAGTATCCTTGATCAAAGTTCGAATTTGAGGACCATCAAAAACCCCAGCATTTAGTTTAGCATCAGATATATGAGGAAATTTACTCTCGAGATATCGGAATGCTGAACCCTCCTTATTCATTGATTTGATGAAATTTTTCATCAAGCCCAGCTTAATATGAAGTGGTGGGAGCAAAATTTTTGTTGGTGGTACAAGGGGCACTGAAATGACATTATGCGACCCAGGTTCAAAATTCTCTCTGGATGCCCATTCACGCTGTGCATAGTGCTTCTCATCCGCTCGGCTATCCCATTTGCAGAGGAAACATGGGTATTTCGTGTATCCCCCTTGCATTCCCAATACAAATGCCACAATCTGAAAAAAAATAAAAATATTTAAAGAATTTAGAGAATTTGTTCTATCAGATAAAAAAAATCTATGCATTGGACTGTATCACTTCTGTGGGGAAGTTAAGTGTTCTTATACGCTCTCAAATAACCTTTGGAAAAACAACATAGTCAATAGCAATAGTTTACTCATGATATTAGTATTACCTTCAAATCTCCACAGATCCTCCAGTTATGTTGGTCGTATACGAGAGCATCCAGTAAAATTTTCATGTTATCGTAGCTCTCAGTAAGTTGTACGGAATGTGCTACAGGGACTGATGCAACCCTATTCCCAATGTTGAGAAGTACTGCTTTCAAACTTCGTTTAGACGAGTCTATAAATAGCCTCCATTCTGATGCGTTATATGGCAGGCCCAAGGATTCGATTAGCCCCTCAACATTGCAGCAGTACACTAAGGAAGAGGTATTTTCGTGCACTGCAAAAAACTTGCGGAATTCTTCCTCTCGTTTCCTATACCAGGAGAATGTTGTTCCCGGAGCCAGCAAGTTGTCCTCTCGAAGTCGTGAGCCCAAGATCTCGGCAGCTAATTTGGAAAGTCCTAAATCCCTGGTAAGATCATTAAGTTTGGCCTGGTTGAGAGGCCTCGGCTCATTTGAAGCGGTATTTTGAGGTATATACGACTGGGACTGGTCATTGGCATTGGTCATTGATTCATCATCAGAATCATCGAAGTCCAGGGTTTGAGGTGGGTCGGGTATTGGAATTCCAGGACCATGGGGTACAGGTCTCATAGCAGAAGGAATGTCAGGGTATACAACAATGTGTTTATTCTTCTTGTTAACTCCTGAAAATAGAAACACAGAAACATGGATATAAAACTTGCATATGAAATAGAAGAAGCATTCAGACAGTGGCGGCTCGTGAGGGAAGGCTGCGGTCTGTAAGATATGAAATAGGTCGATGGAGTCTGTATATTTTCTTTCTTTTTCATTCATATTGTCCCTTCGGGGACAATATGAATGAAAAAGAAAGAAAATATACAATCATTGTATATGTAAATGTAACTTGTATAACAATATGTATGTGTAAATGTATTTTCTATAACAATATGTATATGTAAATGTATGATTACCATTATGGTGAATATTATGCTATATATGGTGAATATTACATTATGGTGAATATTATGTCAAGTTTCATACGAGGATTTCAAAATATTTAAGAAAAATATATTTATAAGCCCACCTTGGAGGTTTGTCATGCAGAAATAGCAATCTGTCACGTGATCCTTTCCTTCTCTCCAAATCATGGGAATTCCAAAAGGCAAAGATTTCGCTCTGCCTTTGCTCCATCTTCTCAAATTTTCAATGCACGTCTTGTAGCACATATGAGGGGCGAAATTTTTGTCCTGGTCCCCTAGCTTAATTCCAAAGTATGCTCTATACATTGTCTTCACAAATTTAGTGATTTGGGACTGGTTATTTGGCATGGTAACCGTCCCACATATGTAGCAGAATCTATTGGGATCATTTTTACACGCTCTATTCATTATGAAATATTTTATCTATATGCCTGAAAAGTAAAAAAAGATATTATACAAGTGAAACAAGTGATGATAGATGTTACTGTTCCAATTCCGCTTTGACAAAATCACGAAAAATTCTATTTTGCTTATGAGGCCATAGCAGGATAACCTGAGCTGATTGAGAAAAACGGATTGCAGATTCGAAATCAGCAGGAAAAACTCTATAAGAATCACGTACAAAACCATTGACAGGAAAATTGATGCATACCAGTGTTATTGATACGCGTGCACTGCATGCAACTCATTCATGGACTGCACGCCAGTGATATATATATATATATATATATATATATGGGATGAATTTCACGATTAAACACGTTAAATGAATGAATGATGCAAACCCACAAGGAAAAAAAAAATGATTCCAAGGCCTTTCGTGTATTCAGAAGGGAATGAAGGGAGAAGGCGAGATGACAGAAATATATATCTATGTACAGCGAGACAGAAAAATAAAAAGATTAGCACATGATTAACAAGAGTAAATTAGAGACAAAAGGTATTTTAACAAGATATTGTCAATTTTATACATTCCCGCGCTGTTATTGAAATTATTTTTAAAATGGATAAATGCACATTCTAGAATATTCCCTTAAATTATATCTCTGTTTTTAACGAGCGCTTTAGAACTATCCCACTTGATACTATGATTACACCTATACATATGGTTAAACAATGCATTAGAATTATTTGCTGTTCTACACGCATATTTATGCTGTTTTATCCTAATGTCTAACGTTTTGCCCGTTTGGCCTATACGTATATACTATTGTGTATATCCGACTACTCTTTATTAGGCGTGATTTAACAGTATTATTATACTTAAAGACTACGTTGATACCAATTGCTTTAAGTAAAGTCGGAAGATATTGAAAATTAAGTTGGTGAGGTAGGCTAAGGATATTTTTACGCTCAAATTCCTTTACAGTTACACTATTATAATACCTATTCGTGGCTTTCCTAAGGCAGTTATCTAGAAATGAAATAGGATAACATAATTTAGTTCCAATATTCATGATATTGCATCACTCGGAATCTAATTCAGGACTCACAACTCTTAATGCTCTAAGAAACATAGTAGAGAAAATAGAGGATTTAATTGAGGGATGATGGTCAGAATAAAAATGCACACAAGAGTTATTTAATTAGTAAGCTTATGAAAAACTTCAAATTTGAACTGATTGAAGCATCTCCGAATTTTTAGATCCAGAAAAGATAGGCTTCCATCATTTTCTTTTTCAACCGTGAACTTAATAGATGGGACTAAATTGTTGAGCCTACCAAGAAATAAGTCAACATCCAAATTGTTAGGCTAAAGACATAAAACATCATCTATATACCTGTACCAAACAAGGTTAAAATTAACAATAGTAGGCAAAATTCTACTCTAAAAAAATTCCATATATAAGTTAGCTAATACTGGTGAGAGGGGATTTCCTAACGCCAATCTAAACGACATTTTCAAACTGAAATTTACAGTCTTTGAGGATGTTGTATTGCAGTTTGTTATGCAGGTAATTTATGCCGTTGTCCATCTGGTTCCTGATGTCGTTTAACTGGCGTGTGATGGCGTCGATTTCTTCGGAGGTGGAGGGGTGTGGCAGAATGCGGTGGGTGATGGTGGGTACGTGTTTTTCCTTGGCAGTCTTCAGCGCCTTCAGAGGGTCTGCCGTGGCAGCTTCAATTGCTGCTTTCCCCCCACCATTCAGTTCTGAGGGCTCGTGTTGGGCGAGATCAGCCTGATACTCCTCCCAGTTCGTCTTGCGGATGGAGGGGCGGGGACGGATTGGGACTTGTAAAGGAGCGCAGGCAATCATCATGATGATAGGGACGTGGTCGCTGGGTGTGGTGGGGCCCGGATAGTGATGAGTATTGAGGTATGCCAGATTATTGGCAATAATTTTGTCGGGCGTCGTTCCGGAGTTTCTGCCGTAAAAAGTTGGAAAATGTGGCCCTAGCCACTTCATTTTTCCCCTTCTGTTTATTTCTGCCAGTTGTTTCCCGTAATGGTTGCTGTAGTTATCGTCGAAGTCCACATGTCTGGCATTCATGTCGCCGATGATGTAAACTGGGCAGTTGTAGTTCAGAAGTTTGATTATGTCTACTGATGAGATGGTGCCCCTCCTCGGGGGGCAGTATGTCGTCCCAATGATGAGGTCTTCGTGGCCCAGTCTTAACCTGACTGCCAGTGTTTCGTCTTCGAAGCTTGTGATCTCTTCGAAGCGTAGACCACGTTTGACGGCAATTGCGACACCGTCATGCATTTCTTGCGATCTGTTCGATTGTATGATGTTGTAATTGAACAGTTTTATTTGCTGGGGTGCCTTTAGGCTGTGTGAGTTAATGAGGATGATGTCTGGGTCGATTAGTCTGTAGGTATTGGCCAGAGACGTCTTGTGCGTTTGCCAATGCAGTACATTTTGCTGAAGAATCGTTAGGTTAATTTGTTGCGCGTGCATGTCGATTGGGTTTTGCTTTTTGGTTCAGTGCCTGTGGGGGAGCGCGTCGCATTTCCTGAACGAATTTTTTTGTATGCCGGGTCCGGAAGAACGTCGAGGTTCTCACTGTGGACAGTGATTTCTCGTTGTTCAATCAAGAGTGGGATGTCATAAGTGGTGTCCAAGTTCTCTTCGAAGGTGTACTTGTAAGATCCTTCTCTCAGCCCTTTCACCAGTTGGGATAGCACCATAGGTTCAGGGAAGGGGTTGGAGGCCTTCGCGACCATCCTTAGCCCCAGATCCGAGGCCTTGTGTGGGATACGAGCAATCGTCTTCGGTATCGGCTTAGAGGATTCAGAGTTCGGTTTCTCAGGAGTTTTGGGGCTAGAGGTTTGCCCGGTTGGGGGCTTCACTTTTGGTGCCTCCCGTATTCCCGCACGAGTGCGGCTGGGTCGTGGGGCATCCGTGGAAGATTCCTCTTCGTTATCTGATAATGGGGCAGAGACGGGTTCGGGTACAGCAGGGGCCTTCAACCTGGGCGGTAGCGCCCACTAGTGGGCGAATTGTGATTTTAGGTGGGCGGTAGAAAATTTTCACGAAAACTGTAATTAGATTCACTTAAGGGTGTGGTAAATATGAAAATTTAAACTTCAAAAGACCCGATCTAAATCGACGAAAAATATAGTTAGCATTAAGATCACACACGTACGCACACACAAACACAATCGTTTTCTTCTACAATCTACATCTATTCTACAATAAAAGAAAATTGAATTGATTGTTATCAATCAAAGATGATCTCACAGCTAGTGACTTGGAAAAATATAGTAGTCATCTTGATGCACTAAAAATTGACACGGAAAATCGCATTCAAGACATTATCAACCTTAAAGTCGATGCGTGGATGGAGACTCCTTTTATTATAAACGTATGTGATGTTGAGGTTACCTGTCAAGAGGAATTATTGCAATTAAAATATGACGCTGAGTGCAAAGCAAATTTCAAAGAAGGTGGATACCTACAACTTTGGCAGAAAAAAAAAATACCCAAGCTATATCCACATTTATGGAATAAGATTTCCACTCTACTAGTAGCTTTCCCTACCTCATATCTGGTTGAATCAGGATTCAGTGTAGTGAACCACATTCTCACCAAAGAAAGAAATCGTTTGAATATAGCAGAGAGAGGAGATCTTCGTTTGTTTCTTACTAAAATAAAACCCAACTTAGTTTTAATTAGCAAGCATCAACCACAAGGCTCTCATTAAAGGTAATTAAACATTTATTTTCTTTTTTCTTTTATTAATTATGATGATTTATTTTTTTTGCCCTAAGGTGGGCGATAAGTTTTTCAATTCTCAAAAAATCAAAAAAGTGGGCGGTAAGCTAAAAAAGATTGAAGGCCCCTGGGGTACAGGTTCGGGCTCAGGTTCGGATTCAGTATCTGATTCGTCGGAGGTGGCACTTGTCCTTTCTGGAAGTCGTGCCGCGAAGATAGATGCCGAGGGGACATCGTCGGGGGCGTTGACTTCCGGCATGCCGTTTCTTCTGAGCATGTCGTTTAGGTGTTTCGAATAGTGGTGCACCGATTAATCGGTATCGGCACCTGGCATGCCGATATTATGAAAACACCTTGCATGGCCGATTAATCGGCATGAAAGGTGCCGATACCGATTAATCGGTGCACCACTAGTTTCGAATATGTGCCTGGGGAGCCCATATTGAGGAGATGAGCGTGAATGACGCATGTCAGTAGGGTCAGGCTGTTGGAGTTTTCGAGCACAATTTCTGTGGGACTGTGGTGGGAGCGAGCCTCCTCGAGGGACTGTTTGACTGCAGCTCTGTACGGTTGCAGCTCTTTTACGGCCGAGTCCTCCTGAGTTTTTTCCTTCCTCAGTCGGATGGCCTCCTTCTTCTTAGGGCATGCCATTGCCAGTGTTCGGTGCGGGCCGTGGCAGTTGATGCACTTCTTTCTTGTGGCCGTACATTCGTTCCACTTATGCCCCACTGCTGCGCATTCGGAGCAGACCGTATGTTCTTGGTGGGATAGTCCTTGGATGGGTGCTCCTCGAATTTGTAGCAGTTAAAACAAGTCAGGACATTTATAAATTCGTCCACAGTGATCTGAGAGGGGGTCACGATCATCTGGAAGAGTAACACTCCTGACTCCGCTGCTTTGTGCGCCATCTCGGGGGTCTTAAATTCAACTTTAACGACGTGGGTGTAGTCTTTGATTTTTGTGACTTCTTCTACTTTAGCCTACGTGTTCTCCTTTTCTAATTCATCTTTTATTTCTTCCTTGGTTCGGCTTCCGATGTGGCGGTCGAGTTTCCTCAGAAAGACAGAGCTCTTGGCTCTGATATCAGGGGGCACCTGGATTAGTATGCCCGCGTTACGAAGCGACCCTTTAGTTTCAGGTGCCAGAAGCTTCGACGCGTCTTCCTCCTTGCATACTGCGGTGAACGTAGGGTGCTCACCGTAAATTCGGATGAAGGGCACGCGTGCCCTCGTGAAAACTTCCGAGATGATGTAGCTTCTCGTTGCTTTCTTCGATGTTGCTTTGATCTTGATTCGCATTTGTCTTTGGGGCGCTGCGGTCGCCATCTTGTAGCAGTGTGTCGAGAGATAGGGGTCGCCAGGGGTCGGCCATCGGGCAGGAAGGGGGAGGTGGTGAGAATGGTGGTGTATGATATGGGCTCTGGCCGCATCTCCTGCGGGGGATGACTCATGGCGGACTTATGAGCGCCGCCTCCCCTCAGGCTTGGTTATCAGGATTGCAGTTTCCATACACGGAGACGGGGTGATTAGAGTCGCACCGTGGTCTTGGGAAACCTCTAGCCCTGACATGCATTTCCCCCGAGAGGGGATGTCATGCCAAAGTTCGAGTGCAATTCTGGATGCAGTTCGAGCGAACCCTGATCTGGTCCGCAGCGGGCTAAGCCTCAGACCTCCTTCGTCAGATCCTATTGATGCATGCATCGATAGACGGGTTCTAGTGAAACCACCCAACCTGCCCCTCCGGCTTGGCCCCAGCAAGCCCTGGGTCTCTAGTGAAGACACATACTATCGTAGAACGCGCTCAAACAATAGAAATGGTGTCTTATTTCTGCGATGTCCTGGGTCTATACTTTTAGCAGCCAATACTACTGTGGCGTGCAATTCGGCGAAGAAAAACGAAGCGTTGCCTTGTCTGCAGGGTCCAAGCGAATTCAATGCTGCTCGAATTAGACTGCCTGGGCGAGATGAACTCTTATTCCCTTGCGGGTAGTGATTCTGGGCAGGCAAAAGCGGGCGAGAAATGATTCTCGGGGAAAAGAAATTTTTCCTCCAACTTTGCCACCTTTGCCAGAGCGAGATTCAATCGACGAGAGGTTGAGGTAGAATTCAACGTAGCGAGCAGTCATAAACTCTGAGCGTCCAGGGACCCAGCAGCTGTTATATAGAGGGTGGTGAGTTGCCAGATACCCATATATATTTTAATTATGTTCAGGTGTACCTTATTTGGGTGAGTTGCCAGATACCGCCATTTATTTTAATTATTTATTTATTAAAGGCAAGAGTGACTTTCTCCTTAAATTTGTTCAGCAAGAGAACTAATTATTTAAACGATCCCCAATTAACAATAAAAGAAATACAATTAATCTGAAATGAATGAAAAAAACAAATGACAGAAAATACAAGCAAAAAATATCAACACACACACACACATATATATATACACAGTATATATATATATATATATATATATATATATATATATATATATATATACATTTTAACTGCAAACAACACACAGTATAATTAATGTAAAGAACGACGCTTGTCTAGAAGAGCGTTCCGCACAAGATGAGGAGGGAGAACGAACAAATGAAAAATGAGGTACCTCCCTGGAATCGAACCCGGGATCATCCCATTGCCGATCAGATATACTATCCACTACACCAAGGACCTCGATCAATCAGAAGTCGTAATTCTCCTACATACGAGCAGAAACCACAAACTGCAAACAACACAGTATAATTAATGTAAAGAGCGACGCTTGTGTAGAAGAGCGTTCCGCACAAGATGAGGAGGGAGAACGAACAAATGAGGTACCTCATTTTTCATTTGTTCGTTCTCCCTCCTCATCTTGTGCGGAACGCTCTTCTACACAAGCGTCGTTCTTTACATTAATTATACTGTGTTTGCAGTTAAAATGTATATATGTACGGCATGCGAAGGTGCCCCCTCAGGGCATTGGTTTCTGCTCGTATGTAGGAGAATTACGACTTCTGATTGATCGAGGTCCTTGGTGAAGTGGATAGCATATCTGACCGGCAATCGGATGATCCCGGGTTCGATTCCCGGGAGGTACCTCATTTTTCATTTGTTCGTTCTCCCTCCTCATCTTGTGCGGAACGCTCTTCTACACAAGCGTCGTTCTTTACACACATATATATATATATATATATATATATATTAGTGGTGGACAGGATATCCGCATCCGCATAATTTTTAACATCCGCATCCGCACTTCTGACTGCGGATATTACCTCTAATAAATTATGCAATTTACAATTAAATTAGCTTATAAAGTAGCTTATAAGGCCCAGTCATGCACATTTCATGTAAAGTATTAATTATTAATGAACAAACAAATATATAAACCTCAAAATATAAATACCTGGTAACAGAAAATTGAATGAAACTTGTTTCATTGAATTTTCTATGGCAGAAACTTTTGAGAAAGTTATTCTTTTTATCATAATGAAAGCATTAATATTAATTTTAATTCTTATGCATTGCCTGCCATAATAGTAATATCACGAAATTTGAAAAATTATGTCATATATTCATAATTCTATATTATATTGATATATTAACTAAATATCCGCATCCGCGGATATTGCAATTAAAGATCCGCATCCGCAGATGTTGAAAAACTGACATCCGGTCCACCACTAATATATATATATATATATATATATATATATATATATATATATATATGTATATATTCTTAAATCTTTTATATCATCATTCTATATTTTCATAAAGAAAATTCCATGAAATCAAAGTTAAATAACTGACAAATATTATAAAAAAACAAAGAAAAATACATATACATTAAAATGACTTCGCTTCCCAACCAAGACAAGGGTGTAACGAGGTAAATTTGATACGCTTAAAAACTCGAGGTTACTACAAAAGGTTAGAATGGAATGTGGTTTGACACACATCTCGTCTCAAAACCGGTTTCCGTCTTCCTTCACACTATATATTATTTTCATTGTTATTATTACTAGTGCTTTTGAATGTAAAATTAATTTAAAATGTATTTATACAGAGAGAGAGGGAGAGAGAGAGAAAATTTTGTCAGAGAAAGTGAGGACGGCACACACACACACACACACACACACACACACACACACACATTATTGATTTGAAATCACTGTTAAAAATGATAATTATCAGAAATCAACTTAAAGGGTTTGCATCAAACAACCGGTCAGACGAAGTGCTCAACCCAAATGATGCATACAATTGTTCTAACTCTTGTATTATTATTATTATTATTACGTGCGGTAATTTCACGAAGGTCAAACTTATCCCCCTTCCTCTCGAGTTGGCCTGGTGAAGTAGTGAGTTGACTTCTTTTACTCTCCACTTCACGTAGGTATACCCGACTCATCGGGGCTTGTTCTGTACTATGCGTCTAATATTATTTTGCACTCCATGGATTTTAGTTCCTATTTTTTTTCCGTACCGTAACAATTGAAATTTATCAGTGTTGAACTTCATATAAAAACCATGCAACTTCTAAACCTTGCTACATTATTATCCCTGTCCTATCATTCATGCATTAAAAAAGTTCTACTTTATTAGAACCCCCGAATTGTTCATTCTGACGAAGGTCAAGCTTTTTACTCCGCCTTAGACGTTCAGTTTGACGTGGAATCCGAAACACCAGCAACACAGCGTCTTAACCACTAGGTTACCCAGGGTATCCATTTATCTACCAACTAATTGTGCGGAAGGGTGATCGTTTACCATGCGCCGGCGGCCGTCACCGGGTCTCGACCCCGAATGAGCTCTGAAACTATTCTTTTTATTATACTTCATTTTGTACAAAAATGACTAAATCCTGTTGTATCTACAAAAACATTCTGCTTGTAGAGATCTTCAAGGTTTCTTATTTTTCTACTGATCTTTGAGTCATCGGATGTTACTGTGCTGTCTCTGGTAATGATCTATGTCAGGATTATGAAGAGTAGTGGAGATAATACTGTTCCTTGGAGATGTTTACAGGTGATCCCTTGAAAAGAGGGCACTAACTTATACAGATACAAATAAGAGTGACAATTGACAGCTAAAATATGCAGGAACCATGTACATTTAATGTTGCAACTCGTCATTTCTGTGTCTGACTTTGACGGTGAGGCTCTGGTTCGCTCCAGCATGCTGGCTCCTGAACTTAACCTGGCCTATGGTGCAGACCATAGATTCTCCTTGTACTGTAATGACTTGCCGCCGCTCAAATTATATGTCCACCTCCCTAACCAAAATAGGGAAAAATTGAGGATCGAGTAGTATACTTGCAAGTATGAATGCAAATATTTGAAACCATCGTGGTAGAAATTGTAAGTGGCAATACACCTTGAGATGTGAGCATTAAATCTACGGAGAGAAGATAAAGACATCATTGGTCGACCAATCAGGACGTCCAAAGCGTGGGCCCGTTATATCGGTGTTACGAATGATCAGAACTGTATAGCATACTCCAGGTGCGGCCGAACCAGGGAATTGTACAGAGAGAGAACAATCTCCTTGTCTCCGAAATCGTCTCCTAATATAACCCGTTCTCTTTCTCTGTTTGTGGTATTTACTTTACCTTTAATAAGGTACCTCACCGCCGGCTAATGGCGAAAGTGCGCGCGCTGGGTATCGGTGGGGAAATAGGTAGGTGGATTGAAAACTGGCTGAGGAATAGGCAGTAGAGGGTGGTAATTAAAGGGGCTAGTTCGGGTTGGGCCTCGGTCACTAGTGGGGTTCCTCAGGGTTCCGTTTTGGGGCCACTGTTGTTTATCATTTACATAAATGATATCGACGGTGGCATCGTCAGTCGGATCGCCAAATTCGCTGATGACACCAAGCTTGGGGCCAATGTTGGGACTCCCGAAGCGATCGAGCAACTGCGTGCGGACCTAGGTAGGATAGGAGAGTGGTCCTAAAAATGGCAAATGCCGTTTAACTTGGGTAAATGCAAAGTGATGCACATTGGCTACGCCAATCCCAAGTCGGACTACTCGATGTTGGGTAGTAATATCGAGGTGACTGATTTAGAAAAGGACTTGGGTGTGCTAATTAGCAGCGATCTTAAGTTTACGAAACAGTGTGTAGAGGTGGAAAAGAAAGCCCAGAAACTATTGGGTTATATCAGGAGGCAATTTCAGTTTCGGAACAAGGAGATTGTGCTCTCACTGTACAATTCCCTTGTTCGGCCGCACCTGGAGTATGCTGTGCAGTTCTGGTCGCCCACCCTCAGGAAAGATATTGGGAGGCTGGAGCGAGTGCAGGCGAGGGCCACAAAGTTAATCCCTTCCGTTAGACATATGGGCTACAATCGACGGTTACGCGTCCTGAACTTGTTTTCGCTTGAAACTCGGAGGCTGCCTGGTCAACTGATCGAGGTTTTCAAGCTCTTACGCGGGTTGAACGATGTCGATTTTAGAAGTATGTTTAGTTTAAATGATAACCCAACTCGCAACAATGGTTGGAAGTTGGATTTGAAACGGTTTAGGACTAGTGTGTGTGGGAATTACTTTACGTATAAGATCTGTGACACATGGAACAGGTTACCTTCGGAAGTTGTGAACAGTTCCTCTGTGGATCAGTTCAAGAAAAGGGTAGACCAAATCTTGCACACTATTTGAGTGTGTACAAAATTTTCCCTGGCACCAGTTGCCATTGGTACCTCCTCGGTATGGGCCGCAAGGCCTTTTGAGGTACTTCTTTTCCTTGTAACTCCTTGTAACTTCTGTGGCGCATGCAACAGGCTACCTTCAGAAGTTGTGAGCAGTTCCTCTGTGGGTCAGTTCATGAAAAGGATAGATCGAACCTTGCACACTATTTGAGGTGTAGGAATTTTTCCCTGGCACCCGTTGCTAGTGGCAACTCCACAGTATGGGACGCATGACCTTTTGAGGTACTTCTTGTCATTTTAACTCCATATCTCTCATGTATGCATTACACATTGTGTCCCGCTATTAATACAGAAACTCTTTCCAAAATTGTTGTGAAAGAAGATTTATGCAAAATTATAATGAAAAAAGTACAGCTTCCGACTTCATTCACACCATGCGTACACTTTTCTCGTGTATACAGCGGAAAATAAAACATCAATGAAACTTTAGACATACTTAAAATAACCTAAAGAAAGTAAGTATATATATATGTTATGTTATATGTGAATTTTTTTCCTAAAACAACGTATTCTTTCATCTCTCCTTGGACTATCTCGTGATGGGAGGCCGTTCTCTGCGCCCAGATAATGTAGTGACCCGTGGTTCGGATCAAAGGTAAAGCTACATATAGGTTCCCTCCGTCACATGATTTTTACCATTAAGAAACAATCCCAAAACATCAGCATCATCTACGTGTCACATTACTTTTACGTAGTTAATGCATAGCCAGCCATTTGATATATATATAATTAAATAATATCGTTTATATATACAACCAAAAGAATTAAATAAAATACCATTACATCATTCTCTTTATTAGATGAATTATTGGAATCAATTTCAAGAAATATATAGAAAATAAATATACAATAGTTCATTCTATACAAACGATGGAATATATCACATATGATAAAAAAATAATAATAATATAAGAAATATGAACGAAGAACATATAACATAAAAAAAATAATAATATAAGAAATACAAAACGGTGGAATATAAATCATCAAAATAATAGTACAGGATATATATACAGTGTGTATATATATATATATATATATGTATATATATACACATACATATACATACAATTATATTAAATAATTAAATAAACTGAAAATAAATATACATCAAAATACTTTGTTCTACTGCGCTTAACTAAAACATTAAACTCGCACGTAATCGATTCTACAGTCACATCATTTTTGCTTTGTACTACGCAGTAAATATGATTTAACATTATTACCGCTCAAGTTATAGGGATGTCTATACTCGATGTAAATGGCCTTCATTTCGTTCAATACTATTTTTGTGCCACTTTACACTAGGTTGGCAAGTTATCTTTAAACGAATACATTCAAAAGCACGCACAAAGAGGTCATCGTTAGCCACAACATTATTATTAAATTCAAGTTTATAAACACTCCTTTCCAATCGAGGGTTTATTTTTACCGACCCGAGCTTCTCATTCGTGAACTCTTCTTCACACTTCATAGTGGCAGTTGAAATAATCTTCTAAGACGTAACGACAGCTGCTCATTATATAAAGAAACAGTTCTTCAGGGTGAACGGTGTAGGTGAGCTCAGGCCTGTACCGCTCAAGTGCTTTGTACCAAAGTTCATGATATTTCAAAGAGTCTAAACCTTTTGAATAACCATCCAGCTCTAGACCATTCTCGCCTTGTTCACTTCTACACTCGATAAACCCATCGAGCAGAGCGGTGTATACGTATTCAAGAACCGTATCAAAATAAAGCATATCCGTAACACGCGCGTCTAATATAGGCTTCAGCTTGAGGAAACCGACGATTTCAAACATTCTGTCAAGGATGAAACGGTTTCGCGTAGGAGAAAGAACGTTATTATCAGAAGCATTCTTCCACATCAGTCATATATCAATGCATGGCTGATTGTTATTTATACACAACGTACAAATAATGGCATATGATGGGCTATCACTAATCTGCTCTCTTCTTGTGCCTACCCCTACATGTATTTTATAATGATCCTCACTCCACTTCTCAACTATCACGAAGATTCTATTCATCGCCTCAACACTTAAACAAACAACATTCCGTTTACCAGAGTTTGTTTGTCTACAAGTCGTTTCCAGTACATAGTTAATGGCACCGGTTTTACGCCTGAACACGCGCAACTACTTCGTCACGGACACATCGTACACGGCATTGAGAATGCTGCTCAAAGGAAGTTCCATCGTATTCGAGGAGTGCACGTCCACTCGGTTCAAGTTCTGAGATGACTATGAGCCACAGGTGGGCGGATCGGCTCGACGGGTGGAGTGAGTCACACCATAAGCTGATGAAACGTTTACGGCGTTGTTCCAACATGAATACTTGTAACCCATTATACTGGGTGGTGTTTTGAGAAATTTTCCGATACATGAAGCAATACCGGTTTTAATGTCATCACTCCCACTCCCCAGAATGCGCACCAGACATTTTCGTTCATTTCCACAAACTAAACACATTTTATTCATACTCCGGTGCACTATTTGAGAGAAACATATGCCCATATTTTTCCTTTTTGCTTAGCAGACGATACTTGTCTCTAAATTCTGTTAAAAACTCACGCAGGCCTTTAGCCACAACCTCACTACAAACCTTGTCATGCTATATATTAATGTAGTGGTAAAAATACTTAAGATTCTCCATAATGACAAGATTTACATTCTCAACTGTAGGGTACGAGTACTCAGTATGATATAACATGACATAATATCGCTTGTCACACTACTCATCAACAATACCCACTAACCATAACCGTTGCTTATCTTCTGCACGTGTTGTTTCCTCCACTTCACTGTATATGTGAGCTTTTATAAAGGTTAGGTCTTCAACATACTTCAATACATCGCTTGTACCACGAAATCCTACAATGCCCTCGCCAGAATAGCCGTAGCGTATTTGTACCTTTTGTTCCTTCGCACGATTCAATGTAGCCTTAAAAGTATCAAAGGAGGGTGGAATAGGGTCTTTCAGAATCCACATCATCTTCACACTTTGCTGAATACCACTTCATAAACGTTGAACACGCAATATTAAAGGTAGCCATTACTATTTTTTGTCTACGTGGGAAAATACACGTCTGAGATCCAGGGCTTGCAACGGTCAACTGAGCACGCAGGGTAGAGATATGCCCAGGTAGTAGCAGGAGGCACGTGACCGAACATACAGGGGAACGGAGCTTAGATCCTTCTCCTGTACAAAGACTAATCACACCTCATTAAAGTTAATTTTAAATATATATATGTGTGTGAGAATTCATTGTCTTAATATGTTTGTGGCCATATATATATATATATATATATATATATATATATAATATAAAAAAAGGATCTTTTCGGTTTGGCGGACTTGTTTAACCTTGTTTCTGTTTCATGCGTTGGTCTCTCTTTACACGGAGATCAAGCTGGTGGCCCCGCCTCTAGGTCTGGCTTGGTGGAGGAGCGAGTTGCTTGTGCTCTCCACCGTACATAGCCAGGTACACCCGGCTCATCTGGTGCCGTCGTTTGGAGGCAATCAGATCGCACATGGCCCAATTAGAGTAGAGAACAGTTTTAGAGAATAAAACAACTGAAGAAGTGCTAATAATCATGGAAGAAAAATACTGAGAATTTTTGAAAAATATGCTCCGAAATCACAGCCAAAAGGAAAGAGGAGCTGACTAGAGAGGCAAAAGAGAAAAATATTCCGCAAAAGAAAGAGAGTGGAGGTGAAGTTAGGCGACTGCAGAGATAATATGAGGAAAGTAATACAAGAAAAACTGGAGGGTATCGATAGGGAAATACAAGGCCTGATTAAGGATCATACAGAGAGGGAAGAGGAAAAGGCGGTAGAAGCAATAAAGGAAAATCGAAAATACTTCTATAGCTATGCCAAAAGGAAAACAAAAACGCGCGCCGCTAGTGGAACCCTTAAGGAAGAGAAATAATGAACTATCCGACGATCCAACAGAAATATCTGAAACATTGAGAGCCAGTATGAATCAGATTTCAGTACCCTAAAAAGTAACAAAACGATACCTGACATAGATGCATTCTTTGAAGAGAAATTGCAATGAGAGTGTATAACAGACTTTAATTTTACCCCTATGAAACCCCAGAAGATGTGGTTTCATAGGACAAATGAAGCCACATTCAGCTGCAGGTCTGGACAAATGGAACTTATTATTGAATAAAAACTGTAAAAATGAAACAACTACACCTTTTTACTGGATATGGAGAAGATCCCTAGACACTGGGGAAATAATGAGCATCTTGAAAAGAGCAAACATTGTCCCTATATATAAAGGAGGGGAACAGATCTCAAGCAAAGAACTACAGACCAGTGTCATTGACGCCCCACCTCACCAAAGTAATTGAAAAAATAGTTAGAAAGTTTATGAGTTCTTGGAGACACTGGAAAGATTCAATGAAAATCAGCACGGAATCCGTTCATGTAGATCATGCTTTTCACAACTAATAGAACACTACCAACAATATCCTAGATGCATTGGAAGGCAATGACAACTACGATGTCATATACACAGATATTGCTAAAGCTTTCGACAAATGTGATCACGGTATAATGGCACATAAAATGAAATATATGGGAATAACAGACAAAGTGGGAAAATGGATCGATAACTTCCTCAGAGAACATCTACAGATCATTAAAATTCAAGGTATATCATCATCAGAATCGGAAGTAAGCAGCTCAGTACCACCACAAGGGCCAGTACTGGCCCCACTCCTGTTCATTATCATGCTAACAAACATAGACAGCGGAGTAAACAGCAACCGTATAGTAACATCCTTTGCAAATAATGCAAAGATCAGCAGAAAAATCAGCGATGTAAATGAAATGGAGGCCTTGCAGAGGAACACGAACAAAATATACAAATGGTCAGAAGACAACATGTCATTTAACACCGAGAAATTTCAGCTCTTGAGATATGGTAGAAAAGAGGAACTTAAACAGATTGCATATTATGCTCCAGATAGGAAAATCAGAGAAGCACGAAAGCGATCGATCTGGGGGTAATAATGACCGATGATGTGAAATTCGAAACACAAAGTCAGATAGCGATAAATGAAGCAAAAAGAGTCGCGGTACAGGTACGATGAACGTTCAAAAGAAGGAACGTGATAGTAATTAATCCCTGCTAAAAACACTGATTATACCAAAACCTGAATACTGCTAAGTTTTGACATCCCCATATAAAAAGGAAGAAACTAATAAACTAGAAGAAATGTAAAGACATTTCACAACCAAGAATGATGGTTGCAAAGAACTCAACTACTGGGAAAGACTACGTAAACTAAATCTGTACTCCCTGGTAAGAAGAAGAGAGAAGTACACCATAATCTACATATGGAAAATGATCGAAAACTGGTACCAAACCTAAAACTAAACCCAATTACCATTCAAAGAACACTGAAAAATAAGAAAGGCAGAATGTGTAGTGTTCCCAAATTAAAGGCCCGACAAGGGACCTCCTAACACTGAAGGAAAATAGCTTGGTTGTTAGGAGGCCAAAACTCTTCAACCAACTTCGAAATGACCTCAGAAACGTTACAGGGGCCAAAGTTGAAGTCTTCAAGAGAAGACTAGATACCTGGCTCAGGACGGTACCAGATGAGCCGGGTGTACCTGGCTATGTACGGTGGAGAGCACAAGCAACTCGCTCCTCCACCAAGCCAGACCTAGAGGCGGGGCACCAGCTTGATCTTCGTGTGAAGAGAGACCAACGCATGAAACAGAAACAAGGATAAACAAGTCCACCAAACCGAAAAGATCCTTTTTTTATATAATATATATATATATATATATATATATATATATATATATATATATATATATAGAGCCACAAACATATTAAGACAATGAATTCTCACACACATATATATATTTAAAATTAACTTTAATGAGGTGTGATTAGTCTTTGTACAGGGGAAAGATCTAAGCTCCGTCCCCCTGTATGTTCGGTCACGTGCCTCCTGCTACTACCTGGGCATATCTCTACCCTGCGTGCTCAGTTGACCGTTGCAAGCCCTGGATCTCAGACGTGTATTTTCCCACGTAGACAAAAAATAGTAATGGCTACCTTTAATATTGCGTGTTCAACGTTTATGAAGTGGTATTCAGCAAAGTGTGAAGATGTGGTGGATACTGAAAGACTCCCTATTCCACCCTCCTTTGATACTTTTAAGGCTACATTGAATCGTGCGAAGGAACAAAAGGTACAAATACGCTACGGCTATTCTGGCGAGGGCATTGTAGGATTTCGTGGTACAAGCGATGTATTAAAGTATGTTGAAGACCTAACCTTTATAAAAGCTCACATATACAGTGAAGTGGAGGAAACAACACGTGCAGAAGATAAGCAACGGTTATGGTTAGTGAGTATTGTTGATGAGTAGTGTGACAAGCGATATTATGTCATGTTACATCATACTGAGTACTCGTACCCTACAGTTGAGAATGTAAATCTTGTCATTATGGAGAATCTTAAGTATTTTTACCACTACATTAATGTATATCATGACAAGGTTTGTAGTGAGGTTGTGGCTAAAGGCCTGCGTGAGTTTTTAACAGAATTTAGAGACGAGTATCATCTGCTAAGCAAAATGGAAAAAATATGGGCATATGTTTCTCTCAAATAGTGCACCGGAATGTGAATAAAATGTGTTTAGTTTGTGGAAATGAACGAAAATGTCTGGTGCGCATTCTGGGGAGTGGGAGTGATGACATTAAAACCGGTATTGCTTCATGTATCGGAAAATTTCTCAAAACACCTACCCAGTATAATGTGTTACAAGTATTCATGTTGGAACAACGCCGTACACGTTTCATCAACTTATGGTGTGACTCACTCCTCCCTTCAAGCCGATCCGCCCACATGTGGCTCATAATCATCTCAGAATTTGAATCGAGTGGACGTGCACTCCTCGAATACGATGGAACTTCCTTTGAGCAGCATTCTCAATGCCGTGTACGATGTGTCCGTGACGAAGTAGTTGCGCGTGTTCAGGCGTAAAACCGGTGCCATTAACTATGTACTGGAAACGACTTCCAGACAAACAAAGTCTGGTAAACGGAATGTTGTTTATTTAAGTGTTGAGGAGATGAATAGAATCTTCGTGATAGTTGAGAAGTGGAGTGAGGATCATTATAAAATACATGTAGGGGTAGGCACAAGAAGAGAGCAGATTAATGATAGCCCATCATATGCCATTATTTGTACGTTGTGTATAAATAACAATCAGCCATGCATTGATATATGACTGATGTGGAAGAATGCTTCTGATAATAACGTTCTTTCTCCTACGCGAAACCGTTTCATCCTTGACAGAATGTTTGAAATCGTCGGTTTCCTCAAGCTGAAGCCTATATTAGACGCGCGTGTTACGGATATGCTTTATTTTGATACGGTTCTTGAATACGTATACACCGCTCTGCTCGATGGGTTTATCGAGTGTAGAAGTGAACAAGGCGAGAATGGTCTAGAGCTGGATGCTTATTTAAATGGTTTAGACTCTTTGAAATATCATGAACTTTGGTACAAAGCACTTGAGCGGTACAGGGCTGAACTCACCTACACCGTTCACCCTGAAGAACTGTTTCTTTATATAATGAGCAGCTGTAGTTACGTCTTAGAAGATTATTTCAACTGCCACTATGAATTGTGAAGAAGAGTTCACGAATGAAAAGCTCGGGTCGGTAAGAATAAACCCTCGATTGGAAAGGATTGTTTATAAACTTGAATTTAATAATGATGTTGTGGCTAACGATGACCTCTTTGTGCGTGCTTTTGAATGTATTCGTTTAAAGATAACTTGCCAACCTAGTGTAAAGTGTGCACGAAAATAGTATTGAACGATATGAAGGCCATTTACATCGAGTATAGGCATCCCTATAACTTGAGCGGTAATAATGTTGAACCATATTTACTGCGTAGTACAAAGCAATAATGATGTGACTGTAGAATCGATTACGTGCGAGTTTAGTGTTTTAGTTAAGTGCAGTAGAACATAAAGTATTTTGATGTATATTTATTTTCAATTTATTTAATTATTTAATATAATTGTATGTATATGTATGTGTATATATATACATATATATATATATATACACTGTATATATATCCTGTACTATTATTTTGATGATTTATTCCACCGTTTTGTATTTCTTATATTATTATTTTTTTTATGTTATATGTTCTTCGTTCATATTTCTTATATTATTATTATTTTTTTATCATATGTGATATATTCCATCGTTTGTATAGAATGAACTATTGTATATTTATTTTCTATATATTTCTTGAAATTGATTCCAATAATTCATCTAATAAAGAGAATGATGTAATGGTATTTTATTTAATTCTTTTGGTTGTATATATAAACGATATTATTTTAATTATATATCAAATGGCTGGCTATGCATTAACTACGTAAAAGTAATGTGACACGTAGATGATGCTGATGTTTTGGGATTGTTTCTTAATGGTAAAAATCATGTGACGGAGGGAACCTATATGTAGCTTTACCTTTGATCCGAACCACGGGTCACTACATTATCTGGGCGCAGAGAACGGCCTCCCATCACGAGATAGTCCAAGGAGAGATGAAAGAACACGTTGTTTTAGGAAAAAAATTCACATATAACATAACATATATATATACTTACTTTCTTTAGGTTATTTTAGGTATGTCTAAAGTTTCATTGATGTTTTATTTTCCGCTGTATACACGAGAAAAGTGTACGCATGGTGTGAATGAAGTCGGAAGCTGTACTTTTTTCATTATACTTTTGCATAAATCTTCTTTCACAACAATTTTGGAAAGAGTTTCTGTATTAATAGCGGGACACAATGTGTAATGCATACATGAGAGATATGGAGTTAAAATGACAAGAAGTACCTCAAAAGGTCATGCGTCCCATACTGTGGAGTTGCCACTAGCAACGGGTGCCAGGGAAAAATTCCTACACCTCAAATAGTGTGCAAGGTTCGATCTATCCTTTTCATGAACTGACCCACAGAGGAACTGCTCACAACTTCTGAAGGTAGCCTGTTGCATGCGCCACAGTTATATATATATATTTATTTATATATATATATATATACAGTAAACTTCCCAAATAACGGCACCCTCGGGGATTTGAGGGTGCCGTTATTTAAACTGCCGTTTTTTAAAAATGTATTTAATGCGTAAATAAAGGGAGATAAATAAGAAATAGAGAGATAATGAATACTACTTTATTAACTGGTAAATGCACAGTACGTAAATAAAGCAAAAAGAACATTTTAAAATTGAAAAAAAACTATTCTAAATTCTCCACCACGAGTGCTTCGTCTGTAGAGGGTGCATTTTCTTCAATTGATTTCCTCAAGAATTTTCTTATGTCACCTTGTTGCGCGGATGCTTGTTTTTTTGTTAACATCGTGTTTTTAAGCATATGTGCTTGCATTACTTCTTGCATATTGAAGCTTGGATTTTGTTCAAAAAAACTGAGAACCGTGTCCATGCACGATTGTGCGGCTGCCCAAGTTGTTCTTTTTTGTGTTTTCTTCTCAGTAACTTCCGGAGACATTGCGAGAGGGGGTGTATTCACTTATAATTTAACGTTATAAATGTAGCACTGAGCGTTCCACGTGTTGTCGGTACAGAGTTCACTTTCAAAATGGCGCCGGATGTAAACAAAGTCATGCGCGCTGCCGTTTTCTTTACTGGACGACAATTTTTAAAAGTGCCGTTATCTCGAGTATTCCGTTATTTTGAGTGCCGTTATTTCGGCCGTTAATCCTATCTTCATAAGGCTTATTGCGCAATGACGGAATAATTTTCGTGGCACGACGCTGAACCCTTTCTAACCTATCAATATCCTCACGCAAGTACGGGCACCAAAACTGAACGGCATATTCTAAATGAGGCCTTTGTAAAGGGGCAATATAATATCGTTCGATTTAAATTCGAAATTACGCGCTATGAAGCCTAACATCCTATTAGCTTTTGCGCAAGACTCCAGGCACTGGTTCCTAACCTTTAAATCCTTAGATACGCGTACGCCTAAATCTACTTCCTCGTCAACGCTCGCTAACTCCCTATCATCCATCGTGTACGTGTAATTATTGTTGCGAGAACCTATATGCAAAACTTTACATTTGTCTACGTTAAATTGCATCTGCCACTTATCTGTCCACTCCATAATCCTATTTACATCGTCTTGGATCCTATTTCTATCGTCCTCGTTAACAACCTTACCGCCTATTTTAGTATCGTCCGCGAATTTTGACACGTTACTAGTCAATCCTACATCTATGTCGTTAATGTAAATTACGAATAGCAATGGGCCTAACACTGAACCCTGTGGGACACCGCTACCTACATCTAACCACCCGGATTCACTACCATTAACTACGACCCTCTGCCTCCTAGCACGAAGCCATTCTTCTAACCAGTTAGCTACCTGACCGCGTATACCGTGCGCTTTAACCTTCGCAATTAGTCTCCTATGCGGAACTGTATCGAACGCCTTTTTAAAATCTAAATAAATAACGTCAGCTGCTCTATGCCTATCGTATTCGCGCACTATTTCGTTATAAAATTCTAACAAATTAGTTAAACAAGACCTATGGCGTCGAAACCCATGCTGACTACTATTAATCAAATCTCTACTTTCTAAGTGATCGATAATACGATCCCTAACTACGGATTCCAAAAGTTTACCGACAATTTACGTTAAGCTAATGGGCCTATAATTGCTAGCTACTGCGCGGTCGCCTTTTTTAAAAATAGGCGTGACGTTAGCTAATTTGAAGTCTTCAGGAATAATCCCCGTTTCGAGTGACTGATTAAAAATCTTCGTTAAGGGGCCTACGATAACGTCTTTCAAATCTTTCAAATGTCTGGGATAAAAAGCGTCAGGGCCTGGAGCCTTTCTAACTTTTAGCCTATCGATATAATGCGCAATCTCACCCTCGTAAACAGTTATTTCATCCAAAATAGTCTCGCTACTAAATGGAACGATATCGTCCACGTCGGGGACATTATTTACGTCTTCTACGGTAAAAACTGTCTCAAAAAAGTTATTGAGAATACCCGCCATCGCCTGAGCGTCAGAAGCCAAAGCGCCATTAACATCCACTAGAGGGCCTATGTTATCTTTTACCGGCTTACGATTATTTACGTATTCAAAAAACTTTTTTGGATTATGTTTACTATCCGCAGCTATAAGTATCTCTAAATTACGCTTGGCATTCGTAACTGATCTTTTAACCTGACGTCTAAGCTCGATATATCTATTAAAGTTAGCTGCCGTGCCATTGCGCTTACTAAGTCTATACGCTCTATTACGCTCGTTTATAAACTCTCCTATTTCCCTAGTCCACCACTTGGGCCTACCACGATTTCTAGCGCGCTTGGGCCTACGAGGAATAAACTCCCTTTCAATATTCCTAAAACTTTCTTTAAAAGCCACCCACCGCAAATTTGTGTCATTGCCCATAAATAAGTTATCCCAGTCCACTACTCTCATCCTATCAGCAAAACTATCAAAATTAGCCCTACGAAAATCAGGGACTGCTATTACGTTACTATCCTAAGTATTTTTTATCGCTAACTTAAACCTAAGAATTTGATGATCACTACATCCTAAACTCTCGCCTACCAACTACATCCTAAACTCTCGCCTACTACTACATCCTAAACTCTCACCTACCACTACATCCTAAACTCTCGCCTACTAACATCCTAAACTCTCGCCTACCAAATATATTATATATATTTATATATATATATATAATATCATATATATATATATATTATATTATATAATATATATATATATATATATATATTTATATATATATATGTATATTTATTTATTTATATATATATATATATATATATATATTATATATATTTATTTATTATATATATATATATATATATATATATATATATATATATATATATATATATATATTTATTTATTTTTTTATTTATTTATATATATATATATACATATACACACACACATAGGGTGTCCCATAAGTCCGGCATCATAGGAGAAATTCATATTTTTCTATCTCTACAAACCATAATTAATATTTTTCTCTTTCTACAGGCCATAATGTCTGTGAGCAAGGAAGAACGAATCCAGATAATTCTACTCATAGGAAATCGGAGTCAAAGAGAGGACGCTGCTGAATTTAACAGACTGCATCCAGACCGCGAGCCAATAACACAGAGTTGTGTTAGCAGACTTGTTGCAAAGTTTAAGGAAACAGGATCCATAGAAGATAAACTACGCAGTGGACCTTCAAGGAGGTCCACTGACGATGATACAGCGACTGCTATCCAGGCTCATTTTAACAGAAGTCCCAATAAGTCTCTTTGGCGATTGTCTCTTCGGCATCATTATAAACTTCAGATCCTACAGAAATTAAGCGAAGATGATCCCGACCGGCGGATGGAATTTTGTGAATAGGCTACGGAACAATATGCTCGGGATGCCAATTTCCCGTCCACCATTCTGTTCAGTGACGAGGCCTTTTTTTATGGAAATGGTGAGGTAAATCGACAGAACACCCGCTACTGGTCTCAAAACAACCCTCACTGGTATACCTCTTCAAAGGAACAAGGTGCATCTCGGGTGATGGTATGATGTGGCATTTGGAAGGATCGCATCATAGGCCCCCTCTTTTTCGATGAACATGTCACTGGATTCACCTACCTACGTATGCTCAAGGAAGAAGCATTTCCCAGTGTCTTGAACGAAGGAGGAAATTTCCCAACATGGTTCCAGCAAGACGGCGCTCCTGCACATTACAGCACCCAAGTAAGGGAATACCTGTACCAACAATTCCCTGGTCATTGGATAGGACGTTGAGGGCCTGTGGAATGGCCAGCTAGAAGCACGGATCTCACGCCACTAGATTTTTATCTCTGGGGCCACTTGAAAGCGCTGGTATACGCAGAGAAAATTAGGAGTGTTGAACATTTGCGGCAGCGCATTATTGGGGCATGTAACACCATTATTCCTGACATCATTCACCGTGTGCTTGCTGACTGGGTATCGCGTCTGAATTTGTGTATTGAAAACAATGGTGGACATATTGAGCACGTTCTTTAAATAAAAGCTTTTGTTTTGCCTTTTTTTATTATTTTTCCTATGATGCCGGACTTATGGGACACCCTGTATATATATATATATATATATATGTGTGTGTGGTGTGTGTGTGTGTGTGTGTGTGTGTACAGCTCTCAGAATTAACTCTCTCTCTCTCTCTCTCTCTCTCTCTCTCTCTCTCACTATAAATAGTTTTAAAATTAATTTTACATTAAAACCACTAATGATAATAACAATGAAAATAATATGTAGTGTGAAGGAAGACGGAAACCGGTTTTGAGACGCGATGTGTGTCAAACCACATTCCATTCTAGCCTTTTGGAGCAACCTCGAGTTTTGAGCAGAAAACTGAGATTTGTTTATAAAAAACCTCTGAACAGGTAGCTAGAACAACGTGAAGAAAGTGTTAGCAGCTGACGAGGAAGCTTCTAACAGTGGCTGCATCCTCCAGCGCGGGACACGTCAACGTGAAGAAGAGGCAACGTCAAACCAAAACATTAACGCGCTGGTGGCCAAACTTCCTCAAATCTCCGTGCAGCGGGCTGGCTACGGTTGGCCAGACTGGCAGTCGACGGCCTGTTGCGTGGCACGGTTAGAGTGCTGATCGGCTCCCGGGGCCGGACCTATTTTCAGCGTGCTATTTTTTCAATTACAGCGAGAAATTGCGTGCTCCCCGAACTACTCTTACTCTCTGGCGACATTAAGACTAATCCAGGCCCCACTACAACTTACACATGTCACCATACACAAAGACAGACACAATAGCACCATGAGACACATACAGAAGTATAATATTAACATATTACAGTACAACGTAGATGGCCTCACAAACAAAATCATGCAGCTTAGGGAATTCGTACACAAACAAAACATTCACATAGCACTTATACAAGAAACAAAACTAAAACGCATACACAAAACACCCACCATCCCTGACTTCACGGCGATCCGTCAAGATCGTACTGGGGGTAACGGGGGTGGACTCATCACTTACATACGTAAAAGCATTAGCTACACTGATGCTACCCAAAACATTACAAACACAATCCAAGCAGATAACACGATAGAAATACAGGCAGTTAACATTAAAACACGCGCAAAACACAACACCACTAATCAACATTTACATCCCACCAGATAGTTCACCTCAGGTGCCAGCCAATTACAATCCATAGTTACACAATCTGGCCTCTCTCACTAATGTCATCTTAGGAGGAGACTTCAACGCCAAAGACACTAGTTGGTACCTGCACAACCAAAGTAACACCAGATGCGCCAACATAGCCACACAACTAAACAGCCTCTTCATTCTTAACAATACAGAAGAACATACACACATACCACATCAAGCAGGATACTCAAACTCCTCCCCAGACGTAACGTTCTGTTCCCCCTCACTAGCAACACATACACAATGGAGAACAGAAAACAACTGTCATCAAACCACCTGCCTATCATCATTACAACACATTCTACACTTTACCCCAACAGCCTTAGGCACACTTACAGCAATTACAGGAAAGCTGATTGGGAACAGTTCAAAATACAGACTGAGGAACAATTCACCACATTAAACAGCACACCCATCATAAACATCAATACAACACTCAGGACATTTAATCAGATCATCAATAATGCAAACAAATACATACCCAAGGGCAACATTAGGAAATACAACCCAAATTACACTAGAGAAATAGCCCACCTCATAAGGCAACGTAACAACCTCAAATATAAAACACAAACACAACACACAGAAGCCATAAAACAGCAGATACAACAGCTCAACACAGAAATAAACAACAAACTCAAAAAAACAAACAGAAACATTCGGGGAATTCATAACAACTACTAAACCACTCCACAGATACATCCAGGCTATACAAGACTATAAACAGCATTACCCACTCTAACAGCGGCATTCACACCTCACACGCGGCTATCTGTCGCAGCCAAAATAATATCCCAACATACACACAACAAGCTAACATTCTAGTTAATCACTACGCAAAGATAAGTCACTTAAACAGAGACAACAACCAGAAACACGCAGACAGACAAACAGCCAGACACAAGAAAACCTACAGACTCGACACGACCATTACACCCCTCAATACAGACCAGACCACCAAGATCATCAAAAACATTAAGAATTCGAAGGCTACTGGACCAGACAACATATCTAACATACACCTTAAGCACTTGAGCCCACAAGGAATACTAGCTCTCACAAATATCAGCACATATTCATACCAACACTGTATTATTCCTGACATATGGAAACAAGGTAAAATTATTACACTACTCAAACCAAACAAAAATCCAAAGAACCAGCATTCAGACCTCACCACTCAACCACGGCATTACTCACTAACCACACGCAGCACATCATGGATGGCATCAACTCCAGACGACCAGCTCAACGTACACTATTAGCAACAATAGACATTAGTAAAGCATTTGATGCTATCCCACGCTTCCCTCTCATAAGCAAAATACTCAACACAAACCTGCACAATAACACCAAAAGGTGGCTGAGCAACTATCTTTCAGGAAAATACTCACATGTCACATTTAATGGCAAGTCATCCAAAAACAAGCTTTTTCCGAACGGGGTCCCTCATGGCTCTGTTCTCTCACCAACACTCTTCAACTTATACATGCAACACCCATAGATAACAAGCTTACCTTATCATCATATGCAGATGACATCACTCTAACATCCACCCACAACAACATCGACACCGCTAAATAACCTACAAACATACATAAACAGTATACAAGACTGGCTCACACACAATAGACTCAAAGTAGCGCCCACAAAATCAACCATCACCTTGCTTACAAGCAACACAAAAGAACACCAGGTAATTCCACAGCTTACACTAAACAACATCAACATTCCACACACTCACAGGACCAAAATACTTGGGGTCACATACAACACATCATTATCTTTTGCAAACCACATTCAGGACATTAAAAACAAATGTACTTCAAGACTTAACACGCTTAAGGTACTAACAGGCACAAACTTTGGACAGCAGGAAACAACATCACTCATATACAAACAATATATTCGCTCAGTTATGGACTATGCTAGCCCATGCTGGGCACCCATTATCAAACACACACATAACACCTTACAGACAATACAAAACGACGCACTTCGTATCATTACAGGATGCACTGAAACAACACCAATAGAACACCTGCACACAGAAACAAAAATACTGAAGGTTAGGGAACATTTAGACATGAGGGGAACACAATTCATGGCAGCAGCGGCAACTAACCCACAACACCCTTGCCACTACATGTACAATCATGCACCAACACCTCGCACCATTAAGGTAACACCAGAGAGACATTATAACCAAATACTTCATTCCATACCACGCCCCACAAACATCACACAGTAGAGAAAACACATACACACACACCTAACCCATAAAGCACTGACACGACTCGGTCCGAATGCGGTCCTAGGTGCGAAGCCGACACCCATTAACAGGTCAGAGATCAGCCTGAGCAGATCGGATCGAGTTAACTTAGCACGATTCCGATGTGGACATCACCCCAACTTACGGACATATAAACACAGACAAGACAACTCCATAGACGACACCTGCCACCTGTGCCAGGACACACCACAAACAATTGAACACATTATGACAGACTGTACCGCTCTAGCACAACAATGAACACAACACAACATCACTAGTGCCCTGAACCTCTGGTCCACTCCGGAGAGGGCGATCGGTTACCTGCGTGCCGCCGGCTTGCTCGATCAGGGTGGGCTGATCGGTTAAACAACAACAACAACAACCTCGAGTTTTTAAGCGTATCTAATTTACCTCGTTACACTCTTGTCTTTGTCGGGAAGCGAAGTCATTTTAATGTAAATTTTTTTCTTTGTTTTTTATAATATTTATCAGTTATTTAACGTTGATTTCATGGAATTTTCTTTATGAAAATATAGAATGATGATATAAAAGATTTAAGAATGGATATATATGTATATGTGTGTGTGTGTGTGTGTGTGTGTGTGTGTGTGTGTGTGATATTTTTTGCTTGTATTTTCTGTCATTTGTTTTTTTCAGTCATTTCACATTAATTGTATTTCTTTTATTGTTAATATTGGGGAGTGTTTAAATAATTAATTCTCTTGCTGAACAAATTTAAGGAGAAAGTCACTCTTGCTTTTAATAAATAAATAATTAAAATAAATGGTGGTATCTGGCAACTCACCCTAATAAGGTACACTTGAACATAATTAAAATATATATGGGTATCTGGCAACTCACAACCAGTGATGTAGTCGAGACCACCAAGTCCGAGACTGAGACCGAGACCGAGACCTGATCCTATGAGACCAAGATCGAGACCGAGATCAAAGGTTCGAGATCGAGATCTACCTTCCGAGATCGAGACCCTTAAAATTCGAGACCGAGATCGAGATCGAGACCAAGTTCATGCCCTTTCAATTTGTTTTACACTACTATGGAAATTAGACTATGTTAAGTATATTAATAAACTAATAACTACTTTCTCAGATGTAGTGTGTTGAATGCAAAAAGTGTAGCCTATAAATTAACAAATGAATATATATATATACACGTACTTTTTATTTATTTACTTCTTTTATATCTGTTACAGAAGGTTTAATGAACGTACCCACTACCCAGTTTGACTTGTGTATTTATTTAAAGCATGATAGGTGCTCATTACACTTAAGGAACATCAGCATGCTCAGAAGATCTGCTGAAGTTCGACTTCTGTGGGGCCTCATTATTATGCCTCCATGGCTAAATACACGCTCAATTGGAGCACTAGAGGCAGGCACTGTTAAAACAGTCATGGCAATATTGGCCAGTGATGGGAATTTATCCCTTTTCTGGTGCCAAAACTTTATTGGAGAGCAATTGTCTAAAATATGAGATTCATCGATCTCTAAAAGGTACCGCCGCAACTGTTCCCTGCGGTTCAAAATCTTCCCAGTTTCAACGTTCTTCTGCTTGGACCGATAGCTTTGATATTTTGCCATTAGTCTCGGAACTTTGGTTTGACTCTTGAATTTATCGGTACTGTTTTCTTTATGCTGTATTTCTTGCATTATTTTTGTGTGAAGCATTTTATTTTTTCAAATACATATTGGATGGGAGGATAATTGTTTTTATCACGCCACAGAGGTTGACACGCCGTTTGGCAACACTAAGTGGCCTTATAATATATACTTATATATATAATATATATAATTCTCTATTTAGTGTTTCCATTTTCAATAAAATTAATCTGACGGGGGCGGAGGGGGGGGAAGTTTTTTTGTAGCGCTAACCTAAAAAAATCCAGACCCACACTCTCCCGCAAGACAAACGTGGCAACTCAAAACAGGGTGACTGATTAGTGAATACCTAGAGTCCCTTACTTTTACAAACTTTCATAAACATTCTGAATTGTGTCTGTTCAACCAAGCCACCATCATGAGTATGCCAATAACATGTATTTTTCATTACGGTCTCGAGAGGTCTCGAAAGGTCTCGGGGAGAAAAACCGAGACCGCGTCTGTCGAGACCGAGATCGAGACCGAGATCTAAAAAGCGGAGACCGAGATCGAGATCGAGATCTGCAAATTGGGTCTCGAGATCGGTCTCGAGACCGAGACCGATCTCGAGACCTACATCACTGCTCACAACCCTCTATATAACAGCGGCTGGGTCCCTGGACGCTCATTATGCGACGGACTCCGGTGGAATAAAGCACTCTCTCTTCTCTCTCCTTCTTAGGTTAAGGCTTAGGTTAGGTTTCCCTTTGGGGGGTGAGGACACCCCAGCTTCTCCCCCAAAGACCCTCCTCCTTCTCCTTTCTCTACCTCTCTTAGATTAAGGTTACAACTTTGGGGGGAGGTCATCATCCCTTCTCCCCCCGAAGCTCCCTCCCCCTTTGCAGCATTGACTTGCTGCATAACCCCTTCCCCCCTTTGCAGCATTGATTTGTTGCATAGCCCCTCCCCCTTCATTGAATAACCCTTCCCCTTGTTGCGTAACCTCTTGCGACATCCCTTTGCAACATTCTTGCACTCTCCCATTTTGTGGTCATACTACTGGGGAGTTTAAAAGTAATAATGTACTCTAGTAGGATTAAATAATTATAGGGTGTTAAGAAATGAATTAAATAGGTGGAATAGGAAGAGCGATATGCCTAGTGAAATAAATCTAGCTAGAAATAATAATAAGGATCGAAATAAATTTTTTAGTTTTATAAACTTTTATAGTTTTATAATAATAATAATAATCATAATAATAATAATAATAATAATAATAATAATTTTAAAAAGTATGATAGAATTAAATCATTAGAACATGGTGCTAAGATATTTGAATAGGATTAAGATATTTTAGTATTTTTAATGAATATTTTTGCTTTGTATTTACTGATGAAGACTTCGATTCTTTCAACTCTGGCATTCTTGGTAAATTGCAGAATTCAAAGACATAGCTTGGAACTTAAAGACATGTATGAACAAATTGTCTCCTTTCTCAATAATGCTAGCTTAGATTTAAATACCTTTAAGAGAAAAACTATACATGCAGACCCGGTTTGAATGATTATGTGGCTGAACTTCACATTGCATCCAGAGATGCTTTCTTAATGTGGTGTGAACAAAGACAAAACAATGCCCTGTATTAGAACAAAAACAGAAGGCTAATGCTAGGTTCAAGTATGCATTAAGGTATATAAAAAATTATGAGGATGAGTTAAGCAGAGATGCTCTGGTTAGAAAGCCTGCCAGTTAGAATCCAAGAGATTTTTGGGAAGAATTAAAAGCAATAAATAATAATACAATGTCTCTCCCTGCTAACCTTGAAAATGTAACAGTGAATGAGAATATATTAAAATTATAATATGTGTGTGTGTGTGTGGTGTGTGTGTGTGTGTTTTGATCCAAATAATGTAGAGGCACGGTCTCCTCATTTCAAAAAGGACACAGATATGTTAGAACAAATAAACTTGGGGCCCCTGGTTTGAGAGGAAAAAGATACATAGATAGATTAAAGGTATTAGGAATGTTTTCTTTTGAAAGAAGTTGTATTAGGGGTGACATGCCTGAGGAATAGAAAGAGTAGATATACAGGGCGTCCCAAAAAAATGTATACACACTTTAAATACTTATAAAGGCAGTGTTTATTAAAATACATTTCATTTTCAAAATGTAATAGAATCTACAGACATTATTTAATTGTTTTGTCAACGCCTGTTTTCAAACTGACGTCCGTTCTGGTCCAGGCACTGCTGATAACGCGAAGCAATGGAATCGCAAACATCACGAAACATTTCGTTTGGTATTTGTGTGCATTCTCGTTCAATGGCTGCTCTCAATTCAGCGACTGTTGCAGGTTTTATAGCGTAGACTTTGTCTTTTAAGTATCCCCATAAAAAAAGTCTAGTGGTGTGAGGTCTGTGAACGCGGAGGGTATTCTACGAAACCCCTTCGTCCAATCCACATCCACATCGTGCCAAGTACCACTCGCAATACTCCACTCTTCGGTCCGGATCATCATCTTCATTAATAGCATGGACTAATCTTGGAATGTAACTTTTCCATTGACAGCGCTTCAAAATGCGTTGGACAGACGATTCTGAAATTCCTACCTCACGACTCGCTTGCCGCACAGATTTTCTTGGACTTCGGTGATACGTTTCCAGTACTCTTTCTTGCTTTGTGGGGCTTGTCGATGTCCGTGGTCTTCCGGAACGCTTCTTGTGGACATTCTGAACAGTTCCATCGGCTTCAAACTTATTTCTAATTCGAGTGATGGTAAGTCGCGTTGGTGGATCTGTTTGAAACTCCCTCCTAAACTGTCTTTGCACTTCAACTGCGTTTTCACACTTCCAGTAGCATTTTAGAATGAATTTCCTTTGTTCAAAGCTTAGTCTGACTGCCATTATTAATTCTAATGGGTTTAACTTGGAAAGAAAGAAACATCAATTGAGCTATCAGCTGTTAAAGTGTGTATACATTTTTTTGGGAAGCCCTGTATATAAAAACAATTTTTTCATTATAGCCTACAAAACCTAACGCAACTTACTGTATAAGTCTACACTTTATAAACCACCAAGTATGCTCATCTAGCTATTTAGGTCAACATAAGTTCTAATCAACATTTAGTTCTTTATAATACTTAAATTCCATTAAAAGATCAGTTGTGATAACTAAAGCAAACTTTGTTACTTTGAATCTCTGACAACTAAAACAGTATGAGAAAACTGTACGTACGTATGTTGCCTATAATACTAATATTTTAGGAAATTATTAAGAACTCCTAGATTTATAAATGATGCACTTTCTAGTGCCAGTATGATGTTCGTGGTCAATAAGATGCTTAACTGTGCCGACGTTATCTAGTCATTAACTAGAAATTAGATTTACCACTAGGTTTGGTGAATCAGTCAATAAGATAATAGAAGCTTTTGTACAAGTATTTTAATAAACTGAGGAATTTAAGTGAATTTGGGACTGGTGTCTGTACGAAAATTGTCCTCAGTGTAAAGTGTGTGTTGTGAAAAAAACACACTTCAACATATCAAGAGAAGCAATTAATCCATCAATATATATGTAATAAACAGCAAAGGAGAAAGTATGGAACCTTGTCTAACTCCACATGAGGAACCAAAACATTCCGACAATACATTGCCCCATTAGGGCATACCATACTTTTCCGAGTCCGAATTTCACTCTGGCTAATATGACCTCATATTTTTAACCCTTTGTCGTAATTTGTTGTCATTTAGACACATTAATTTTGCTTAATTCTTACACAGGTTTAATACATACATACATACATAAGAAAAAAATCTACTCCATTTGAATCTTTGTAACCATTTGGACGCAGAAGGCGAAGTTCAACATTCTCTCAATAGATGGCTCTGAGCAATTACGCCAGTTATAATTGTGAAGTAGAAGTGAGTGGATGCCATTTTTTTCGGTAAGTGTTTTTTTATAATTTTCCTAAGTTTAATCACCATTATTATATTTGTTTTGACTATAATTTCATTCTAGAAGTATTAAGGAAGCTCCCTGTTTACTTTGTTTAAGTAATATTTTTAATAACTGTGAAGAAAAGACTTTATTCAAAGTTTGTTTCGAAATGGACACAAAGTTTCCATAGGGTAAATTTCTGTCTATGATAATACGTGTGTCCAATTGGATACATGAAATGAATTTTCATTACGATTGTTTTTATGTACTGTTTTATATATATATATATATATATATATATATATATATATATATATATATATATATATATATAGAGAGAGAGAGAGAGAGAGAGAGAGAGAGAGAGAGAGAGAGAGAGAGAGAGAGAGTACTAATTACCATCCACTAATTACCTTATTAGACCCTTGTTGACTAATGGACACATAAATTATTTAATTTAGAAATGTTCTTACAAAAAAAAGATTGCTAAAAATGCTTACATATACCTCCTATGCATATTTCAAGTAAAAAAATGAACCTACGCTAAAATTAAATGGTACTGAATAACAAAGGGTTAAGCTTATGTTACCATTATTACGAATTTTAAATTAAATTTGCAATGCCAAATTCAGTTTTCTATTACCAAAATAAATATTCATTACCAAATTTAGGTTAATTTGGTAATTAAAAATATTAAAAATGCCGGTTGGCAACCCTGATTATAACCAAAAATTATATTCCTTGTCAATATTTATGGCGAAAGAACACTAAACATACTGATATGAATTTGTTACAGATTGGACAAGAGCGAGAATAAGCACCGACTAGACGTGATGGCCGAATCTGCCCCCAAAACCAGGAAAATGTCAGGTTCAAAGCTCTCGGATGTTGTGGGCCCGGAGAAGGAGTTCATTCCCAGCGAGGTGCCGACTTGGAGAACCGTTCTTCAGAGAGGGATTCGTCTGCAGGAGGAAAAGTTCCTTATTCATGACATCCAAAGGTCTAAATACCCTATCCGAGAGATGACTGACGAGCTGGCTTCACTCGTGATGACTCAGTGGAGGAAGTCGAATGTAAAGTTCTCCCCGCCTTTGACAATCACGGAAAAATCGCTCTCATATAAGATCTTGTTGAAATGGAAGGAGATGACAGACGTTGTGAACGGGAGAGTTAAGTCTGCTACCCAGGAGAAGAGGATGGCTGATCTGGATAAACTGTGAAGTCTGCGTTTGCAAGCATCAGATCTTCTTGTGCGGCTCAGAGGGGAGTGGATGCTCAGGATGCTTCCTCAAGGCCCATGTGAACTGTAACTGTCCTTTGGGGGTGAAGATTCCTAAACTGGACCTTCAGTGGCTGTACTACCAGAGAGTGAAGACTTCCGAAGCTTCAGGAATCCAGATGTCTTCTGTAGACTTCGAAGACAGCAGGAGACAGATCAAAGCAGCGAAGAGGAAGGAGGCTGAAGAAGCTTCTGCTGTGAAGATGAAGAAGAAAGAGGAGACTACTAATGAGGAGCTTCTCATGAAAGACTTTGAGGAGGACGAAGAGCCAAACTTGGAAGACGCTGCAAAAGAAGCCTCTGGCAATGCTGAGGCTACTGAAGCTCCTATGGACGTTCCCGCTGAAGTACCTGCCGAAACTTCAACTTCTGCTACACGAAACTACATGAAACTACACGAAACTACATGAAGTCTGGAGGGCCAAGGAGGAAGTAATGGCCTCATCAGTTGAAGCTCTCACGCAGAGGTCAGAGGAGGAGAAGATCTCTGGGATATTCTTTGATGGCAAGCAGGATAGGAACATAAAGGTATTGAAATATGACGAAGTGACAGGGAGATTTCATCCTGACAAAGTGATCGAGGAGCATTACACTATCACGTGGGAGCCTCAAGGAAAGTACCTCTTCCATTTCACTCCCGAGGAACCTGAGGAAGGAGAAAAGCCTGCTCATAAGATCGCTCAGGGCCTGCATGAGTGGCTTCTGGATCACGGAGCTGACGAGAGCCTTGTAATGATTGGAGGAGACTCTACCAACACTAATCGGGGTGGTCTGGAGGCGCCATAGCCCTATTGGAGAAGATGCTGGGTCACAAGTGCCACTGGATGATCTGTCAGCTCCATGTGAACGAGCTCCCCCTGAGGCACTTAATCATCAAGCTGGACGGCCCTGTAACTCCCCGGTCAGGCTTCAGTGGGCCTATTGGAAAACTTCTTGAGAAAGTGAATGAACTTGATGAGGTCAACTTCAACTTCAAACCAGTGGAAGGAACTGAAGATATCATAGAGCTGCCAGTAGAGATAGTCAAATCTCTCTCCACAGACCAGCACAACTGCTATCTTCTGATCAAAGCCATCAAGTCTGGAAGTCTCAGTCCACAGTTGACTGGTCTCAAGTGCGGACCTCTGAACCAATCCAGGTGGCTCACTACTGCACAGGCCATCTTGCTGTTGTGGATGAGGGAGCACTGACTGAAGGAAGAGGTGTTGAGGAGGCTCGAGGTCCTCGTGAAGTTCTGCCTTAACTTCTACTTCAAAATGTACTACGACATCAAAGTGAAGCACCACCTCAAATTTGGGCCTGCACACGTTTTTTCAAGCTTGAGGCTGCTGAGGAACCAGACTACCGAGGTCAGGAACATCATCTCTGCTGCAGTGATAAGATGAGCTTACCACGCACATCTTGAGAACATCCTGGCTTCATTCCTGTGCAGTGAGGATGAGCATCAGAGAGCTTTTGCTGTGAGCTAGATAGAGAAGATCAGAGAAGGAAGAGACTTTGGTGATACGACAGTGAGGTCCCATAAAAATCCCAAAGTCAATCTGCAAGCCACTTCACCTGAGGATCTCATCAACTGGGAATCAGAGAATATTTACGAGCCTATTTTCACCTGCAAGATGACCTTGACTGAGCTCGAGGATCTCAGGAAAACTCCACTCAAAGTGGACGCTTTCTCTATTCATACTCGGTCCTGCGAGAGAGCTGTACAGGAAGTCTCAACTGCTTCCCAAGCTGTGTACGGTCACGAGAGGAGAGATGGGTGTGTATGAGCCAGGATGACCATCGAGAAATGCTCCCAGTGTTCAGATCGAAGCAGGACATACTTAAGAGCTTTTCAGGTTCGAGTGGCTGATGAAGAGGCTGAAGCCATCGTTAATGCTCATAAGAGCTGAAAGTCCTCATAAGATCATAATATAAGATCTTATGAGGCCACGCTTTTCAGGGATCCAGGAAGAACAGGCGTGTAAACCTACACGTGGAGGTGGCAAGTCTCCCGCTACTCGATCAGAGTAGAACTGGTGAGCCGCGCCTATTCTTTGAAGAAAAACTTAAAATTCTTAAGTTTTACGTGAAATCTAAACATTTTTTCAGCACCCAGAGGTGTTGAAACACGCAAGAAAGCAAGGATAAGATCAGAAAAGCAGCTTTTAGACTAAATCATATGCAGAACAGCTGCGCGCTTTGGTTTGGGTGCCCTGAGGCTGCGTTAGGCAGCCTTCAAATCAGAAAATCGCGATTTTGACCATGAAAATGAGATTTTTCGGAAAAGTTGCAAATAATAAACCCATCTTAGAATTAATTTTTACATAAGAATACATATTAGCCACTTTGTTTTTCCAAAATTTCAACCCTGAACCCAGAGTATGATATGCCCTATTGCCCCATCTAATATTAAAAGTTTGGTGTGCGTACCAAAATTTCAATAAATTTAAAACATATAGTAGAACATTCCTGTCTTCTAATTTTTTAAATAGAATATTGTGATTCACATAGGCGTATGGGATGGCACTTTACTGGTGGTGGGGGGGGGGGGGGGGGGGGGGGGGGGGGGGGGTGGGGGGGGGGGGGGAGCGGAAAAAATTTGCCCTGAAAATTTTCAGGGTGCCCTGATTTCCGCATAAGCACTATGTGTAGCATAAAATAACACAAAGGTTACAGTATGAGGAACATATATTAAAGTCTTTTTGATATAAAAAACATTACAATTTACAAAATTGCATTGCATTGCAGTTGAAATAGAATTCAGTAAGTCCTCAACTAACGTTTTAATTATTAACTACAAGTATAGTAGCAAGTAATTAATTCACCTCAAGAAGTAAAAAGAAACAAAGGAATGTCAGGAAAAATTTGCCCTGAAAATGCTCAATTCCCTGGTCCTAGGGGGGGCGGCAGCCCCCCAGATCCCCCGCCTCATACACCTATGGTGATTCACTCTATCATATGCTTTGCTTATATCCAAAACACAACTATGAATAGTTGAATTACTGAGAGTATATCTAAATATAATCCCTTCAAAACATAAATACATAGGTCAGTTGAATGGGACCATTTAAAACCAAACTGGTAAGGAAACGTCCAGGGCCGCCGAGAGGGGGGGGGGGAAGCCGGGTTAAATCCCCGGGGCCCGGACCTCTAGGGGGCCCGGAAAGAGGGGAGATAAAATCTAAAAATATTAATAAAGCAATTGATTAAATAACAGAGGAAATATAATTAATGAACATACATTTTATAGAGATTATCATAGTAAAACTGAAACAGATAAAATATTATCTACGGTCCACCAATGCCCAAGACCGACTGACAGATCTGGGAACCATTGTAATTGAAAGTCAGTTAGACCGGACTTTAAATTTCATCAGAATCATTTACCACTTTGCTAGAGAGAAGGCAAAGAAAGTACGAGGCTCCAATAAACCTTAGCCCCCCCCCCCCCGCCCATGGCCTAAACCATTAGAGGTACAGTAAAACTAAACATATCTTACAAAAGAGAATTTAACCCTGCATTTAATGAGAAACAATTAAAACTTAGTGTTCCCGCCATTGGCTTCCAAGACAGCCTGAATTCGCTTTGGGTAGCTTGCCAAAAGTGACGTGAATAGATCTTGATCGTTACGCATATTTGCTAAAACAATTTCAATGTGTTGCGTCATTGTATCCTTCGAAAATCGATTTGACGCAGGTTCTTGAAACAAGAGACATTCAACCTTGTCCTTTATAACTGATCCAATGTGTTCACAGGCGTTCAGGTCAGGAGAATTTCCTGGCCATTCTTCATTTCCAAAGAAATCGATCTCATGGTTCCGCAACAACTGTTGAGTGGCTAATGCCTTAAAGCAGGGGGCCTTATCGTGCAGAAGTGTGACCTGATCGACATCCATAACATTGTTTGGGTTTCTTAGAAAAGGAATGACATGCTGGGATAGAATAATATCACGAAAATACTGTCCATCGCAACTCTGACCATTTGGCTTCAGCACCCACATGAGCTTCTTTGCAGTGAACAAAACAAACACACCAACACAGTCTGGACTTTTTAATAATTCGCGATAATGTTCATTGTCATCGATTTCATCTGGTGTTGTGGCCCACACTCGATCATTTTGGTAGTTAGGCCGACGTGTTACGTAAACAAAAAAATTCATCGGAGACAGCTAAATGCATGAAATCATCCACATCCCAATCTTCAAGATAATGGGCAAACCACATTCTGTCATCGATGTTAAGTTGAGTTTTTCTTGGCTTTGGAAGTTCATGCCAAGGTTTTAAACCTTGCCTATGACGGTACAGTCGAATGATCTCACCACTAACGATCTTTCCTCTCAACATTTCGATCTCTCTAGAAAGTTTAGCAGCTGTTTTTCCGCTTACGCGTACCGCTTTCAATGATGTCCTTTGTTTCCTGAGAGAGTGGCAAATTTGGGCGCCCAGATTTGGTTGTATCCATTTCACATTCATCCAAAGTTTTATTTCAATTTCTTTTGACGAAGTCCTCACTTCTTCGCAACTTTTTGGCAACCCATGAACGTGTCATAAAGGTGGCTCCAGCATCACGAGCTTCCCGAAATGTTATTGCTCGTATGCGATCTATTACACGTTGCCTCTCCGAATCACCAATTAATTGAGAAGCCATTATATTATCACTTTATCAGCTAGAGTAATTTTAATACCTGGAATAAATAAAGAATTTTATATATTTTTATAATCACTAAAAACTATTTCGATATTGGTAAACATGTAAGCTGCAAATGGGGGGGGGGGGGGGGCTAAGGTTTTTTGGAACTCCTTACACTTCTAATTATGAAAATCTTGCAGTAAACAATTGTCTTGCCCAGTGGCAGTCCTGGGCATAGGCGATATAGGCGGCCGCCTAGGGCGCCAATTGATGGCGGGGGCGACATAGCACGCCCATTTTTTGTTTTTTCTCAAACAGGGCTCGAGAAATTTACCAACTCACAGTCTCACCAACCCCTGTTGGAGATAGACATTTATCCTTGGTGTTAGGTATCGATTTTGCTTGTAAAAATCAATTTATAGAACTAAATTAAAAGTTATTTCATTAAAATAAACAAGCAATGAAATAGGTATAAGTTAAAACTGTTTATAATTATTCAAATCAAGCAGAGTAAATTAGAGTGTAGCTAGCGACGGATTTTTCTCCACTCCACAATTTCGTATTGTGTTCTAGTTTACAGTGAGTCGTGTCTGGCCGAGCATCATGTTGAAGAGGACAAAGCCGTCAGGTGCACAGGGAAGAAAGAGAAGAAAAGAGGAAGAGGAGATGCGATCGAAAAGTAGAGGTATGTAATGAACATTTAACTTAAGTTTCATTTTTAATCTAACGTTACTTTTTTAAACTGTAAAATCAAGATAAGTTTGCTACTTTAACCCTTTAAGGACTGACGGTACAAATTGGTAACGTTTCAAATACAAGCATTCATAACTTAACTCTACAAAACATTCAGGGTTTAAAGGGTTAAGTGGGCAATCCGTTATTTAGGCAAAAATCACCAATTTTGTTATTTTTTTGCTGAAATGACTTCTAAAATTTGTCTGCTTCATGTTTGTGTTGTCAGATTTTGGGTTTTTAGTTTAAAACCCTCACCCTCATCATAACCTACCCTTTATGGCTAGGTGTAAGGTTTATAGGCGTTTAGTTTTTGTATTGGGCTTAACTAGATTTCTGCTGTTATTAACATGTACTTATCACTGTGACCACTCTACATTTTTAATTATCCCAAGAACACCCAACAAAATTTCTTCAGAATTCCCAAGGTTTTATAAATATTCGAATGATTTAATTTTTCGGATTTAATTTTTTTTCGGACGAGTGAGAGACAAGTTTGGAGTGCTCTCAAACTTCCAAAACTTGTCAAATGAGGAGATGACAGAGCAATCAGAAACCCTCAGCAACACTTTAAGCTGTCGAGGACATTCTGATCTAGATGGTAGGGAGTTGGCACAGGAATTAAAGAATTTGCCTGACCTGCCATCTCCGAGCATGACAGCACTTCAGTTGCTGACGTTTATCCATGAAAAGCAGCTCACAGAGATCTATCCCAACCTCTGGGTCGCCCCAGGGTTGCTGTCACCCTTCCAATGACAGTGGCTGGAGCGGAGAGGAGCTTTTCCAAGCTCAAGCTCATCAAGACTTACCTGAGATCCACCATGATGCAAGACCGCCAGGGACGGCCCCAGCTATGTGCGGCCTGTGCGGCTGCACGGGGCCTCTCCAAAATTCATTTGTTCTTCGTATTTTTAGTTGCTATGCATCACCAAACTTATAAAAACGACACAAAACCACATAAAAGAATGTAAATAAGCAGCATAAATAAGCGTGTATTATTATATTTATATTTGTAGGCTACTTTTTGTCATTATGTGTTCAGAACTGTCACTGTTAAAATTCTTTTCGTTTAATTTTTTTCGTCTCTTTATGTACGTAATGTAGCGTGTGCGCGGCGTATACGATATTATTATCAGTGTTTCTGTTCGGGTATCAATCTATTTTTTGTGACGGTATATTTTTTTGGTTATTATACGGCACATATCAATTATATCTAATATATCAACTCTCTATTACATCATCAGTAGCCACCAGCCATTTGGCAAGCAACTGTTTTATGGAAAGGTATGTTTCTCTCTCAGGTTTGAGCATAGTGCTTTAGTTTTGATATATTTTCCTAAGTAGCTTTATTAATCAAATACTATAATTGTATAAATCTATGCATGTCAAAGTAGAAAGTACTTTGTGTCGGAGAGGCTTTCATATTTTTGGATGTAATTATTTCAAGAACGGTGCAATAGAAGTTGCTCGTTTATAACAAATGAAATTGGTGTGTTATTTTTAATTATTAGAATAAGAACATAGAACGGAACAGCAAGTGCTTTGTTGTGTAAGGGTTGTGTAAGGAATGGGGGCCCCCAACCATCTTGCACAGGGTCCCTCAGAAGCTAGGGCCGGCCCTGAAGACCGCCTCAGTGGTCTTGCTGTCATCAGCATTAACCATGCGGTTTCTGAGCAGATTTCCTCTGATGACATCATTGATGAATTTGTATCAAGGAAGACCAGGAGGATCAGGTTTTAATAGGAAAACAACTAGACCTAAAACTTCCAAACCAAATTTAAAATTCAGTTATTTGCTATCTGGCAATCTTATTCCTTTATTAAGCTGCATTGTGTGATTTATTAGTGTTTTTTATTTATCTATTTTGTGTGCAATATACATTGGAATATTTAATTTGTTTCCAATATATTTTGGAATCTTTATTGAGTGTTCAGTTATTATTCATACAAGATTTCTTTGTAGTTTTTGTTTCAAGACAACTTGTTCTTACTTGAAGCTGAGAACAATAAATGAAGGAGGTGCTTTGTGTTTTAAAGACAATGTGTTCAGTCGTGGGACTAAAACTGATTTTTCGAGTGGTCTATAGGTATTGCACCTATGTGCCTCTCAGAAAGTTACCGGTTAGTTCACCCAAGCATGGAATTTCAAGGAATTTTGGAGGGGGCGAGGGGCTAAGATGTTCCCCCATCCCCTACCGACGATGGAGGTGGAGTTTTGACACGTGACCGACCGTTTCACCTCGGGGATTCGCCTATGATTCCAGTTTCGGGCTAATAGTGTGGGGGGAAAAATTTTTCACCTATCTTTTAGCCTATGGATAGGCACGCCGGAGAGTCCTTAGCCCCGGCCGGTATAGGGTCCCCCGAGTCGTAGGTTCGGCGATAAGCCCAAACGTGGTACGGGACACACCGAGATTTTTGTAGACTCGGCACGTAGCCGCGTAAAGTAGCCGCGTGTAGCCGTTTATATAAAGTTTCAGCTTCCCGGGTTCCTATGGAAGTTTGGCCGTGTCGAGACGCACCTATGAAATGGGAAGACCGAGGTTTCCCCAGCCCGGCCCCAAGCTCCTCAAGCACCTATGCGTTGACTTATAAGTAGCGCTGATGACTATGCGTTGACTTATAAGTAGCGCTGATGACTTCGGCAATAAGTCGAAGAACGAAAGTCGCGGATTGGGCTAAAAAGCGCCTCAAATCTCGTGAGCTTCAATAGGTAGGTAACATCTATGCAAGGGGTGAGCTGGTGAGTTTTAGTCCCGCGCTTCTCACGTATCTACCAGTTGAATTAATCCCCGTAGCAATGTGAGCCAGGAGTCTGCCTAATCGAAAACTCACAACTTACCCATTGGGTGTTGTAGACCAGTATGTTTTATTGCGGCAGAGGTTATGCACCGAGGGTGGGGGAGTGTGCTGTTGACAGAGGAAGGGCACTTTTGCATGATCTCGCTTAGGGCGCCAAAAATGCCAGGACCGCCACTGGTCTTGCCTGCATGGACTGGTACTGCATTTGTAAATTGTATGGTGATAGAATTAATATAATTGATTCGAAAAATAAAATGATCATTTTCTTCTGAGTTGTTTATTCATACTGTATGTTTTGAATAGTGACTTAAACATATAATCAGTTTGCTTGTTATGTATACAAAAAACACTCATAATAAAATACTGAGTAAACAGGGGGGGGCCCATATGTCAATCTTTCCCCGGGGCCCGTGGCAGCTTTCGGCGGCCCTGGAGACGTCTGTAGATATCATTTAGGCAGCGTAGCAAAACTTTATCAAGTAGTTTTTGAGAAGCAGGTGACAACAGCAATAGGGCTGTAGTTATCGCTGGATAGAATGTCCCCATATTGACATTATTATTTATTTTTGACAAGGGGTGTGATGTAAACCCTCATAAACTCTGCAGGAATATAACTGTGAGCAAGCATGGCTGAGAACAGTAATGAGATGTGAAGACTGATCACATCATTAACATACTTTAAATGCTCATTTGACAGGTTATCTATCCCTGGTGAGGCGCCTGACTTTAGCTCTTCAATCAGACTCTTAATTTCAGGCACTGAAGTACCGCATTTTCACTAGCCCCAACTTAATGTTGTTCCATTGCAGCCTACGTTAAGATTAACTCTTCCCACTCTGTTAACGATGCCTGAGTACTTCGTTTTCCATAACTTGGCTACAAATCCTAGTCCCTATTTAAAATATACAAGTTATAAGAGATCTTGCGGAAAATTTGACCAAAAAATTTGACATCGTCAGCCCCGTCGAAGTGCAACCGTCGCGCGTACACACCGCCCTCCCGTTCGCGCTCTGCGTTTGTTTTTGTTTGTTTGTGCATGTAGAAAAACCAAACCAAGTATTTACTACTGTTAGGTTACTCTATATTCAATTTTTTAATTTTTCCCCTTTTCCCTTTTTGTACCCTTTTTCTCCTTCTTGCCCTCTTTTGTGATTTTTTAGGTTACGCTGTTCTATTGATTCCATGTGTATATGACTGTCAACTTGCTGCTAGTGGCCCCTCATAGCTTATATCCTTTGAAAATTTTCACCTTTATTATAGGGTGGTAGCTAAAGTTCAGAGTAACGTAGACGCTAAAGTTCATAATGTGATGTCACACCATTTTTATTTTTTCCTATATTTTTTCTTATCCCATTACTCCACTCCACCACCCCTCATTACCCTCATCCCTTCATCCTTTTGCCGTTCCCATTATCTCTTTTCGACAGCTATGCAAATAAACGGTGCTCGCTAAAGTTCATAACATGACGCATACGCACGCACATATATATATATATAAGTAATTATATTTATTTTTAAATCTTATTTTTATTTTTATTTATTTATTCCCTAATGACCATTCTCCTTATGACCATTCTCCTTATAGTACACCATTCCCCTTATCAAACCCATTGTTAACCTTGGTTCTGCTTCGGCCCGAATTGTTCATTCTGACGAAGTTCAAGCTTGTCACTCCACCTTAGACCTACAATTTAGCGTGGAATCCGAACCACGCTCCATCACGGCCGGTCAGAAACCGGACTCGATTTCATGACCTCCCGATCAGCAGCCTAGCGTGTTAACCACTAGGCTACGAGGGTACCCATTTATCTACCAACCAATTTTTATTGTGTGGGAGGATAAACAGCTGAGTTTTGCTGCGCGCCGCCTGCCGTCACCGGTTCTCGATCTCGGGGCCGATGTATTCGTAGTCAGAGATGCTAACCATTGCACCACCGAGGCGCATTGTGCTCAAAACTTTGCTCTTTTTCCCCTTCTTTTTCCCTTTCCCCCTATTCCTCTCTCTCACCCCTTTTCCTCTCACCTCTTTCCATTTCCACACGTTTCCCCTCGGTAGTCCCTAAACTTCATCTTTCGATTTGCGCCCATACTACTGCGGATAACCCGTTTTCACAGTTAACTTAGTATATCTCGCTGGTAGGGGGGTGGTGCAGTCGCTACTGCCCAGCACCACTGACTGCCCCCCTCCTACCTCGCGCGCCACTACACACAGTATTATTTTATTACAGTATAATATACAATTAAGTGGTTTGTACTCACCAGAAAACGAGATCATTCGCTCCCGAAGATTGTAAACCCTCCTTGTGCGGAGAGACACTGACTGAAGCATGTTGTAGTGGGTTGGCGGGAGGCGAGACGCGGATGTAAACACCGCTCCAAATCACGGTTAACCGGTGTCATGATCTACAGATCTACAGAAGTTAAGGCTAACAAAGACCCTAAGATCCACTGTAAGGTTAGCCCGAGAGAAAGAAGAGAGTAAGGGGTTAGAAGAGAATAAGGGGTTAAGTAAGTAGCAAAACCTATCATTCGTGGGTTAACATTCAGAAAAAGAGAAAGAAAGACTCACCATCATCATCCACCGGCCACTGCCGACAAGTTGGAAAAATAGTCGAAGAGAATAGGAAAGGGGTGAAAGATGAAAAGAAGTAAAATAAGAACGCTTACAAACCATGCAAACACAGTCTTAACTCAAACGCTATCATACCATGCAAACTACAGACATGCAAGTAAAGAGAGGATAAGAAAAAAAAAGTATAAAGAGTATAACAAAAAGTGGGTTAGTTTACGTTACGAGCTACATCTAAGTTCGTGTTAGTCTAATTTTTTTTTTGCTGGCATATCACACGCTGGCATGTCACAAGCTGGCATTAATCGTCAACAGACTCATCCTCGACCACTATCCCCAGAGCTCCTGTTGCTAATTATTTTTTTATTTTAAACAACGTTAATATTTTTAAATTGCCTATCTCAGAGGTTTCCAACCCCATGGTCGCGACCCAAGTGAGGGTCGGAAAGGTGTTCCTGAGGGTCGCGGGATGGAAATTCTCAACGACTGACTCAATCAAACTATATGAATATAAACACAACGTATCAAAATGATTGGTCATTAACACTGCATGTACCAGCGTTTAGGGTCGCCAGGCCAGGACAATATTGTATTCAGGGTCACCACCTTTAAAGTTTGGGAACGACTGGCCTATCTAAACGGTTTTTAAACATATTAACGCTGGTAGAGTTCACGACGGACGCGGGAAGATTATTCCATTTATCAATTACTTTAAACGTAAAAGAGTTTTTAGCGATATTAGTTATGAAACGTCTGCCACGCAACTTAAATCTGTTGTTACGAGTTCGCTATTATCGAAAGTAAACAGTTTGTCAAAATTTACATTATCGATTTTATTAACGATTTTGAAAACTTCAATAAGCTCCCCCGTTAATCTCCTAGTTTCGAGTGAATGCAAGTCTAACTCTTTAATCCTATCTTTGTAAGACTTGTTGCGCAATGATGGAATTATAATAGTTTCGTGGCGGTCGCTGAACCCTTTCCAACCTATCAATATCCTCACGCAAATACGGGCACCAAAACTGAACGGCATATTCTAAATGAGGCCTGACTAAGGACTTGTAAAGGGGCAATATAATATTCTTCGATTTAAATTCGAAATTACGCGCTATGAAGCCTAACATCCTATTAGCTTTTGCGCAAGACTCCAGGCACTGGTTCCTAACTTTTAAATCCTTAGATACACGTACGCCTAAATCTACTTCCTCGTCAACGCTCGTCAACTGTCTATCATCCATCGTGTACGTGTAATTGTTGTTACGAGAACCTATATGTAAAACTTTACATTTATCTACGTTAAATTGCATCTGCCACTTATCCATCCACTCCGTAATCCTATTTACATCGTCTTGGAGCCTATTTCTATCGTCCAGTTAACAACTTTACCGCCTATTTTAGTGTCGTCCACGAATTTTGACACGTTACTGGTGAAGCCTCCATCTATGTCGTTAATATAGATTACGAATAGCAATGGGCCTAACACTGAACCCTGAGGGACACCGCTACCTACATCCAACCACCCGGATTCACTGCCATTAACAACGACCCTCTGTTTCCTAGCACGAAACCATTCCTCTAACCAGTTAGCTACCTGACCGCGTATACCGTGCGCTTTAACCTTCGCAATTAATCTTCTATGCGGAACTGTATCGAACGCTTTTTTAAAGTCTAAATAAATAACGTCAGCCGCTCTATGCCTATCGTATTCGCGCACTATTTCGTTATAAAATTCTAACAAATTAGTTAAACAATAACTACGGATTCCAAAAGTTTACCGACAGTCGACGTTAAGCTAATAGGCCTATAATTGCTAACTACTGTGCGGTCGCCTTTTTTAAAAATGGGCGTAACGTTAGCTAATTTGAAGTCTTCAGGAATAATCCCCGCTTCCAGTGACTGATTAAAAATCTTCGTTAAGGGGCCTACGATAACTTCTTTCAAATCTTTCAAATGTCTAGGATAAAGCGCGTCAGGGCCTGCAGCCTTGCTAACTTTTAGCTTATGATATAATGCGCAATCTCACCCGAGTAAACAGTTATTTCATCCAAAGTAGTCTCGCTGCTAAATGGAACGATATCGTCCACGTCGGGACATTATTGACGTCTTCTATGGTAAAAACTGTCGCAAAAAAGTTATTAAAAATACCCGTCATCGCCTGAGCGTCAGAAGCCAAAGCGCCGTTAGCATCCACTAGAGGGCCTATATTATCTTTTATCGGCTTACTTCGTAGTGCTCTTTGGATCTCATCACTCCACCACCATCCTTCCTTATCTTCCCACACTTTACCTGATGTTTCCCCCAATATGTCTCTACCTGCCGTTTTCATGACATTCGCATTATGTACCCACCAATCCTGTACATTCTGTTCATCAACATGGATTTCACTCAACACTCTCTCTCTAAATTCCTGTTTCTTCCCCTCCTCTCTCAGTTTGTACCACCTAATTCTCCTCACTGTTGTTCCTCGGGTCTTTCTTCCTTTTTTCAACATCACATCCATGACTACCAACCGGTGTTGTGGTGGAGTGATGAGATCCAAAGAGCACTACGAAGTAAGAGAGAAACTAAGAAGTTATGGGAAGAATCGAGGAGTGAAGAGTGTAAGGTGGTATATAAAGAAGCAAAGAAACAGGCAAAGAGAGCAGTGGCGAGAGCAAAGGCGGAGGCATATCGGCAGATGTATGAGGATTTAGAGGATCGTGAAGGACAAAAGAAGATATACAGATTGGCTAAGAGCAGAAATAGAGCGACAAAAGACTTTACACAGGTAAAACAAATTAAGGGAAGGGAGGGGCGGTGCTGCAAAAGATGAAGAGATAAAGGATAGATGGAAGGAATATTTTGAGGAATTATTAAATAAAGAAAACCCAAGATCTTTCTATGAGGATGGATTACCAAATGTAGCTATGACAGAACAAGTGGGGAGGATGGAAGTGAGTCGTGCTCTGAATAGGATGAAAAAAACAAAGCGACTGGCCCAGACGAGATACCAGCCGAGGCATGGAAGGCACTGGGAGATGAGGGGGTGGATCTGGTGTGGGATCTAATGCAGAAGTTGTTTGACCAGGAGGTGATTCCGGATGAGTGGCGGACCAGCATCATAGTGCCTATATTCAAAGAGAAGGGAGATGTACAAGATTGCACGAATTATAGAGGGATCAAGCTAATATCACATACAATGAAGATATGGGAGCGAATAGTGGAGAGTAGGTTGAGAGACGAAGCGGAAGTGTCAGTGGAACAGTTTGGATTTATGCCGGGAAGGAGAACGACAGATGCAGTTTTTGCATTGAAACAGTTGGCAGAGAGGTACAGAGAGGGGCAGAAGGCGTTGCACATGGTTTTTATTGACTTGGAGAAGGCATATGATAGGATACCACGGCAGGAAGTTTGGAGATGCTTAAGGGAAAAGATGGTACCGGAGAAGTATGTTAAACTGATCAAGGGATGTACAGGGGAGTAACAATTAAGGTGAGGAGTAGCGTGGGTGTGTCAGAGAGCTTTGGGGTGGAAGTTGGTCTGCACCAAGGATCAGCTTTGAGCCCCTTCCTTTTCAATGTGGTATTCGATGTGTTGACGGACAGGATTAGAGGGGAGGCGCCGTGGTGCATGATGTATGCAGACGATGTTGTGTTGAGTGGGGAGACGAAAGAGGAGGTGGAGCAGCAGTTGGAAAATTGGAGAGAGGCGTTGGAAAGTAGGGGGATGAGAATTAGCCGAAAGAAGACCGAATATATGAGATGTGATGTGCAGCAGAACCGAAGAGGGGAAGTGACATTGAGTGGAGAGCGTGTTAAGACGGTGGAGTATTTTAAATACTTGGGGTCAACAGTGGATGCAGAGGGGGGAGCAGAGAGAGAGATAAACTGTAGAATACAGTCGGGGTGGAAGAACTGGAGGGACGTATCAGGGGTGGTTTGTGATAAGAGGGTCCCAGTGAAACTGAAGGGAAAGGTATTCAAAACAGTGGTGAGGCCGGCAATGTTGTATGGAATGGAGACTGTGCCAATGAAGAAGAGCAATGAAAGAAAAATCGATGTGGCTGAAATGAAGATGTTGAGATGGATGTGTGGAGTGACGAGGAGGGATAGGGTCAGAAATGAGCATATAAGAGGGACAGTGAAGGTGGCGGAAGCATCTAAGAAGGTGCAGGAGGCCAGGCTGAGGTGGTATGGACACGTCAGGAGAAGAGAGGAGGAGTATGTGGGGCGCAGAGTGCTGGAGATGGAGTTGCCGGGACGGAGAAGAAGAGGAAGACCGAAGACGAGATGGAGGGACTGTGTGGTGGCGGACATCAGAGAGAAGGACTTGGAGGAAGACGTGGTATACGACAGAGGAGAGTGGAGAAGACGAACCAAAAACAGCGACCCTATGTAAAGATGGGATAATAAGCTGCGGAAGAAGAAGATCGGCTTACGATTATTCACGTAGTCAAAAACTTTTATGGATTATGTTTACTATCCGCAGCTATAAGTATCTCTAAATTATCCTTAGCATTCCTAACTGATCTTTTAACCAGACGTCTAAGCTCGATATATCTATTAAAGTTAGCTATTGTGCCATTGCGCTTGTTAAGTCTATACGCTTTGTTACGCTCGTTTATGAACTCGCCTATTTCCCTAGTCCACCACTTGAGCCTACCATGATTTCTAGCGCGCTTGGGCCTACGAGGAATAAACTCCCTTTCGATATTCAAAAAAACTTTCTTTAAACGCCTCCCAATGAAAATTTGCGTCATTACCCATAAATAAGTTATCCCAGTCCACTACTCTCATCCTGTCCGCAAAACTATCAAAATTGGCCCTACGAAAATCAGGGACTTCTATTACGTTACTATCCTTAGTGTTTTCTATCAATAACTTAAACCTAATAATTTGATGATCACTACATCCCCAAACTCTCACCTACTTCTAAACCTTCAACTATATTTTCGCCGTTCATCACCACGTCTAAAATATTGTCACCGCGCGTTGGTTCGATAACCATCTGTCGTAAAAAATTATCTCCCATGAACTCAATCAATCTCAAACCCTCATCATTACCAGAAAAAGTCTCATAATTAATAGTCTGGAAGTCAACCCAGGATTTTTGTCCTGACCCAAAATTCTCGGTTAAAGTTTTTTCTCTGCTGATTATTTATCTTTGGGGTGTATATAATGAGATCCAGGGGTGTGTGGAGGTTACACCCCTGGGCAATTTGAGATATACAAGATGGCCACCAAGAATACGAAAATATACCCGAAAATCAGTTTTCGGCATTTCTTCACAACCACTCATCATGCAAATACAAATAATACATGCTTTTCTATGTTTTGGGCCATGGCAAATCTAATTTCATGATCATTTTAACTCTAGGATTGATAAAAAAACAATATGGCGGCCATATTTACCGCAAAATGGTCACTAATACCCACATATAACTTGAGTAACACATTTATTAGAAAATAGTGACATCGTTCAGTATAGAGTTATGATAAAACTGATTCACATACATATATACAACATCATGGATTTTAATTACTTACAATAATATATTATTCCAGCACACAAAATTCAAGATGGCTACCATAATACACAATTCAGCATTATAGCCATTCCCGTTGATTGCCGTTTAATACAGAAACATTGATATAGCAAAAATTCTATCAATTATTAATTAACAATACAAGGGTACACAAATGCAGATTGCAACAGTAGCATCTCAAGAAACCCCTATATAATCATGAAAATAAAAATTATAATGTTTATTATCCATTAGTCACTTTTAGCAAGTTCATCATTCTCAATTTGTTGTACCTGTATAGTGTACTCGTTGTAACACGCATTTCCTCCTTGGCAATCACAGAATATTGTACACGCTAAGCTACTGTTCTTGCAGCCACATCGCTGACTGCTGCAGGTCTGCTCACTGCTACACGAACACTTGAGGAGTTTCAGTAACTCTGCTGGGGCCAGAGGTGTGTCATTTGGCACTGTTTTTGGGGTCAGACAGTTAGAGCCGTCTTCCTTTGACCAACCGTGTGTAGTTGGGTCGAGAACGGGTGGGTCCAACTCAAGTGCGTTGCGCTATATAGCAACCTGGAGGTACGTTCGTGCCACATTTTCCCGGAATGCCTCATTGGTGGGAGGCAGAGTCTGTGGTTTTGGAGCACCAGCAGCCATACTCTTGCCCACCTTGGCGGACCATATCTTTAGACGTGCTTCTGTCATCGACTGACATCACGACTGCCCATAGCAAGCCAAAATGAACTGCTCAACCTGGTCTACAACATTGGGCATGGTCTTGGTTGTGTCCCCTAAGTAGTTGTTGAGGCGATGAGCACCAGAACGCAGAACCTTCAAGGCTACGCCCTTACCCATTCCGAAGAAAGTTGCAACGGTATCACAACCGGTTGCTCCATGAGCAGCCAGCAAGTCAGGAATAATGACATAGTGCTTGAGTGCTGTGGCGTTGATGTCAATCGCAGCCCGGCCTTGTATGGGAGACATCATCATGACGGGCCAAGTAATATCCCCACTACACACAAAGTGTAATAAGAGAACGAAGATGTCTGTATCATCTGCCACCACAAGAGTTGCCTGACTACCTGCTTTAACCAGTTGTTGTACGATTATAGTGTCAGCTTCCTCTTGGGTTGTAGCCATGTCATGTCGTCTTATCACTATTCCATTGGCGAGTTCTACAGGCACAGGGTCACTTCCTGTTATGACAAGCTTGTGGGGTGCGATGTCATCTGTGTGCGAAATGAGGTTTGTACAGATGAGATTAATGAGTTGGGACTTGTTTGTGGAAACAGTCAGGATGACCTTTTGTGGTGGTAGACGAGTAGATTCACGTAAGGAGTACACTCTACTGGCTCCCTGATCTCTACCCTGACGCGTGGACTCTTTGATGCTTCCTTCTTTGTACCTGATAAACACAAGGTAGACATCATTCTTCCTCAGCTGATTGGCGATGTAGCTTCAGAACAGATCCAAATAGTCCTGCACTGTACCACTAGCAGGCCATGGCACCACCCAAAGAACAGCGCAACCATCAAGAAAAGCGACTTTAATGTTGTTCAGTGCAAGCCTTCCTGATACATGCACCTTTAGTGCTTTCTTCAGATTTGATTTAGTCTTTGCCTCACGCATGTTTCCAGCCTCATCAAACATTGAGGTTGAATGAGGGGCTAGCTCATGAGAGAGCAAATGATTTATGTCTAGATTACGGGCACTGCGTTGCAAACCCATGGCTCTGGCATAAATGGTTTCAGTGTCAAAGACTTTATTGTCATCCAGCTTGATATGCTTGCGTGTTAATGACATTATGTTGACAACTTTAGGAATAGGTTCATGAAATCCGTTTGGCCAGCTCTGCTCAAAGGATTGCATCTGTGCTTTCCCCAGCTCAACTGCCCTGAACACATTCATCGAGGGATGTGTGACAACTTTACCCGTGACTACGTTCACCAGTGCATCAAGGTGTTTTTCTGGATCCAAAGGGTCAATGCTCAGTTCCAACTTAACCCTAATACTGTGGCGATCCTTGTCATCAGCGAGGATTCTAGATGGCGTTCCCTCCTTGTACTCTAGCTGCTCTCTCTGTCAATCAGTATCTCGCATTGCATGAAGATCATTTGACAACGAGTTACACAGGTGTAAGCTGTATGCCCACGTCTTCACAGATTCTGGCTTGAGAGTGATACCTATGATCTCACCTCTGCTATGACCATATCTCATAAACGTGCTTTCGATGGCCATGTCACTCCATATTCCATTGAAGACCCCGGCTAAGTGTTGCATGGTGTGTTGCCTTCTTATGAAATGTTTGCGCACATCATTTGGCATGGCTTGCATGGAGTGTAGATAACACAGGCCGTATCGAGCATAATTGGTGTGCCTAGCAGCAAAGAAGAGGGACATCATCTCACTGACTACTGCAAGATGGAGTGCCCAGTCTGCCTCTCTCTCTGCTCTAATATACTTAAGCACACAGAACACTGGTCTCACCAAGCAGTCGATCCACAACTTAACAGTGATGCTTCTAGACGAGAGATCATCTAGCACATGCTGGAGGTCTGCCATGCTCTCTATGGCATACTTGTCGAATACCGGACACAAAACCTCCTCTGTTAGCATCCTGAATGCCCGCACATTGTCAGGGTACTTTATCCCGCTTAACATTTTAAGTACACCACCAAATGTAGTGCTCAATATTTCCACAATGCCAGTCTCTGCTATGAGGGTCCCAATGCTCCCAATGTAGCTCATCAGTAGGTGCATACCACCTAATCTCAAATACATATTGCTGAATCTGTCTGGATCCTGCCAGACGATATACAGAGCCACTCTGCAGAGTTGTTGGTCACAAATTCCTGACCAACCTCGGCAGAAACTCTCTTTGCCTTGAGCATTGCTGTTGCCATAGTTTCTGGATCGGATGGCGGCCTGTCTATGAGTGGGAGATATACAAGTTTCGTTTTAGGTTTCTTGGTGTGGCCTTGATCACGACATAACTTTGTGTTGTATTCCAGGAATTCAGGACACTTCTCTTTTGTGAGAATGTCATGAATAAAACCTAAATCGGTCTCTTCAGCCCTCCTGCAGGCTACATCCTGTAAGGTTTGGAAATCATCAGTGAGATTAGGCTCTGGCTTATCTGGCATGTCAGGCTTTCTCTGGAACTCCATATGTGGTAATTCCTCGAACTGTTCATCTTCTACGGGGAGGGACATGTCTGCTTTACGCAGTCGGACAATAGTTTCCACCTCATCATCTTGATCATCATGGGATGGTTGCGTCACGATCATGGCCATGGCAAGGGAATGTGTAGCCAACTTGCCATTGGGACAGGAGATGTCTGCATCAAAATTGTCAGCCACGATCTGAACCAGACCATGGTTTGCACCAGTGACGTGCACAGACTTTCAGAAGGGCAGGGGCTCAGTTGAAAAAAGGGCACTCCCCTAACATTTTTAAAAATGAAATCCGCAATGCCATATAGGCTATATATATGTATACACACACAAAGAAAAATTTTAAAATTGTATGTGGTAAATATTAGTTAAATTCCATTAAATTCAATGCACTATTTTTGTATATAAAGCTGATTAAAGAAAATAAATGAAAATTTGTTGTAAAAAGGCATGTTTTTATTGCAAGATTTTCAAAAGATATGAAGATATTGAAATATTGGAGTGTATTTACAATTATTATTCAAATTGCTTCAAAAATATATTTCCCTTCACTTTTATTATCTTAGGCCTAATCTAATCTAATCTAGGCAGTAGACCTAATTAAGCTTTTGTTAACCAAATTCACAATATTTAATAGCATGCAATTTCTAAATAGTTACTTTACTTATAACTTTTATAAGTATCAATCAGCAGGATAAAGGGCAGAAGGATCTACCGTAATTGTCGTCCTTGCGGAAAAATTGCATCGTTTTATAATAAATAATCTAGGTATTTTTATTAACTTTTAATGAAAATTGTATTGTTTTTAAAAATCAATTTCATATTAAAAATGAAAAGGTTATGATATGTTGTTTAATAAATCATTTATTAATTTAATGAAATTCATGCCAGTACTAAAACCCAAAATCCATCGTTTGACACACTGGTGTACTGATGGGCCTAGCCTAGTAGGCCTAAGACTAAGTAGGGGACGTGGACGTTTTTACCAACTTTACGAGTAATGTCATACAATATTTTTTGGAGTAATGTCACACTGCTTTGGATTCCAACTTACCATAATTATCAGTGAGAAATCACTAGTTAGCTTAGGTTAACGTAAAGTAAACAAACAGTAAACAATACACCCACATACCCGAGAGACGCAATCAACAGTGAACAGCTGCAGTCAGTGTTACCACTAGGGACGCCCTCCCTGATTGACAAAATAATAGTAACGGTATGTTAAGTTTATTATTCTAATAAAAAAATCATAGATCAAAGTAATTCCAGTTTTGAAAATCTGTTGAAGTAGCAGTAACTAAATAAAAATATAACTAATTAATTCGAATTTATGTCGAATCAATATATTTATGAATTTTGACTAAAAGGGCACTTTTGATATGAAGAAGAAAAAGGGCAGGGGCTGAAGCACCCCAAGCCCCCCCCCTGTGCACGTGCCTGGTTTGCACTGTGAATTCCTTGTAGCTTTGGGTCAGCAGCTGCTGCGGCGGCGGCCGACTTCTTGAAACGCAGAACCTCGCTGTAGCTGCAAGTGACCCTGTAGTCATACATATGATTAATGATTGATTTAGAGTCCCTAAGTAACACACGAAGAGCTACCTGCAGAAATGTTTGTTGGTCACACTAGTCACGATGTTTCCAATCATAAGAGCTGGGAGAGTTCTGTGTAATTTCTGAGACACAGCTGTTAGTAGTGATTGCAGGGTTGGTGACCAACTAAACCAGTGCGGCTCAATTTGTAACCAGAGTGATCGATATACTCCTGATGTAACTGAACCGAGTTCCATATGCGTGTCCTATCACCTAACATATCATCTATGATATGCTTCAGTCCCTGATCATCCTCTCCTTTAGAAGTTGAAGGAGAATGATTATCCAATAAGATGTTCTTGTTACCCAGAAATTTACACATACAATCCCTGTGTTACCTTGCATCCACTGCGTGAAGGTCACTGATGCAGCTGTCTATTCGCACTCTGACTTCAATCGCCCAGGGGTCAGCGCGAGCATTGCATTTATCAAGTAAATAATCCTTATAGGGTTTCCCATCCTGCTTCAGTGAATGGGTAGTGCGACAGAGATATGCTGGGCACCACCTATCAGAATGTTTTGGGTCTTTCTCGATATCACAGGCCTTCCCACAATATAAACACTGCTTCGTGGAATCAAATGGTTTCGAGACCTACGAAGTTTCTTCATTGTTTGGGGTTCATCAACATCTAACTTGTGCTTCGCAAAATTAGTTACGGATGCATATCTAGACACAGTTTTTATGGAAATGTATCTTTAACTCCTCACTGTCTGCTAATTGCTGTTCAAGTTGTGTACATAGTCCATCCCCATAGGTCCTGCTGGCCTTGATTATAGAGTGAATATGTGAATTCCCATGGTTACAGGAAGTCTTTATACCGTCATCGCACTCCTCCCCATATCGAAACTTGAATATGCACGCCTCGTCCATCATTCACCTGGAAAAGAATAAAAACATTAGTCTTCTCTCCTTCATATAATTGGTAATGTGCATATATTGGCAGATATCAGGGCATTGATTGGCCTCTGTGGTGTTTTTAAACATTGATATGTATAATACTTGGCCCTATTGAGCCCTGTAAAATACATTTTTAATGACAATATGGCCACCATATTGATTTTAATCAATCCTAGAGTTAAAATGATCATGAAATTAGATTTACCATGGCCAAAAACATAGAAAAGCAGGTATTATTTGTATTTGCATGATGTGTGGCTGTGAAGAAATGCCGAAAACTGATTTTCGGGTATATTTTCGTATTCTTGTATATCTCAAATTGCCCAAGGGTGTGACCTCCACACACCCCTGGATCTCATTATATACACCCCAAAGATGAACAATCAGCAGAAAAAAACTTTAACCGAGAATTTTGGGTCATGAGGTCCGGCTTCCAGACTATAACGTTAGGGCAGTTAAAGTCTCCGACAATTATACTATCCCGATTATTAATAAAGTTACCAAGAAGTGTGTAAAATCTAGTATCGGTATCGAGGGATTGAACGGGAGGTCTATAAACAACAACAAAATTGAAGCTAATACTACGCGCCCTAACTTCAACGCATATCGCATTAATTGCTGCCGGAAAATCTACCTTAACCTCGGTAGCCCTAAGGAATTATGCATGCACAGCAAAACGCCGCCACCAATCCTATGTAACCTATCATTAGTAAAAAGTTTAAAACCCGCTATATCAAAATAAAAACCTACTCTAATAGACAGAGTTTATTTCCACAACAGTTTCGATGCCCACTGGCATCCTCTTCGGGTGGATACAGAAAAACGAATGAACCAAAAACAAGAGGAAAACAGTCCAGGGACCATTGAGAAATTCACACATAGGATAGATCCCGTTCTCCCGACAACGGAAGGGCATTTTTATTAAAGGGTCCCGCTTATAAATACATTCGCATAGAACAAGAAGATAGTTTTAATTTGGGCGAATGAATTTGAGGGGTCGCGCGTCTTAAGGTACCTAAGCGCCACCACAGGCGAAAACGTGTTTTTGATGGATATCACTATTTTCACCCTTCCTCTATCGCGTAGTTTGGGTTATAATGACCTTACGACACTAGAAGTATGAAAACCTTATGAAGCGAACTACTTTTTTCACCTCTATCGCCAGCTGGGCTCTGCCGCCCAGATGTGATGCGCGTCTTAAGGCCCCAATATCCCGTTCAATTGGTGGGAGGTGATGGGGGTGGGACGCTCGGTCTCTGGGTGACAGGAACAGCAGGAGGAGCGCGAGCCAATGAAAACATAGCAGCCACGCCGCTCTGCTTTCTGATTGGCCACCCGCTCCACGCGCCGAGAGGGACACGACACAAACATCCCGCCAGTACCTTAAGACTCGCGTTGCTGTTAGCAGGCGTCCTGTGTTTGTGCTCATATTGCTGAATATTGCGTGGATTATTCTATTCACCCGGCTTCTAACTATTATCAACGTGTGCAGCAATGTCTCACCGTGCTAGTGATAGTGATGAAAAATCAATGGAATCATTCTGTGCCAGAAATTGCACCCAAAGTTCGGCATAATAAGAAAATAAAAAAAATAAAAAATATATATATAAAATATAAAATATGAAAATCTATTCCAAAAACTCATCAACAGCTTCATTAGCATACTTAGAACTCTAATTTAGCCAGAAATGAACGTTATAGCTCAATTAATAACAGAGATACTACAGTATTGCCAGAATATTGCTGAACTTTGGAGGCGATTTCTGGCGAATTTTAATTTTGGCGCTTAGGTACCTTAAGACGCGGGACCCTTTAATAAAATGCCCTTCCGGTGTCGGGAAAACGGGATCTAACCTAGGTGCGAATTTCTTAACGGTCCCTGGATTGGGTACTTGTGGGTTATCTTCCCCCCACCAATTTTGCTAGGATATTTTCGTTAAAACTAACGAAAATATCATGACTTAACCTAACAAACAATGTTAACCTAACAATGTTATATTAATAATTAATAGATCAACTGTACGCCATTGATAATTGGTTAGGTTAAGTCGTGATATTTTTGTTAGTTTTAACGAAAATATTCTGTGAAAATTGGTGGGGGGTGGGGAGATAACCTACAAGTACCCTGGATTGTTCCCTTTTCGCTTTTGTTCCTTCGTTTTCGGTTTGTAATTTCGGTAATAATAAATAATAATGTAGTAATAAAATGCCCTTCCGGTGTCGGGAGAACGGGATCTAACCTAGGTGCAAATTTCTTAATGGTCTCTGGATTGTTTCCTTTTCGCCTTTTTCATTCGTTTTTCGGTTTATAATTTCTGTGATAATAAACAACAATGTAATAATAAATGTAATAATAAATTTATAATTTCTGTAATAAATAATAATGCAATAATAAATGTAATAATAAATGTAATAAATGTAATAATAGATGTAATAATTATGTCAAAAATAATAGAATCTATATGTGTAGAACAAGCAGATAATTTTAATTTGTGCGAATGCATTTATAAGCGGGACCATTTAATAAAAATACCCTTCCAGTGTCGGGAGAACGGGATCTATCCTATGTGTGAATTTCTCAATGGTCCCTGGACTGTTTTCCTCTTGTTTTTGGTTCATTCGTTTTTCTGTATCCACCCGAAGAGGATGCCAGTGGGCATCGAAACTGTTGTGGAAATAAACTCTGTCTATTAGAGTGGGTTTTTATTATCATATTTTGACCTTCACGTAGAAAAGTGAAGTTTTTTGCATCCGCTATATCAAGTTCACCCAACAAGTCTCGAGTCACGGTATTTAACCACGTCTCGGTTATAGCAACTATATTGCAGTTTCCGGAATAAATTATCGCCTTAAATTCGTTCAATTTATTTCTAATACTACGCGCGTTACAATAAAAGACATTTAAATTATTTTTTACCACGGATCGGCGTTTTAAACTATTTTTCACGTCGGGCCCGCGTTTCTCGGACCCACAACGGATAAGTGTATAATGATAACAGTTAATAAAATCACAGTTAACTCGATTCACGGCTGAATGAATCACGGATAACCCGTAAATACTGTAGTCCAAGATAAAAGAAAATTGTCTGACCTAAGCAAGAATAAAGTCAGTAAAGTGGTTGCTGTACAGGCGGTGAAGGATTAAAATTTTCTTATACAGCATATCATTGTTGACATTCGATTTTTCTTGTTTCTTCCTTGCCGAGAAAATGATCCTCAATTTAGTATTTACATTCGTGAGAGAAATGTAAATAAAAAATATTCTGGTCAATGGATCAGTCAGACTCGCATTACAAATGTCAAAGGATAGAATTCCCTCCAAGAGAAGTTTGTGTGTGTGTGTGTGTGTGTGTGTGTTTATATATATTGTGTGTGTATATATATATATTAGAGGGTTCATTGTCGTCGTCATTGTTGTTGTTGAAAATAATTTTGTGTATACAGTATTATGAAAAACACGTTAAACGAGAACAACAATGAAATGATCTTTTTGATAAATAACACTCGATGAAAACAATGACTTTTCTTAACACTTCGCTTGGCGATGTACTGCACCATATAAGAAATTCTCTCTCTCTCTCTCTCTCCTCAGCATTACTTAATTCACCTGCTTCAGGAAACGACTCAAGTCAAATAGGAGAAACAATAACTTTAAAACTCTTAAAAACTTTGACATCATCGGAATAACTGAATCCTGGATTAATTCTAAATCAAAGGATTTTGTAGGAGAATTCCAAATGGTAGGTTACAAAATGTTTTACAGAGATAGGAACAGAAAGGAAGGTGGCGGAATAATCTTACATGCTCGTGACTTCCTGCAAAAGTTAAGTAGTAATATTGTTTCTGCTCATGAAATGTTGGGAATTTAACTAAATTTGAATAATGAAACAGTGCATCTATTTCTTGTATATAGGCCACCTCACTACCCCGTTGATAGGGATATAAACTTGTATAATTAATTAAGCAGATTAATGAATAAGATTAGTATAATTTTTGGTGATTTTAACTGCGGTAATATAAATTGGAAAAACAAAACAGCTGATGCTAATTGATTAAGTCAATGGGTTGGCGGCCCTAATGGGGGTAATAGTAAACTAGATATCATATTCATGAGCGAAGGGTACCGAGTCTCTAACCTGATTATTGGTGAAACTTTGAGTAACAGCGACCACAATTTGATTAGGTTTGACATCAAGGTACCAATTAGTATTCGAGAAAAGCCTCACAAAAGATTGAATTTCTCAAGAGCAAATTTTGAAAGTTTTCGAATTAGTTTAAAAAACTCTTGAAGTTCTAATAGGTGAGGATATGAATGTCACCTGGAGCTCATATGGGGATCAACTTATAATATTACAGGACACTTTTGCACTTACTAAAATAGTTTCCTCCTTGTCAACCAAGACGCCGAAATTGCTCAACAATGAAATTAGCAATCCTATTATGGAACGAAATAAAGCCTACAAACAACTTAATTAAATCACATTTCAACCAGACTAATTCAGAAAATTATATAAACTTCTGTGGGAGGATTAAATGGTGTCCCACCTGTTATTCTCAAGAACTGTACTTCTGTACTGACACCCTGCCTGGGCAAACTCTTTCGTCTTTGTCTTTCATCTGGTACTTTTCCTTCCTGCTGGATGTTCGCTTTCATTCAGCCTGTCCCATAGAAGGGTGACCACTCTCAACCCTCCAACTATAGTCCAATTGCTTTGATTTCTTGCCTTTCTAAAGTTTTTGAATCTATCCTTAATAGGAAGATTCTTAAACACCTCTCTTCTCGCAATCTTCCTTCAGATCGTCAGTATGGATTCCGCAAGGGACGCTCTATTAGTGATTTTCTTGCATATCTCTCTGGCTCTTGGTCATCCTCCTTTCCGGACTTCGGTGAAACCTTTACTATTGCGCTAGACATATCGAAAGCTTTTAATAGAGTCTGGCACAAATCTTTAATTTCCAAACTGCCCTCTTTTAGTTTCTATCCTTCTATCTGTGCCTTCATCTCTGATTTCCTTTCTGGCAAATCTATAGCTGCGGTTGTAGATGGCTACTATTCTTCTCCTAAAGATGTTAACAGTGGTGTTCCTTAGGGTTCTGTCCTGTCACCCACTGTGTTTATTTTATTTATTAATGATCTATCAAGTTGCACTTCTTGTATTATCCACTCTTATGCCGATAATTCCACTCTTCACTTGCTTCCCAAAGCCTCCCTTTCAACAGTCACTCCATGCTTCGCCATCCTTGTGGCTTTCAATGTCTCAAAAACTTAGTTTCTCCATTTGTCTCCTCGTCACAACTCTCACACGACTATCCCCTTACCTTTAACAATACACAACTCAATCCTTCCTCATCTCTTAACATTCTTGGCGTTTCCTTTTCTCGTGATCTTTCCTGGAAAGATCACATATACCTTCTTTCGAAAACAGCTTCTAAGAGGTTAGGTGTGCTGTACCGGCTCCGCAGTTTCTTCACCTCCACTCAGTTACTGTTTTCGTATAAGAGTCTTGTCCGCCCTTGTATGAAGTACACTTCTCATGAGTGGGGTGATTCAACCCATACAGCTCAACTTGACCGGATGGAATCAAAGGCTTTTCGTTTCATCACTTCTCCGTCTCTTACTAACTGTCTTCAATTCCTCTTTCTTCGCTGCAATGTTGCCTCACTCTCTCTTTACTGTTGCTATTACTGTATAATTATGCTATTATAACACTACCCTTCTGAACTCTCTGACTGCCTGCCTCCTACTTTAAGGAGAGCACGCAGTATCAGACTTTCTACGCATTCTCATTCCTTTTCTGTCCAACTCTCTAATGCAAGGGTTAATCGGTATTTTCAATCTTTCATCTACTCAACCGGTCAACTCTGGAACAATCTTCCTCAATCCATCTTTCCCCCTGTCTATGACCTCAAATCTTTCAAACGCAGAATGTCGAGGCATCTCGAAAACCCTGAACCTTGGTTTTGGCTCTATTCTTCTTCTATGGGAGTGGTGTTTTTGCGAGCATTCGCCCTTGTCCTCTCCTTCCTGCAAAAAAATATTTAACTGTAAATATTTTGTATAAAATCAAAAGATATGTTTGACGTTTTTGTGACGATACCAAGTAGTGGATATACGATTAGAACAAATATATTATTATGTTAGTTTATACAACCATGCTCTCTAGTGTACGATTTCTCTGTGTGCATAACGTATTTATCGAGCTAGTTTATATATCCTCTTTCCTGTGAACTTTCCTTGCTACTTTTCCAGGGACAAGGTATTTTCTTCAACCTTTTTCCGTACCTTCAAGCTGAATGGCGCAGTAAATCGACACAACTGCAGGTACTGGTCACTTGATAATCCACACGTTTATGTGGATAAACATGTTAACTTACCAGGATCAATAGCATGGTGTGGTTTATCATCCAGGGGTTTGGTTGGACCATTTTTCTTTAATGGGACAGTTACCGGTGCCGCATATCTCGACATGCTGCGGACAGAAATTATACCTGCAGTTCGGAAGTTGTTTGGAAACGACGACTTTTACTTTCAACAAGATGGAGCCCCCCCCTCATGATCATTGTGATGTCAGAAGGTACCTCGATGAAACGTTGCCTAACCGTTGCACAGTGCCACAAATGGGTTAAAAAACGGCCAAAATTATTTTTTTCAATTGTACTTAGTTTTATGTAGTTGAAATGTTTAATTATGATTTATTTTAATAAAAAATTATGTTTAGTACCTTTTGTATATATGTAATGGTGACATATTGAGTGATTTTTCTATAAATAATAATAATATTCCAAATCAATAGGTTATGACCTACTGTAGTTTCTTAAGTTTCTCAAATTACTAAAAATATACTAAACAGATAATTGTTAATTAGGCCTATGTTTTGCAGATTTTGTCAAATGACATACTAAAATAAGTATGGTTTCATTTTAATCACTATACACATCTATTGTTTTAAAACATTATTTGATAACCTGCCACTATATCAGAAGGGGTAAATAAAAACATCGTAATACCTCTTAAAGTTTATGAAATTAATTCCCCCAAAATAAGTGTGACAACTGATATGAAAAAAAGTGTAAATAGTGTAAACAAAATTACAAAAACTTCATATTTAGAACATATCTTCCTCATCAGAACTAATATTTAAATTCTCTAATATTTCACTCTCTTTTAAAAGTGAACGTGCCTCTTCTGACAACTCTCTCAATTTGGGGTTTCTATTCTTTTTTCGAACTGTACTAATGACTGGATCGCTTGATACTAAAAGATAATGAATTTGATCTTGCATAGTATTCAGTCGAGATGTTTTTCTGGAATGATGGAGACGAACATTTCTTATTACTTTATGTCAGGGGTGGGGAAACTTTTCAGTACCAAGGGCGAAAATCGATAACATAAACACCTCCGCGGGCGTCTGGCAAATTTTAAGCTTATATACAGCGTGTCCCAAAGAAATGTATACCCACTTTGTTCGATAATACCAGCTATGAGGATAATAAATATATTACTTTTTATATGTTTTTTAATAAAGAATATTCTCCTGAATCTAAATATGTAATTATTTTTATTAAATATTGAAGAACAAAAAAGTTACAGATGTTTAAATTATAATTATTATTTTCGAGACTTCATGTGCGATATTTTCTAATATTTTAACCGACTGTTTTGAGATACTTATGTTTAGTGTTGATATTGAAACATAAATGTTGTAATTATTAGTTAATTCAAAAAATTTACAAATTCCATGGTTAAATGACACTTTATCTAAGATGTTCAAATTGTCGTTAGAAAAGAACAAACGTCGCAGTTATAAGATGTTAGATAAGGTTAGAGCAAAACTGTAGTCTTGCCTAATTAGAACTCAACGAAATGGCTAGGCTAAGCTAGGCACTAAACATAAGTATCTCAAAACAGTCGGTTAAAAGGCAGGCCAGGCCATAAAAAAAAATATTAGAAAGTATCGCACATGAAGTCTCGAAAATAATAATTCTAATTTAAACATCTGTAACGTTTTTGTTTTTCAATTTTTAATAAAAATAATTACATATTTAGATTCAGGAGAAAATTCTTTATTAAAAAACATATAAAAAGTAATATATTTATTATCCTCATAGCTGGTATTATCGAACAAAGTGGGTATACATTTCTTTGGGACACGCTGTATATAAGATGTATTTTAAAAAGCTATTTGCTGGGCTGTAAATAAATAATTTTTAGTAAATAATAGTAGTATAGCCGCAAAAGGGGAGAGTGCAAGAATGTTGCAAGTGATTACGTAATGTTGCAAGGGGGTGGGGTTATTGCAAAGGGGGTGGGGGTGTTGCAAAAAAAGAAAAAAAGAAAAAAAGAAAAAAAAAGAAAAAAGAAAAAAAAAATCCCCCAAAGGGGGGATGCTGCAGGTGCAACAAGGAAAACTTGGAGGCGGCGTTATCCCCCAAGAGAAAGGAGAGAAAGGCGGAGAGGTGTTCACCTGGCAGGAGCCAAGTGCATATTAAGACTTCAGCCGAGTAGGCGTTGTTTTATAGGCTCCTAATCAGCCAGCTGGCTTAGAAGGCGTAAATGGCTTGAGTTGCCAGATAGCGCCATGTATTCATTTAATTCTAATCGAAGACTGAGTTGCCAGATACCACTTTTTAGCGATACCATTGTATACATTATTATAGACTCCTAATCAGCCAGTTGGCTTAGAAGGCGTAAATGGCTTGAGTTGCCAGATACCACTTTTTAGCGATACCATTGTATACATTATTATAGACTCCTAATCAGCCAGTTGGCTTAGAAGGCGTAAATGGCTTGAGTTGCCAGATACCACTTTTTAGCGATACCATTGTATACACTATTATAGACTCCTAATCAGCCAGTTGGCTTAGAAGGCGTAAATGGCTTGAGTTGCCAGATACCACTTTTTAGCGATACCATTGTATACATTATTATATTTCTTAAAAGTTGGTTTAGAATACCGGTAGTAGGTTTAGAAGGCGTAACATGATATAATTAAGTAAAACAACATTGCATCATTCTGTTTATTATAAATATATAGAAAATAAATATACATTTCAATAATAATTGAGGAATATGCATATAATCATAACAGTACAGGAAATATATACACACAATTATGGTGATATATTTATAAAATAAATATACATTTCAAATAGAACTAAATATACATTTCAATAATAATAGAAATATGCATATAATCATAACAGTACAGGGGAAATATCACGCAAAATATATAAATACATTTCAATAATAATAGAAATATGTAAATAATCATAACAGTACAGGAGAAATATCACGCATATATATAAATACATTTCAATAATAATAGAAATATGCATATAATAATAACAGTACAGGAGAAATACCAAGCAAAATATATAAATACATTTCACTTTTTTTTCAAAATACTAAACTCGGTCTTAATCGAGTTTACAATTACATCATTATTGCTCTGCATTACGCAATATATGCGGCTTAATAATATTTCACCGCTTAAAGTATAGGGAAACCTGTATTCGATATGAAGGGCTTTCATATCGTTCAGTACTATTTTTGTTCCCACTTTACAACCGGTTGGTAAGTCATCTTTAAATACGTCTAGAATACAATCAAAAGAACGCACAAAGAGTTCATCGTTAGCTATATTATTAAACACAAGTTTATAAACACGCTTTTCCAATCGAGGGTTTATTTCTACCGACTCGAGCTTTTCAATCGTGAACTCACTCAACATAGCGGCAATTGAAATAATCTTCTAAATCGTTACGACAACTGCGCGTTATAAGCACACCGGACAAAAAATTAGTCACCCCTAATAGCACCGATAGTAGGAAGTTCAAGGTCACACAGAGGGCGCTGATGTAGCATTGGTAAGTGACAAGTAGCGGTGACGTAGCACACAGGATCAGATCTGTTTCGTGAGGTGGTGAAGAACAAAGTGTGTGTTGGATATAGACTGCAAAATGGGTCGTGAGGCAGACGTTACTCAGTGGCAAAAAGGAGCCATCGTGTTTGGCAGAGCCCACGGACACAAAATGTCTGAAGTAGCCCAATTTGTTGGTGTGTGAACGCGTACTGTCCAGCGAGTTTACAAAGAGTGGTGTAGTTCGCAATCAACTGACAATCGACGGCGTAACTGTGGCCGGAAAACAATTCTCGACAATAGGGGCCGCCGCCATGTTTCTCGTCTAGTAACTGCAAATCGTTTTCAAACCAGAGAACAATTGCTCCAAGAAACCAATGAGGTTCTCCAGCGACCAATTTCCGAACGGACATTGCGACGAGAACTGCATGCGATGGACATCTGGAGCAGGGTACCACGGAAGAGGCCGCTGTTAACAGCAAGTCACAAATTGGCACGTTATAAATGGGCTCAGAGGCACAAAAACTGGACTGCGGCAGATTGGAAACGTGTAATTTCGTCCGATGAGTCCCGTTTTTGTTTGTTCTCCAATGATGGGAGGCGACGAGTACATCGCAGGTCCAATGAAGCCTTTAATCCTGAATGCGTCGAAGGTGTTGTTCAGGCTGGAAACAGAAAGTGAAGCGCAGGAATAGACACCCACGGACTCTGGCGGAACTTCGGGACCGGCTGATGAACGAGTGGCAGCAAATCGATGTTCAGTACATGCACAACCTCGTAGAGTCTCTGCCTCGCCGGATTCGTGCGGTTATCAAGGCCAGAGGCGCCGTCACACGTTATTAGGTACATTCTGAGAGGGGTGTCTAATTTTTTGTCCGGTGTGCTTATAAAGAAATAGTTCTTCAGGGTGAACGGTGTAGGTGAGCTCAGCCTTGTACCGATCAATTGCTTTGTACCAAAGTTCATGGTATTTCAAAGAGTCTAAACTTTTTAAATAAACGTCCAGCACTAGACCATTCTCACCAGCCCTACACTCGGTAAACCCATCGAGCAGAGCGGTGTATGCGTATTCAAGTATTGTATCAAAATAAAGCATGTCCGTAACACGCGCGTCTAATATAGGTTTCAGCTTGCGGAATCCGACGATTTCAAACATTCTGTCGAGGATGAAACGGTTTCGCGTAGGAACAAGAGCGTTATTATCAGAAGCATTCTTCCACATCAGCCGTATATCAATGCACGGCCGATCGTTATTTATACACAACGTACATACTTACAACAGCGTATGAGGGTGCGTCACTAATCTGCTCTCTTCTTGTACCTACGTTAGCAGGTATTTTATAACGATCTTCACTCCACTTCTCAACTATCACGAAGATTCTATTCATTTCCTCGACACTTAAATAAACCAGTTTGTTTGTTTGTCTACATTCCGTTTCCAGTACATAGCTAATGGTACCGGAATTACGCCTGATCACGCGCAACGATTTCGTCACGGACACATCGTACGAGGCGTTGAGAATGCTGCTCAAAGGAAGTTCCATCGTATTCGAGGAGCGCACGTCCACTCGGTTCAAGCTCTGAGATAACTATGAGCCGTGTGAGGCACGCAGGTAGGCAGGAACGGTTCGACGGGCGGCTGACTCGATGATACGTGAATGGGCTTGTTCGTATGATCCGCGAGTCGTACCGAATTGTTGTACATATTTGTTTTTCCGGCACAAGAATTAATTTCATCACTACCAGCCTTCGCATCAGACATTTTACCTCAGGATAAGAACTAGGAACATTTTATGTTTTACTAAACATCTTCACACTCCGGCGCACTATTTGAGAGGAACATATGCTCATATTTTTCCTTTCTGCCCATCAAACGATACTCGTCTCTAAAGTCTGTTAAAAACTCACGCAGGGCACTAGCCACAACCTCACTACGAACCTCATCATGATATACGTTAATATAGTGATAAAAATACTTAAGATTGTTCATGATCACGAGATTAACATTTTCAGTCGTAGGGTATGAGTAATCGACATGGTGTAGCATGACGTAATACCGCTTGTCACACCACCCATCCGCAAGACTCATTATCCATACCTGCTGCTTCTCTTCTGCACGCGTTGTTTCTTTTACTTCACGGTGTATGTGAGACTTTATAAAGTTTAGCTCTGCAGTATACTTCAGCACATCGTCTGTGCAACGAAAGCCTTCAACGGTCTCACCAGAACATCCGTAGAGTATTTGTACATCTTGGAACTTCGCACAATCCAATGTGTTTTTAAAAGAGGTATAGGAGGGAGGAATAGGAAGTTTTTTTTTTGGCGGGGGTTGTTTCGGTGAATAATGGCTAAGGTGTCTTTAGGCATGAAGTTATTCTTGAACACCGTAAAACATAATGATGCGATGGTGGTTGCGACTTGCAGTGGATCGCATTTGAAACGGGCTATGTACATCCTTCTAAAGGCCTGGAAACATACTCTAAGCACGCGCACATCATTCACGCAATAACGCTCACATTCATCAGCTATATTATAAGGGTTACTTTCATTAAAACTGTCGTAGTATCGATCAAACTCTTCACGTTCATCCATACAGTCAAAATAATGTTTGGGGGGTGGTGGGCCTACGTAGTTTAAAGTCTCGCTGGTGAGGAAAGTGTAAGGGAAGTATCCTTTGGAAACTTCAGCTGCTACTCCCATCACCTTCGGTAGCTTTGCTAATTTACAAGGTGTGAATAATAAAGTATCTTTAAATTGTACATTGCCTCTTATCTGCATCTATATTAATTTGTTGCCTCTTTTCAATGGATCACCTGTAAATATCTCAGAGGATTCGTGTTCAAGCAACTCCTTATAAAGGAACTGCGTGTCAAACTTTGCCCCGTTATGGGCGAGAATATACACAGTCATTTTTTTGAACTTGTCGGCTAACTTGACAATATAGGACACAAATAGTTTCACAGGACTATCGCGGACATTCGTTTTAAAAACGTTTGTCCGTTTACCGCATTTGGGGCACTCGTCACATTCGATACCCATACACTCATCACAGATGGTCTGGCTCACAAGTAAATGTGGAATTACCTCTTTGGTTTCAGCGTTCGTATGTTTCTATATCGTAGTATACAGTTATACAAGGGTTATTTTTAGGCTTAGCATCTTTCATATAACACACATGCTTTACTCCATCCGCCTTATATTCCTCCTCCTGGCATGTAGGACAGTGAATTACGTCACACTTGTGCTTAAATTTCCCCCAATTATCCATTGTGTGAAACATACCACATTCACAGATTCTCATTTTCCTGCACGTACCAATTGATTTATGGAAATCAAAACAGCTATTATTGAAAAATGTGCGTCTACACACATCACAGTCTCTCTTCTCAGCTTCAACTACACGGCTTTCACATGTGGTGCTTTTACACTGCTCACATACCATGTGACATTCTTTACAATGTCTCACTATATCATCCGCAAACTCGAGGCACCCCTTACACAAATCATGATGTCTCCCATATTTTCGACTTTTGTCATAACTCGCGTAAAGCCACCTTATATTACGGATGGGGAGATACGTCGTCCCTGACAATCCTAAAATAAGTAGGGGTCTTGTACGATATCTCACACAGCTTTTAAAAACATACACAGTCCTACGACGATCATCCAACCCAAACACAACTATGCGGACATTCATTTCCTGTTCTACCCTTCTCAGCTCTTCAGGACCCATATTACAGTCAAATTCAAGTTCACAGTCTACAGCTAGTTTACGGGCACGCTCCACGACCGTAGGCAACCAAATTTTTGAGTCCGTGTATTTTGTACAGTAAACATACGTGCTAAGAGTACTGCTATAAAGCCGCAACCACGATCGACGTTTATATGCTTTCGGTAAATAGTCGGAGAATTGAAGTTAAGAGTATACGGTATGGCACTATGACCCGCAACACGGAATACATGGTTAATATTTACCGTGAAGTTGTCCATATTGAAGGCTATACTACTTTGGGCGGCTTGCATTATACGTCCTAATATATATTCTACATCTTCAGCCGCCAAACGTCTAAATGGCACTATCACCCAATAATCGTCTACATCACCGTCATCTGACCCGAATCCAAAGGACAGACTCGTCCTGACTTCACGCTCGTCACGATTCTGAAGAGCAAACTCTACAATATGCTGTACAACCCGGCGTAGCCCGCGCTCAATTCCATTGCTATACATGGCTCTAGGGTCGACCCTGACTCTATACCGATTTCTAGTCAAGGCTGGGGTGGGGGCTGCGGATCGCACCAATTCGAGCGTTATTTCATCCTCAGCAGAACGGGGGGCGGCGGATGAATTAGGGGATATATTAGCGGAAGGTGCTGATGGGGGGCCTGTTGCGTAGGAGGTTGAGGGTTGGGGATCTATTATTGTAGACTTAACAGAACGGGGAGCGGCGGATGAATAAGGGGATATATTAGCGGGAGGTGCTGCTGGGGGGCTTGTTGCGTAAGAGGTTGAGGGTTGGGGATCTATTACTGGTGCAACAGGCACGTATTTCAGTCGCTTTATACCTGACGTGGGGTTCTCACACCTCCGCTTTGGACGTGCTACCGGTATCGCTGGTGAGGGTTCGTTGGCAGGGGAGGAGATTACAACTACACTGTCGTCGAGGTCATCCGTAATGTCAATGATGGGGTGCTCTACCTCATCGTCATTCACGGTTCTGTGGGAGAAGAAAGCAAAATATAAGGAACAGCACTCAAAATTTGTAATATTTTGTAAATGACCCACTTAGGAGTGTGACGTGTTAGAAATGGACTCTGTAGAAAAATTCAGATTCACGAGCCCATCCACATGTATTATATCTGGACCTACAGGATGTGGTAAAACTGTGTTTATGCTTAAAATCATTAAAGAAAAGGGAGAGATGTTCTCGAAATTTGTGCATAAAGTTATATGGTGCTATTCGACGTATCAATCAGTGTTCAACGAATACCAAGATGATATTTTGTTCCACAAAGGCATATATGACGTTAATTCGTTAAAGGGAAATGAACATACAATCATTGTAATTGACGATCTCATGTTGGAGATGGATAAAACGTTTGCCGAGACATTTACAGTATTCTCCCACCATCTTAACATAAGCGTGTTCTTCATCAATCAGAATCTATTTTTCAAAAATAGATACATGCGCAATATCTAGTCTTATTCGCGCAACGTAGAGATGTATCACAAATTGGGGTATTAGCCAATCAAATGTTCCCGAATCAGCGTAAGGAGTTTTTGGAAGTTTATAAAGAAGCTACAAGCACGCGTTACGGATATTTGCTTTGCGACCTTCATCCGCGAAACACGTTTAGAGTGCTTCTGCGAACGAATATATTTCCAAACGAGCCTGAAACGGTGTATATTCCAGAATGACAAAGAGACTAAAGAAATACCGTGAATTAATAAAAATCTATCATCGACTGCCCCGGGCAATGCAGCAGATGTTTATTAAAAATATCGACGCCGACTTTTTAAAATGCATCTGTGAAATCTGTCTTAACGTTATAAATTGCAATGTATCAATGAAAACCCATCAGAAGGCTCGCCTACGCCGCTACAAGAACATAATACGTGCACTCGCTCGTAAAAGTCAAACTGGAGCGAAGAAAAAACGAATTATTGTACAAACAGGAGGGTCATTTCTCCCCATCTTATTTTCAGTTTTGGGTCCTTTACTGACTAGATTAATATAATGAAGAAAGTGGTAGTGATTCCCCACGAGGTGTACGCTTCACTGCAAAGGAATCCAGACACGGATCTAGATCCCCGTAAAAGCAGACTTAAAAGAATGGAAAGCGAATTGCTAGCTCTATTAAACAGTGAAAAAACACCTGATGAGAAAAGAATCTTATACCAAGAAGCTCTGCAGAAATTTCTTCACGAGTACGAAAATTACAAGAGCCCTACAGAGATTCCTGTGGTTATTAGGCACAGCACGGGGGACGATGGACATGGCGACATAGGACCTGATCCCGACGATACAGCTGACCAACCAAAAAGATTAGCCACACAACATATCGAACATGTATTAAAAAGCACCCTCCCACATACATTGAGGAGTAAAGGCTTAAGTCTTTATAATCTATTGAATGAGGATCCAGCCATACAATGGACCGATACAGGCGAGCTCATTGTGGAAGGATCAAAGGTACAGGGATCGAATATCGTAGACATTGTCCATGATCTGGTGAGAAAGTGGGATAGGCTATCACCATCAGGATGGAAGCATATTAAAGCAAGACTACAACAAATAAATGTCCCTAAAACGTTGATAGGAAATCTGAACAGGTTAAAAGACTTGGAACATGCAACGCATGTGACACAATTGAAGGCGCCGTCACCCCCGGCGGTAACACCTTTGAAGAGGAGCAAGAAGAGATTAAACCAACCCTACCCACGTGCCTCTAAAATGCGCAAATGGCTAACGTATTAACTAAACGCTATTATGACATTTCTAACCCATCCTCTTACGGCGGCGTAGATAGACTGTACAAAAGTGTTTACGGAGTAGGAAAAAAAGATGTTGAAAGATTTTTGAGGGAGCAGGACGCTTATACGCTTCATAAGCCTGTGAGAAAAAGGTTTAAAACAGCCAAGACAACGGCTTCCTCGATTGATTCTATTTGGCAAGCAGATTTAACAGACATGCAAAGATATTCTGTGTATAACGATGGTTACCGCTACATTCTATTCATAATAGACGTATTCTCTAGATATCTGTGGCTAGTTCCTCTGAAAAATAAATCACCTGAAACAGTTGCTAAAGCCACCAAAACGCTAATGTTAAAAGAAAACAGGGTTCCTGGCTATTTTTGTACGGATATGGGGAAGGAATTTATAGGCCGTGCTTTTCAGAACATGTTGACAGAGTTTAATATCAGCTATTACACAACCAATTCTATACATAAGGCTTCTTTAGCTGAAAGAGTTCAGCGCACCATAAAGGAACGCATGCACCGTTATTTTACACATAAAAACACATACAGATTTCTAGACATTCTGGAATCATTGGCATCATCCTACAACCGCTCACACCATCGCACGATTGGGACAACACCTAACGAAGTTTTAGAAAGAGGTACGCTCCCGAGGAGAGATGGATCACCACCACCACCACACTCTGCGCGCTTCAAAATCAATGATTATGTAAGGCTGTCGTGTTCGGGGAACAAATTCGCAAAGGGTTTTGAGCAAGGATGGACACGCGAGATTTTTAAAGTTAGGGCTATGAGACCTAAAGGTGAGATAATGATGTATTACATTGAAGATTTGAATGGGGAAGAAATCTCAGGAGGCTTTTACCGCGAGAAATTGCAGAAAGTTGCGTTTAATTTAGGAAAAAATGTGTTTAAAATTGAAAAAATTTTAGGCAGCAAAGGCTCAGGAAAGAGAAAAATGTACCTGGTGAAATGGCTAGGGTACCCAGAAAGCTTCAACACCTATATAAAAGCTGATGCAATAATGAAGCTTAAATAGTATGCAACATGGCTCCTAACCATTTCTACGTCACACTCCCGTCCTCCTCGTCCCTGTCTGTACACCCTAACAACACACTAGCCAACTTTGTAACAGAGCTCCACGGGCACATTGAATTGGGTCGTGATTAGTGTTGCAACCCAAAAAAAACAAGGAGGTTTTTTTAAAAAACAACGTTTTTTTTATAAAAAAAACACCAACAAAAAAAACAACGTTTTTTTTTTGTTTTTTTTATATTAGCTAATTCTGTTGTGTATATAATTATACTAGTGTAGTATATATATACTAGTATATACTACTATATATATATATATCACATCTGGTCCGAGCTTTTATATTCAGTCACGACTAGTGTTGCAACCCAAAAAAAACAAGGAAGTTTTTTTTAAAAAAAACATGTTTTTTTAATTAAAAAAAAACAACAACAAAAAACTTTTTTTTTTAATTAGCTAATTCTGTCGTGTAACAATATCGAAATTAAATAACGAGAAATCTTACCAAATAAATGGGGAGATTGTAAAAAATTTAAACCTAACCTATTTTTAAACTTAACCTAACGGTGTTCGGGGGAATAAGCCGTCTGACGGGAAAAGTCTCCAGCCCCCACTAGCGACGGCTTTTTCCTTAAACATATATAAAATATATTTATTATAAAAACTAAGCTAAACTGACCTAACCTAGCCTAACTAAGTTTCGTCTAAAAGTTTAATTTGCATTAATTTAACACTTATACTTATTTAGGTTATTATACAGCTGACTAAAACGCCCCCATCCCCATTTATTGACTGGAGACTTTTTCGAGATACAGCTTTTACCATTACTTACCAACCTAACCTATTTTATTTCGATTTTTTAAATTATATTGCTAATTTGTATGTTTTTTTTCAGGTTTATATCTTATATACCAGTAATTATTTAGATTAGTGATAAACTGATAAAATGCCAGGAAGAAAGAAGACTCCATTGCATGCCTATTTAAGGATGTTAAAAGTGATGCAAAAGTGGCAAAAGTTAAATGCAATTTTTGTTGCATGGAACTAGTAAAAAATGGCACAAGAATGGCCAAACATATTGCTAATTGTAATAAATGTGATGACAAAATAAAGTTTAGATATTTAAAACTAAAATCACAGCATCAGACAGCTACAAACAACTATTCTGAAGATATTATTGACATGGATCAAAGTGAGTATAGTTGCAAGAACAACCCACCAAATGAAACCAGATCAACATCAAGGACATCCACAAGATCCCTTTTCCCTCAACAGAATAAAATTAGCAAATACATGGATTACATGTCAAATGCAGAGATTGTAAGTACATTATATATTATCATATTATAGTGATGCCAGTGAATATATATCTTTAAATTCCTAACATGAACCACCATTTCACAATTATAATTGGACCATTAATTAATGAAATTACTTTTTTGCTTAGTATTAGTGAAGCAACCTAGTCTGCTAATCTATAAAAAACATGGTATCCTTTGTGTGAGGCTAAATTCTATACATACGAAAAATTATCATTCAACAATCTAATGACTTCTTTTTGTTATAGGAACAAACTCAAGTACACCTAGCTCGGGCTATTTATGCAAGTGGATGTCCATTAAGGATCATAGAGAATGAGCTATGGTTACAAGTGTTTGCCACTTTGAGACCATCATTTGTAGTGCCAAACCGGGATATGATCTCAAATTCTCTTCTTGAGAGAGTGTACCAAGAAACTGCTACAACAGCTAAAGAACTAGTGGCATCTGCTTCAAGTGTGGCAATACTCTGTGATGGCTGGAGCAATATCAGGTAAGATTGTGAGAGAGCTAAAGTATGGTACTGATTAATAGAGAGTAGTGTATGTTATTTCTTATATTTTGAATTACAGATATCATTGCAAAAACAAGTTCAAAGTTGTGTTCAGATATAGCTAATCAGTCAGAAATTATGGCTGATTAGCTACATGATGTAGCTAATCAGATGTAGCCTACATCTGAACTCACAAATCATATTTTACAAATATTACTATCTGTATTATTTTGCAGAAATGAGGGAATCATAAATTTCATCATAACAGTACCCAGGCCCATATTTTGGAGCAGCATTGCAACAGGTATGTTTAAAATCATATACAGTAGAACCCCGTTAAGCCACTGACCATTAAGCTGTGATTCATGTTAAGCCATGGTGACACTGTGGACCCAGTGAAAAAAGTAATAATTAAATATAATTATTTAATATAATTATTATGGAAACTATGCTAAACTGACCTAATGTAATTTAAGTAAGCTTCATTTAAAATTTATAGTTAAATTAATTTAACATATTTCTACTTTTTAAGTAGAAGTGACTAAAACTCCCTCATCCCCACCTCATTTATTGAATAGAAAATTTTTTGAGTGAAATAATGAATTAATTAAAGAAATAGTTGAAAAATTACGGATGGCAGTGTTCAGGTATATGAGAACTATATATTCTGTAATTTTCGTGACGATAGAGTTAATTTTCGTTGAGTGGGATAAGCCGTGGAATATTAAGCTGTTCTGGAGTTTGGATCCCATGGACCGTGGTATAAGGGGTTCATATGTATTTGATTTTAACATGGTACAACATGTTTGCATTAGGTATCATATGATTATGAATGGTAATCATTTTAGTCTGTGAGTTTATGATTATAATTTGTTATGCTTTTCTTGTCATAGGTACAGACAGCCATACAGGAGAGTACATGGCAAATAAAATTAAGGAAGTGGTTGAGGAAGTTGTACCTATGAAAGTGCTTGGCATCTGCACTGACAATGCCACCAACATGAAGAAAGCATGGGAGCTGTTGCAAGTGGAATATCCACACATTCAACCTTATGGATGTCTGGCTCACACTTTACACTTGATCTTTACAGACATCAACAGGATCAAGACTGTAGAGGGCATCCAGCGTGAGTGTACTAACATTGTTAAGACTATTAAAAAGTCACAGAAGCTGACTGCATTACTAAATCAACATCAACAGCAGTCTCCATCGAAGCATCAACACACACTGAAGCTGCCTGTCAAAACAAGGTAAGAGGGTCTTAGTTGATTCGTTAGACATTTTTACTATTCATTTTAAACTTCTAAAAAATCAGGCATTTCTGTCTTGAATTTGTAGTATTTCAAACAGTCTCAAACTACAGTATCTACATTGTATGAACTTATTTTGATATTAAATATATTGCCAATATTTTCAGATGGGGGTCTATCATCCATTGTATGGAGAGCATCGACATCAATAAACACCCCCTCCAGACCCTGGCTATAAATGATGAAGCAAAGAAAGCCTCTCTTGATCAATCACTCACAAAACTCCTGCTTTCTGAAGTCTTCTGGGATAAACTGGATGGATCTTTGAAGTTGTTGAAGCCGGTTTCTGATGCTATCACTGCAGTAGAAGGGGACAACAAATACCTCTCTATTGTACCAAAGATATTTAATGACCTTCAACAATCCTTCGAGAAGAATCTCTCCTCGAGCCCAATTCTGAAGAGCGAAGAAGATTGTTTTAAGGGAATTATTCCTAAACGGAGAAAGTTTCTTCTTAGAAGTATCCACCTGGCAGCAAATCTTCTTGATCCTCGCTACAAAGGATGCCACATCTCTGGAGAAGAAATAGTAAGTTGTTGATTTTACAACTAGCACCGAATATTGATTTATGTTCTTATTTTGCAGACATTCATTATCTATTATTTGATATTATTTTATATTTAATGTTACAAATTGTATTTCAGGTGGATGCCATGGAAGTCATACAAGAGATATCTGTAGCTGTTCCATCTGTGGATGATAGCAAGACATTGGGAGAGTTAGCTGACTACCGATCAAAAGAGAATATCTTTGCAAAGCCTTTTGTCTGGAAGGCAGCTGCACAGGCGAATCCAACAAGCTGGTGGAATGGAATTTGTGGTTCGACCCAGCTCTCCAAGGTTGCAGCAAATATTCTCAACCTGCTCCCAACTAGTGCAGCTGTGGAACGCTCTTTCAGTCGCCACTCATGGATCCACTCAGTCAAACGGAACCGACTGACAACTGATAGAGCATCTAAGCTAGTTTTCATCGCTCATAACCATGCTTTGGGTGATCACAATGAACCACAAGACCATGAATCTGAAGCAGGTGCTCAGCAGAAGCAAAACATGTCCCAGACAACTCTCCAAGCACAAGAACGGCCATCATCAAGCAGAGAGTATGATCATGAAGGGAATGAAATGTTCTATTCAGAGTCTGAAGCAGAGTCTGAAAACTCAATGTATGATGAATGACTCTCTATGACTCCTCAAATGATGAATGATGATGAAAAAAATGTTGAAAGTGTATTTTTTTTAGTTAATTAATATAAATTTACAATGGATTTTATAATTGGGCTTGTGTCTGGAGTATTTTTAGGGGCAGTGTCAACCTTTATTAAAAGGAAAAATAATGAAAAATGGATTTAAACCTTTTTTGTTTTCGTTACTCCTTGAAATCAATGTTACAATGAGAACAACATACGTGTACTTTTGTTTCAAAATAAAGAAGGGATAATATCTATATACCAATTTTATAAAAAAAACAAAAAAAACAATAAAAAACATAAAAAACATAAAAAACACGTTTTTTTTGTAAAAAAAACACGATTTACAAAAAACAGTTTTTTTTGCAACACTAGTCGTGATTCGTATGAGGGGGATATGCGAAATTCAGCTGGACACCATCTTTTTAAATATTGACCATAAAGAGCCCGTTTTTACGATTCTTAGAGACATTGACGAGTGTGAAAAAGCTGGGGTAGCTATGGATGAAACTATGCGTATCGCTCGGACTAAGATTGCACGGTATTACAGTACAGAAGTAAGACTAGGACCGGGTCAATATGGTTCGGCCGAGGATGTTGTGAGAGGCTTAAACGTAAGTTTAAGAAACTCAAACCTTACGAATGATTTAGTATACGAAATCGTAAACAACCCTGCACATACACTAATCCTAAAATCAAAGACTAACAGACGTATTAAAGACCATAGAAAGTTCCAAATTCTAGCCAATGGCCGATATAGCGCAGCCTTCCAAAGAGACACATTTCACGAGACACAGCATGACTTGTCCAGATTAATGTATCAATTGAAGATGGAGAAATTGGCTGAAAGGTCCCCAGACATGTGCTATATTTACAGTAATATAGTGGAGCACCAGTTTGTTGGGGATACCCAGGCACGCCTGCTGCGCATTGCTCACATCCCCAACCATAGAGGAAGGAGTTTGAGTATTACATATGACAGACCCATTATGTGAATGTCGCAACTAATTTAATAACCAATATCTCAATATATATAAAAACGATTGAGGGTGAAAACTTCCCATTCGGTAACGGGAGCTTAACAGTGAAGCTACACTTTCGACGCACTGAGTTATAATGGATAGAAAGCCTTTCACCGTCTATCGAGGGGTGCGATACCAGCGCGGTAGTGGACTTGGGTCCATTTTTTCATCCATACTACGTACGGCTGTTCCTTTGCTGAAGAGGGGTGCAAGATACCTTGGAAGGAAAGCGCTACAATCAGGTATTGACACTGCAGAAGACATATTGGCCGGGGCTAAACCTAAAGAGGCTCTAAAAAAACATTTAAAGCGTACACGGGACGAAATCATCAAAGATGCAAAGAGAAAAATGCGTGGTGGCGGGAAGAAGAAGAAGAGGGCTCCCCGGAAGAAGAAGGGGTCACGTGGTATTAAACGTAAAAGGCTATCAAAAAAGAAGTGCTGTAAGCGAATGAAACCTATGGTTGACCACTTTTTTGACTGATATAAGCTAAGGACATTGATCTCATGAATCATAGTTTGTTTACCACTTGTCGAGAGAGGAGTCACTATTTCGCCATGGCACGCTTCATCCACCCATGTAGTTCACAATGCTGTAAATCGGAGCTATCCCTTTTTGAGCTACCTCCAACCCAAGTTTCTATTGAGCACAGTGACTTTATTACAATTAACCCTTTAAACACAATTAGTTCCCCGAGTGCACCTATAGAATTCGTGATACCCAGCTCAGGTCCTTACTTTTTTTATCCAAGCTGTGTGCACATGTACGCTAAGCTACGTATAGCCCATTCTGATGGAACGTCTGCGATGACAAATATGCTGTAATGCTGTATACCCTGAAACAAACTTTCTGCACTCCATATTCAACCAGTGTGACGTATATTTAAATCAGACCAACATATCGGCAGGCACGGGGTACTATCATCTACGAGCCTATCTGGAAAATGTCCTCAACTTTTCCAAAGAAGCGAAGGCTACCTTTTTAAGTGCCGAGGGATATTATCAAACTAAAGATGAAAATAGTATAAAGGACAAATTTAAAAATTCTAAAAAGAAAATATACGAGTGTTTTGGACGGTTGCACACAGATTTCACTTTCCAGGAGAAGTTGCTTGTCAACGGGGTGGATATGAAAATAAAGCTCACCCGCACGAGTCCTGAGATCTGCTTAAATCTGGCTGCTGATCAAGAGGATGGTGCAAAGCCCGTTGTGGTTCACATTATGGACACATACCTCCGCGTACGGCGAGTGAAATTAAGTTCACCAAAACAACTAGAAATTGAGAAAAATTTACTAAACGCTACAGTGAAATATCCTATTAACAGAGTGCTAATCAAACTATATACGGTTCCTGCAGGGTTGGCATCGAAGCAGATAGAAAACATTGCCCTGGGAAATCTTCCTAAAAGGATATTAATCGGCATGCAGGAACATGCTTCGGTGAATGGAAAATATAAAAAGAGTGCCTTTAAATTCGAGAATTTCGGACTTAAAAATATAACTCTATACGTTAATGGCACTGCTTTGGGTGGAACAATGGGTATGGACTATTCATCAGACGCTGTGTTACCTCTTTGTGCCAGAGCCTATAGTAATCTGACCCATATTGCAGGTGATTGTGATGAGTTTGGTAATGGGGTAACGCAGGAAGAATTCATTGATCAATTTAACCTTTATCCGTTTGACATTACACCTGACTTATCTGCTAGCGTAAATACCCATTTAACCCCACAGCAGAGCGGAAACATCTCAGTGCGGCTGGAATTCGCCAAGCCTATAGACGCTCCTATTAGTGTACTAGTATATCTCGAATCGCAAGCCCTAATAGAAGTAGATAGATTTAGGAGCGTTATCACTGACTTTTAAAATGGATGCTAATACACTTCAGAAAGTAATGGAACGAGTCACACGTTCCAAATTTATCGGCGTGTTTGCGAAGAATGAAACATTGAGTTTGCCAAGTACGCGAGAATGCGGTAGTCTTATTGTGAACACAGATGTCATCGGTAATGAAGGGATTCACTGGATCGCTGTCTATTTTAAAAATAGACAGCGCCTGTACTATTTTGATTCACTCGGTACTCAACCCTGGAGTGACCCTATTATTGTAAAATTTCTCGCTCAGTTACATATTCCCGAAATTGTATGGAACCCATTTCGCATACAAGGATATTTTACTAATGTTTGCAGAATGTACTGCGTCTCATTTCTCATGCATATGTCATGTGATAAAGAATTTATAAATTTTTTAAATTTATTTGACCCGTGTCACACTCGCCGAAACGATGAAATGGTATGCAGACAGATAAAAATCCGCTTTCCAATTGTACGTACTCGTTGTATAGTATAATGTTTTTGTTCGTATATTTGTAACGGTATATTCTGTAGTTGGTTATTGTACTGATTTCTTTCATTTAATAAATTTATGAAAATATATTGTGTCTTCTTATCCCAAAAAGATCGAAAAACACTTACATTATTTCGGTGTGACATTGTTGACTGATCAGTATATCCTCCGTATTCATGACACGAGATTCTTCAAAAGATTGTATAACACGTGTCAAATCCTCATCGGACCTTAAAGGAATAATGTTCATTCTTTTAAAACATATACAGAGTATACAGACAGATCCCCATTATGTGAAGATATCTTTGGTTCAGTTAAGAGGCATAACATTGATTACCATAAAAAATTTCGATTTTAGCATAATGGGGATAAGAGGTAAAACCAAATAACATTGATTGACATAAAAATTTTTTGGCGAGTATCTATTTGACGAGATACTACAGCCCATCCATATATATATATAAATCGAATTATAGATACTTACATTTCTATGGTAGTCCCTTGCGTCGGATTGTAAGGAGCGTCACTGCAAATATCTTCTACGGTTTGCGTTGGGAATAATTCATCACGGTCAATCGCATTAAAAAGACTAATTGCCGTTAATGCTGCAGTATCACTTTCTTCATACAAATCTGGGGAGACGTACAGGTCCATGGTCGAGGGAATGATTATTCACTGACGCGAAAATAGCTACTGTTACTCCCAACTGAAAAATATCCCCTTTTATATGCACAATCGCCAAGCTCCGCCCCAAAAGACCAGATGTTCGTAGTGATTGGCTGCTGATGTAGCTGGGTGGAGCTATGATGTGTACCAATCCGCTATAACGTGACCGGACGAGTAACATATATATAAAATCGTGTTTCTTGTGAATAAATTATAGACACTTACATTTCTATGGTAGTCCCTTATATTATATTTTTATTTTTACTTACAAGTTATTAGTATTGTTTTCACAAATTCTTGTGTTAACATAATTTCAATTGTTAACTTATTTTATAATAAAGAAATATAGCCTAATTATATTTTTAAAAAAGCATTCAGTTTCCACGTTAAACTGTGGGTCTAAGGCGGAGTGAAAACCTTTCCAAACACTAAAATAAAATTAAATGTTATAATATGAAAAAATAAATAATATATATATATATACATACATTTACATATACCTATCATAAGATGTTTAAAAGAATGTATATATATAATTATAGTAAACTTACGTCAAGATAAACTAGTTACCCATAAAAACCTAATTGTTTTTCCATAATTCTGTTTTCTATGGTTGGTTGAATTATGTGTAGGCTAACTACGTTATTTGTTTCGTCTCCGAAAAGTTTAACTTCAAGTTTAATGAAGTTCAAGTTAATGTTATATTTGTTTCTAATCGTTAAACACTATATACATCTATTGTAAATCACTATATACATCTATACAATTTAGGGTGATGCAAAATAACTTATCATTTCAAAAACTTGAAGACACCCTCTAATTTTATTTTATTTAGTGTAAAATCTGAACATGCAAAATTTCAGCACAATTGAAGACATTTTAGAGGTTGCTACCATCCATTGAACATTTTGTATATTGTTATTTTTCAGTTTGTATTTATTGTACATTTATTTATTTTGCAGATTTCATCAAAAATGGTAGTCAGCAACATATAGCAGTCATAACAGACTCTGAACCTCTTTCCGTAAACCTTCTCATCCCTTTCATTGCTATAGACGCCGTGGCCGAACATTCTAGAATCATTTCTTTGCTGTGACGTCACTGTGGCGGCCGCGTCAGTGTAAGTGCGGCGTCACTGACTCAGTATCTTTGCTGCCTTCGCTGAGAGTGGTTGTATAGCAGTTGCTGAGTTGCACTCATGGAGCGGCATACGCGTCACAAAACAGTTGTTTGGCTCATAGGACATCCTATAGAGTCCTTCAAAGAAACCCAGCTTCCATCTAAAAGGGAAACATTAGCATTGTTTATGAACTACAAGATCAATAAAAAGCAACAGGTGAAAACAGCGGCTTTGTTGACTGCTAGAGATGTTATGGATGTGTGGGAAAAGGCACGCATCCCAACAGTGTTGAAATGTCATGTCGTGGAGAGAGTAAAGAAACTTTTCAACGAGTGGGAGAAACTAAAGAAGAACAGAAATAATAAGAAGAAGCAATCACCTGCACTACTTCAAAAACAAGAGAGCTGGCAAAATGACTTGCAAGATCTGTTTGACATTGCACATGCAAGTGCTCTTGACATGATAAAGATAGATGAAGATCGTGAGTTTTTGATGCTGCAACGACAAAAAGGAAGAAAAGGCAAAATGTCTGGAGTGGATAAAGTTTTTTCACAAATGGAAGAGATTGCTAGAGAAAAGGAAACATTGCTTGAAAAGAAAAGAAAGAGGGAAACAGCCGTTTTCGAAGCAGCAGTGCTCTCAAGTTCAAGTCCTTCAAGTTGAATGAAGATAGTTCAAAATCAGAAGAAGAATTTGTTGCTGACCCTCAGCAGCCATCAACTTCGAGACAAAGTAGATCAAAGTCTAAGAGTGCAAAGCTTATGGATTCTTCAATGCTTGTATCTCTTGATGCTGCAAAAGTAAGTGATAGAGCTGCTTCGGAAATCTTGATCCCAACAATCAATGCTCTTGGGCAAAACCCTGAAGAATACAGTGTTAGCTATTCATCGATACGGAGAGCAAGACAAAGGAACCGCAAGACAATGGCAGAAAATTTGAAGCAGGATTTCGAAACAAATTGCCCTCTCCAAATACATTGGGACGGCAAACTACTGGAAGATATTACTGGTCATGAAAATGTTGATCGACTGTCAGTTCTAATTTCCGGCCAAGGAGTTGATCAGCTTCTTGGTATTCCCAAACTTGCCAGAGGAACTGGTCAAAACATTGCAGATGCTGTCCATCAGTTAGTATTGGAGTGGAATATATCTGACCAAATGAAGGGCATGTGTTTTGACACCACTGCCTCCAACACAGGTTCTAAGAGTGGTGCTTGTATGTTACTAGAGCAAAGATTGGATAAAGATATGCTGTGGCTGGCTTGCCGACATCATATTTTCGAAATAGTGTTAGAAGCTGCAGTTTCTGTCTCCTTGCCATCTTCTAGTGGCCCTGACATACAACTGTTTAAGAGATTCAAAGAAAAGTGGGTGGAAATTGACAAGAACAATTACCAAACAGCAACAGATGACCCTAACATTGCAGAGAAAATCTCAGATGCTGAAGAACTCATTCAATTTGCTCAAGCTCAGCTTGATGAACAGCAGCCTCGTGATGACTACAAGGAATTGCTCGAGCTAACGCTCATTTTCATCGGTAGTGCCCCCAAGTCAGGAATCAGCTTTAAAGCACCCGGAGCTTATCACAGAGCACGATGGATGGGCAAGCTAATTTACTGCATTAAATTTGGATGTTTAAATCTCAGTTTAAACTAACTGAGAGAGAGGAAAAAGGACTGAGAGATGTTTGCTGCTTTCAGCTGCGATATACATCAGATCGTGGTACCTGGCACCCATACCCTCATGCGCCCCCCGTTCAGATTTGCATTTTGTGCAAAGTCTGCAGCTCTACAAGCAAAAGGATGACAAAATTGCAAGTGCTGCACTCAATAAGTTTTTGAGACATTTGTGGTACCTCTCTGAGGAGCTTGTGGCGCTTGCATTTTTTGATTCAGCTGTTTCGCATGAGACAAAAAACAAAATGAAGCATGCTCTGCAGAAACCAGTTGACTCAAAACCGAGCAAACGAGCATCAATAAATCCTGAATCAGCTGGGCAGAAACAACTGCAGGATTTCGTTACTGCGAACACAAAAAGATTCTTTGAAATCCTAGAGGTGCCTTGCACTTTTCTTGAAAAAGATGCTGAAGAATGGAATGATGATGAAAGTTATGCGAATGCAAGAGATATCGCATATGGACTCAAAGTGGTAAACGACATTGCGGAAAGAGGTGTACGACTGATGGAGGAATACAACAAACTGATAACTAATGATGAAGAGCAGAAACAATACCTTCTTCAAATTGTTAAAAGTTACAGGTCGTCACTCTCAAAAAAAAACAAGAAAACATTACTCTTGCTTCACAAAAAACGAAAATAAACATACATAAGTGGTTATGATATGCCTACTGGGGAAACTTCCACATAAAAAAAAGTTAACGCGCTATACGCTGTACCTCAGAGGGTGGTGCGGAAATCAGCGTGCCTATTATTTACTATTTTATGAGCTCACTACGTACTATAGTCTAGAATGTCATCGTTTTTTTTCAAACTAGGTTAACTAGGTACATATCAAACCGGCTCCGGCGAAAATATCAACAAAACAATATTTTTGAGCACAAACTGATATACATTTATTTTTAAAGCTTGGTAGCAACCTCTAATTTTCTCTTTTTCAACCCCAAATTTCGCATACAATGCTTTCTTAGGAATATGAATAAAATAGGAGGGTGTCTCCCTGAAAATTGAAAAAATAAAATTTGACCCCTTTTTTGCATCACCCTACACGGTATACATATATAGTGAAACACTATATATATCTATTTATCTATCTTAAAAAATTATAAAATATTTATCGTTTAATTTTGCTCATGTTGTTTGCAAAGTAAATACATTCAAACTTGTTTTAAATAAAAAAAAATTAATATATATATATATATATATATATATATATATATATATACATATCACAAGATGTTTAAAAGACTGTATATATATAATTATAGTAAACTTATGTCAAGATAAACTAGTTATCCATAAAAACCTAATTGTTTTTCTATAATTCTGTTTTCTATGGTTGGTTGAATTATGTGTAGGCTAACTACGTTATTTGTTTCGTCTCCGAAAAGTTTAACTTCAAGTTTAATGAAGTTCAAGTTAATGTTATATTGTTTCTAATCGTTAAACACTATATACATCTATTGTAAAACACTATATACATCTATACATCTATAGTGAAACACTATATATATCTATTTATCTATCTTAAAAAATTATAAAATATTTATCGTTTAATTTTGCTCATGTTGTTTGCAAAGTAAATACATTCAAACTTGTTTTAAAAAAAAAAATTAATATATATATATATATATATATATATATATTATAATATATATATATATATATATCACAAGATGTTTAAAAGACTGTATATATAATTATAGTAAACTTATGTCAAGATAAACTAGTTATCCATAAAAACCTAATTGTTTTTCTATAATTCTGTTTTCTATGGTTGGTTGAATTATGTGTAGGCTAACTACGTTATTTGTTTCGTCTCCGAAAAGTTTAACTTCAAGTTTAATGAAGTTCAAGTTAATGTTATATTTGTTTCTAATCGTTAAACACTATATACATCTATTGTAAAACACTATATACATCTATACATCTATAGTGAAACACTATATATATCTATTTATCTATCTTAAAAAATTATAAAATATTTATCGTTTAATTTTGCTCATGTTGTTTGCAAAGTAAATACATTCAAACTTGTTTTAAATAAAGAAAAAATTAATATATATATATATATATATATATATATATCACAAGATGTTTAAAAGACTGTATATATATAATTATAGTAAACTTATGTCAAGATAAACTAGTTATCCATAAAAACCTAATTGTTTTTCTATAATTCTGTTTTCTATGGTTGGTTGAATTATGTGTAGGCTAACTACGTTATTTGTTTCGTCTCCGAAAAGTTTAACTTCAAGTTTAATGAAGTTCAAGTTAATGTTATATTTGTTTCTAATCGTTAAACACTATATACATCTATTGTAAAACACTATATACATCTATATATCTATAAAAATTAAGTGTGTAAAAATTATTTATTTAATAAACAGAATTTAATTGGATTCATCTACCGTCATATATATTGTGGTACACTATTTAAATGGATGATTAATATATGGTTTTTGTTATCTGGAATACATGGCGCTATCTGGAATACATGGTGCGATCTGGCAACTCAGCACCCGAATACATGGCATGATCTGGCAACTCAGCAACTGCATACATGGTGCGATCTGGCAACTCAGCAACTGAATACACGGCGTGATCTGGCAACTCAGCAACTGAATACATGGTGCTATCTGGCAACTCAGCCAGAATAGAGGTTTATAAAAGACCGAGAGACGACTGATGGAGTCATTCAAGCTCGGCTCCCAGCCGAGCAAGGACCTCTGGTCCTTCTCTTTCTGGCCCTTTGGGAAAATCCCTTAGAGGCCTCTTAGGTTAGGTAAACGAAAATAACTTGGGGGAGAACTCCGCCTCCAAGTTGCATGCCTTGCAATCAAAGGCAACTACTCTCTCTCTCTCTCTCTCCTTCAGGTGTACCCCTCCCCTCTTGGCTCAGCCAACTGACTGATTCAGCCAACTGGCTGATTAGGAGCCTATAAAACAACGCTTACTCGGCTGAAGTCTTAATATGCACTTGGCTCCTGCCAGGTGAACACCTCTCCTCCTTTCTCTCCTTTCTGGTCCTTTGGGGGGAATAGCTTGGGGGAGAACTCCGCCTCCAAGTTGCATGCCCCTTGCAACCTCGGTTGGCAACAAAGGCCAGTACTCTTTTTTTTCTTTTTTTTTCCTTTTTTAAATTTTTTTTGCAACCCCCCCCCCCTTTGCAACAACCCCCACCCCTTTGCAACATTACGTAATCACTTGCAACATTCTTGCACTCTCCCCTTTTGCGGCTATACTACTAATAATAAATACCTACGCGGGCGAATTGAAATTAGCTCGTGGGCGAAATTTCGCCCGCGGGCGAGGGTTTCCCCACCCCTAGACATTCTTGGCATTCTTCTGAATAAGAACCAATTGGATATAGATGATTTTTCATCACCAAACCTCCATGTAGAAGTTCTTTGTGTACTGAAGCAGGAATTTTATACCATGGATATAAATTTATAATAGTCGTAGCAGCTTTTCGACAATAAGATTCAAATTTTGCAATGTCAACTTGGTTTTGACAACTGAGAACCTGCAAGATACATGTTCTAACACGCAAAATCGCAAATAGTCGCAAAAAAGTTTTGTTTCTTTGATTTACTTAAAGGTTGCATTAATGTTTAACACAAAAATTACATTCCCCAAAATCCCCCATTTTTTGTTTTGCTAATTTTACACATTTTCTAGATAACAATTTAATCTGTAATCTATGATATTGCCATAGTTTTTTTAATTAATGCTATCTTTTTAATTTTCAATAAAAAAATATGCATGAAAATGTTCTAAACTGTTTATTCTTTCAATAGAACTAAGCAGAACATGAAACTACAGACAATTTTTTGTGATATAGTAACTTCAAGTAAGTTGTTAGAACAAACATATTTTGTCCCCTCCAAGATATTTTAAGACAATGTATATTATTTCGTAGATTTTTCTTGCCTTAATGTAAGAGAATAAAATTTCAAATACTTAAATCAGAAGTAGAAGTGTTTTATTTTGACGTGGAAATGGTTTTAATAGAATTTACTTAAATTTGTTATTTTTGGTTTTTGACCGTTTTTTAACCCATTTGTGGCACTGTGCGTTGGATAGGACGAAGAGGAAGCGTTGAGTATCCTCCACGTTCACCGGACTTGACTCCACTTGATTTTTACTTGTGGGGCTACCTGAAGGATGCAGTTTATGGTACAAGACCTGCAACACTCGAACACCGTAAGGAGGCAATTAGGGAAAAGTGCGGGACCATCACAGCATCCACATTAGTCCATGTCTGCGAATCAGTTAGTCGACGCATTCAAAAGTGCATTCATGCCGCCGGAGAACATTTTGAGCACTTGGCGTAGTTAATTAAATTTTATATGCAAACAACTCGCTATAACATTTTGATCACTTAAATTACTAATTTACCTTTCATTGGCAATTGCTATAACAATATATTGTTTGGTTTTTTTTAAATTATAAAATATATGATGCTATAAAGAGTAGTTTTTTTGGGACACCCTATATATATATATATATATATATATATATACACAAACTCAGAATGGTCCCCTGAGAAACTTATATGCACGGTCTGTGTTTAACATATATATATATATATATATATATATATATATATATATATATATATATATATATGATGGATGAAGTGGAAGGAAGTTCAATCCACATTGATGCCCCTATTCCTTTTGCCGAGAAAACTCGCCTGAACAGGTTTCAACCAGATCAGAATACGTTTAGGGGTCCCGAGATTTGACGCTTCAGATTGCTTAGGTATTTCTAATTTCAGCTGTTCTAGTGTTAGTCGACTGCCTTGCTTCCTGACGGAAGGGTGCACTGCTCTCTGTACTTCGTGTCAGTTGTCGAGTTTTGTCCTCGTTGTGTCTACCGTTGCGTATTTGTACTCTTTTCTAATTCGTATATTTCCTCATTGCAGATAAACATGGCAACGCGAAGCAAGAAAGAGGTTTGGCTCATCGGACACCCGAATAAGGAGATCCTGGGTAGCCGCCTGCCGACGAAGTTGCAAGTCTTGCAAAAGTGCTTCTTCCATCAAAAACAGGAAAACCTAGGACGGAGAAAATGTCTGAACCTCTGTTTGGATGCTGTGATGGTGTTCTGGAAAAGAGCAAGGATCCCTACTATGAGGCGGGACAGCGCCCTTCGGAAAATGGAAGCTCTGCTCCAGCGTTACGACAAGTTGGTGAAAAGCAGGAACAGATCCGAGGAGAGCTGTCGTGTTGCGGAGGACATGTTCAAGGCGGAACTCAAGAACGAAATCCTCGATATTGGTCATTCCAATGCCCTTTCTATGATGACAAACGAGGAAGACAAGCTCTTCTACAAGAGTCAGCAGGAGGACCCAACAGAGAGCAGTATGGGATCGGCAGACATGAAGCTGGCCCAAATGGAGATTAGGAAAAGGCGTCGAGAGGAACAGCAGGAGGAGAGACGACACCGGGAATTCGAGCGGGCCAAGACGGTTACAGAAGCTGCTACTCTTGAAGACAGCTCCTCGTCCTCGGCGTCGCCATCTGCGGAAGATGATCCCTCCTTGGCAGCCTCCACGTCTGCTTCATGTCCTTCTCCGAGGAAGCGGTCGAGGAATCTCATCACTCAGGATTTGGCTGTCGCGTACGACCGGATGAACATTTCTTATCGTGATGCAGCGATGTCCTACGCCGTCGTCGCGCAATCCTTGGGGCACGATTTGAACGAGGTATCCATCTCCTCTTCCACAATGTATGCGACATCGCAGTGACCCTATCACTTCTGTGAAACAAGCTGTCTCATCTTCTGGCGCCAATACTAGAACTGTTGTTCATTGGGACAGGAAACTCCTTCCATTCCTCACAGAAAATGACTACGTCGCTCGTCCCCCAGTACTGATCTCTGGGAAGGATGTTTCGTCATCGTCAGAGGAGAACATCCAACTCCTGGGTGTTCCGAAGCTCGCATGTGGAACAGGAATGGCGCAAGCAGACGCCGTGGTTGAGGCCTTGAATGATTGGAAGGTCGAAGACTGAGTCGTCGCCATGAGTTTTGATACGACTCCAATCAATACGGGTCATACTGGTGGAGCTTGCACTCTGGTTGAACAGCAACTGGGAAGAAATTTACTCCACCTTGCTTGCAGACACCATATCTTGGAGGTCGTTCTCAGAGACGTCTTCAAGACAGTTCATGGGTCGTCCAGCGGTCCGGAGGTTCTCTTATTTCAACGGTTCCAAAGAATTGGCAGCGGATCAATCACGCAAACTTCAAGACTGGAATGATGGACGACCACGTCAGTACAGTTTTCAAAGAGAACCCTGAATGGGTACAAGAAGCTCTCGACTACTACAGAAGAGCTCTTGAGTGTATGCAACCCCGCGACGATTACCGCCGACTCCTGGAGCTTAGCGTAGTCTTCCTAGGTGAGACACCTCCCCGAAGGATTCGATTTGGACAGCCTGGCCCCATACACCATGCTCGCTGGATGTCAAAGGTAATATACTGTCTCCAAATATTCATGTTTCAACCTCAGTTTAAGGTGTCCCCCAAGGGAGAGAAGTCCTTTCGAACCATGGCCCTCTTTGTTGCTCTTGTCTACGGACCAGCATGGTTCAAGGCTCCCATAATCTTTGAAGCTCCGAGCAATGATATCTCCTTCCTTAAGAAAATTCAAGAATACAGGAATAAAGTGGATGGAGCAGTTGGAGCGACAGCTACAAAGGCATTCTATCGACATCTGTGGTATTTGAGCGAGGAATTGATAGCTCTGGCTCTATTCAGTGACACAATTTCCAATATGGAGAAGAGAGGAATCCTGGAGTCGATGAGGATAAGAGAAGGAGAGAAAGATCCACCGAAGAGAATCAAAGTGCCGGAAGAGGATATTCCGTCACTGGAATCCAAGCATACCAACCACTTCTTCCAGACCACGCTACTAGGCTCCTGATTCATCTCTAAAGATCCATCCCAATGGAAGAATGACCCGCAGTTCCTCCAGGCCAAGGACGTCCTCCAAGATATGCTGGTAGTGAATGATGTGGCTGAAAGAGGGGTGAAGCTAATTCAGGATTATAACTCTTCCATTACGAAGAACGAAGAACAGAAACAGTATCTGCTGCAGGTGGTCGCTACACATCGACGCCAATTTCCTAGTGCAAGCAAGGCTAACTTGTAATCGTGAGGACGGGAGAGTTGTTTTCCTGTTTCAATCAACAATGTTTGTGTTTGGTTTGCCTCTAATTAATAAATTAATCACTTAAATAATAATTTACCTATAGATATGTAATACTTGAGTAACATTTTCCTAATACAAGAGTCATTCTATAGGGAAAGTGATCAAACAAATGTGAACTTTCCTTAGTCAGCTTGTGCACACCCTAAACAAAGTCATAATGGCCTAAAACTTGGTATGCACTGTTTTCTTGGGGAAAGGAACCAAATAAACACTGAGCACAAAAAACAAATAAACAATTTCGATTTTGTGGACCACCCTAATATATATATATATATATATATATATATATATATATATATATATATATATATATATATATATATATATATATCGCTGTATCCCTTTAAATTAATTATAAAAATTTCTACTTATAAGTCAATTACAATTTGATTGTAAGATTTACGCATCCATTTTCAATATTCACTTTATAGCTCACGAGTTTTATATTTAATAACTAAAATAATATATAATTATAGATGAAAATAATGAGAAAAATAAAACACTTCGTATTGTTCACCAGTCCACGAATCACTTATGAGTTTGTCCAAAATGCTTTGCTCAATAACCACATCTAGCAAGTATAATTTATAAAAATTAATAACAGACGTCTAGGTTTATTGACAATATACATATTTTGGGTGGATTTGTCGCAAATATAATATCATAATAGAGACGCTTAAACAGCCAGGGTACCCGATCAAATATTGGTTAGGTTAATTAACAATATATGTAATTTAGGTGAATTTGATGCAGTTATGATATAATAGAGACGCTTAAGCAGCCAGGGTACCCGGTCAAATAATGGTTGGGTTAATCGAATACACGGTTAGGTTAAAATGATTGCTCAGTTAGCTCAACTGCCAGCGTTTAACGAGGGGTTAGGATAAATCGTGATAATTTCTATTAAAAAGAGAAAATATGAATACAAATCTTAACTTTAAAAAAGGAATATTCACTCGCATTCTAGAAGCTAGTTTACATAATTTACAGCCATCCGTAACTTGTATATTAAGTGACCGGTCACTCTCTCTCTCTCTCTCTCTCTCTCTCTCTATATATATATATATATATATATATATATATATATATATTAGGGTGTTTCATACCTATAGGGTAAAATAAAAATGAGCTTGGAGTTTTAATCCACACGTTTCTCCGTATTCTAAAGAACAAGAAAACACGTTTGTGCAAGTTTGAACCAGATCGCGCTGCATTTAGAGGTCCCCAACTTTGACGACTTTTTGTCAGTTCATTTCTCGCCTGCCTGCAGTGAAGACGGTTTTCTTCGTCACTTGAGCGGTTCGTGTTGTATAGCCTATTGGACAACTATGGAGGTAATTATATATGCTACTAATTATCTCATTTTACTGTGGTATTGAAATTTATTATTATTTAATTTCTGTCATTTTACTGTGGTAGTGATATTTATTATTAATATTACATGAAATTAATTAGTCTGTTGCATATTGGACAACTAAGCTGGTAATTATTTATGATACTAATTAATGTAATTTTACTGCGGTATTGAAATTTATTTAATTAATGAATTGTCAAAGAGAACGTAGTGTACACGTATCAGTTTTATAAATAAAGAAAAGCAGTAACTGGGACTCGAACCAGTGTCATAGCCGTTTGGCGGCATCGCTCAAGTCGGCGTACACAGCACGCTATCCACTCCCTAGATGGTGTAGTGGATATCGTGCTGTGTACGCCGACTTGAGCGATGCCACCAAACGGCTATGACACTGGTTCGAGTCCCAGTTACTGTTTTCTTATTTAATTATAATGAAATTAATTACGATGTGAAATTATTTCTGTGGAATTATTTAGTTTGTTTTCTTTTCCAGGTGTCTACCAGAGCGAAAACAGAAGTGTTTCTTATTGGCCAGACGGATGCGAACATCACATCAAGTGGCCTTCCAACTCAGTTGCAAGTACTCAAAAAGTACTTTTACCACCAAAAGGAGCAAAAATTTGGACGTACTAAATGCCTGAACCTGTGCCTGGATGCCTGTCTCATATTTTGGGAGAGAGCGAGAATCCCCATGATGCGTCGAGATTCGGCCTTGAGGAAGATGGAATCCCTTCTCAAGGAATACGACCGGCTTGTGAAGCAAGTCACATAAAGCAGAGTCCTTCCGAGTGAAGGAGGCGATGTTCAAGGAGGCAATAGCGAAGGAGATCATGGACATTGCTCATTCACAGGCTAAGGAAATGATGAAGAATCAGGAGGTCATCCACTTTCTCGACATGCAGCGTGAAGATCCAAATTCCTGCAGCATGGGCCCTGTTGACATGAAGCTTCACTATAAGGAGATTAGGAAAAGGAAGAGGCTGGACAAGAAAGGAACAGGAGAAGGCCAGGAAGGAACAAGGAGCTGCAGAAGATACGGGGCTTTAGTGATTTCAACTTCGTCAGAGACTGACTCAGATGTCGTTGACCCAACCGTGGAAGTTTTTCCATCCTCCTCCAAGGGAAATACCAAGAAGCGACGCAGGAATCTGATCTCACAGGATGTGACGACTACCTACGATCGGCTGAATATTTCGTACCGCGATTCAGCTATGTCGTACGCTGCAGCGGCTAAATCACTAGGTTTTGACTTGGATGAACTGTCCATTTCTGCCAGTACCATGTACCGCACACGCAAGGCTCTCAGGAAGGTGGCTGCTGAAAGTTATCAATCCGACGAAGTTTGTCCTGGTCAGCCTCTTGTCTTGCATTGGGACGGTAAGCTCCTACCTGACAATGAGCAATGGAAGGAGAGCGTTGACCGGATCGCCGTCCTCGTCTCTGGCGACGGCAAGGAGAAGTTGCTCGGCGTTCCTAAGGTGACGTCCGGAACCGGCGAGAAGATAGCGCGAGTTTGCTTGGATTTGGTCAAGGAACACAGGATGGAAGAGCGCGTGCGGGGACTGTCTTTCGACACGACAGCGTCGAACACCGGGATTCATATCGGGGCCTGCGTCCTGATTGAGAAAGGTCTTGGCAGAGAACTCATGTACTTCCCCTGTCGGCATCACATCTATGAAGTCATCCTCAGCTCCGTCTTCAAGCGTGCATACGGCGTTTCAAGTGGCCCCGATATACCCGTTTTCAAGAGGTTTCAGGCACAATGGAAGTTCATCGACCGGTTGGACGTGCGGCCGTACGATTTTGCTCAAGTCAATGACTATGAGGGAACTGAGGGAGAAGTCAGTCCTGCTGGTGAGGGGGATGGTGAGCACGTCGCATCAGCGCGATGACTACAAGGAACTGCTACAGTTGGTTCTCATCTTCCTGGGAGAAGCAAAAGTGGTGGATTTCCCTCTCAGAGCCCCTGGCGCTTACCATCACGCTCGATGGATGGCGATAGCCATCTACTCCTTGAAAGTAATTCTACTGAAGAAGCAGTTCAAGATGTCGAGTCACGAGTTGGAAGCTCTGACAGCCGTAGGTCTCTTCGTGTCCCTCGTCTACATCCAAGGTTGGATTCGTGCTGCAACCTCAAGCAAGGCTGCCGCAGTTGATCTGGAATTTCTGCATGACGCGGAAGCCTTTGCCATGTCGGGATATTCGTGTGTTAACGCTGCGCAAGAAGCCATGTCTCGACACCTATGGTACATCTCTGAGACTCTTATTGCCATGGCGTTCTTCGACGCAGATGTGGCAGATGAAGAAAAGGCTCAGATGGTCGTCAGTTTGGGTAAGCCCGCATCGAAAAAGGAACTCAAGCGACCCCAAGGGAAGAACGTCAGGAATCTTGCCTCGAAACACCTGGCGGAGTTCGTGACAGGAAAGACGATGGCTTTCTTCCATGCATTCGACTTGGGCACAGAATTCTTGAAAAAGCCAGTTGCCGAGTGGACTGAAGTAGAGGGCTTCAAGCAAGCAGCGGCAACTGTTAACAAAATCTCTGTCGTCAACGATCGGGCCGAAAGAGCCATCGCGCTCACCAAAGAGTTCAACTGTTCTCTGACGAAGAACGAAGAGCAGAAGCAGTATTTGCTCAAAACTGTGATGCAGCATAGGGCGAAATACCCGAATAAACCAAGAAGGATTTCATGGACAAATGATTCGCAAGAAGTGGTTATGTTTTTTTGTATCTTTGTGAAAATGTGTAGTGAAATGGTACTCGTTTGTTGAATAAAAATTCATTGACAGATTTTTGTTTAATTTTTTCCGTTTATGATCTGCCAGAGCATCAAACTGGGGACCCGTAAACTTTAAACTATTGAATTAATACTTCGGTTTATCAGTCTCCTCAGCAAATGGAACAAGGGGATCCATGTGGATTAAAAATTTTCCAAACTTTTAATTTATGAAACACCCTAATAATATATATATATATATATATATATATATATATATGGTGTGTTTTGCTGTTGTGGCGGTTACACGTGTTTCGATCGAAGTCCGAATAAAAGCGATATTACAGTAAAAATCCTGCAGTTAATCAGTTTTAAACGGTGCCGATATTGTGAGTTAATTGATAGTGCATAGCGGTATTTCTTTTTAAAAAAGTAAAAATCGCGGCGTATACCAAAAAAGTAATAAAATCAAAGTGAATTAATATATACAGCATTTGTTTTTGTTTTTTCCGAGTCTCTTTGTGAGGAAAGTTTTGTTTTTTGAAGTGCCCGCAAATATCCCCCCATTATCCCCCGCAGCCACGTCGAGAGGACCAATCAGTGAGAAGTATACAGCGTGCCACATCCCCTACCCTGGAGTAACGGAAAATTCTTTCCCTCACACAGCTTGAGTCATCCCCCACCCAATACCTCCCATAATACCCCCTTTTTGAGTCACTTCACCAACATGGAAATTAATGCATACATGCAACTCTGTGGATCTGTAAACTGCAACAGCTGAGACAGAGGCGATCAGGTGCGATTTTTGTCAGCTACTTTTTGATTTTAAATGCCTAGAATGGGGAGATGAAAAAATCTCCCTTATAACGAACGCAAAGCAGTTTAATGGAATAAAATTTTTCTGCGAGAACTGCTTGACCGAATTAAACTCTTTTACGGTATTTAAAGCAGAAAGAGACTACGAGAAGAGAATGAAAGAGGAAAGTGGAAACAAAGAACAGTGGAAAACGGAAGAAACGGAGAAAGGCGAAATAGAAAGAATTCAAATACCGTCACAAAATGAGGCCGAAAACACACAGGCGACAAAGAGTGTAAAGACAACACACAGCATAAGGGCAACGAAGGACACAAACACAACTAGCACAAATAGCACAAATAGGACAAGACAAGAGGGCAGTCAAGTAAACGAAGTAAAACTGTCCCCCAATAAGGAGCAAAAAACAAAAGCCAAGAGTAAATATGGGGAAGGAATTATATGCAGGTATTATATAAAAGAAATTGCAGATTTAAAAGAGGACAATGTATATATGAACATCCCCCAATATGCAATTTCTTCTATAATAATGGTCATTGTAAATTTGGAGACGGATGTAAATTCTACCACCCGGACATTTGCAGAACTTACGCAAAATACGGAACCTGCAAATTCGGGAATAAATGCTACTATCAACATCTCCCGACGGACTCAACGAACAAAGGAAAAAGTTTAAATGACAATAGGAATAAAAATAACAATAGGAACAACAATAGGAACACAATAAGCGAACAAGAAAATTTTTTCAACATCTCAGACACCTTACGAATGCTAAATGTCATCCACATGCAGTTGACACAGCTGGAAACCCCCGAGCCAAATCGCTACCGGGCAAGAAGCTACCAATACAAGTAGGAGGAAACGGATCTCTTTCGGAGGATCATAGAGCAACGAATCAAGCGATATCGAAGGAAAACGAACTTGAAATGCACAAGGGGCAACGAAAAACAGAGAACATAAAAATTGTCCTGGCTAATATTCAAGGAATAAGACCAAACCAATCACTCAATAAGGTTTCGTACCTGAAAGGATTTATGGACGAAACAAGGGCGGACATCGCATGCCTCACAGAAACTCATCTTAAAGATTGCCAAGGAAATTGTGAAAACTGCGAACATTGTATTGATAAGAAAGAGATAAATATAGAGGGCTTCAACTTACTAAGAGCGGATAGAACGACGAGACGGAAAGGTGGCTGTGCTATATATGTACAGGAAGGTCATATGACAGAGACGATAATAAGTAAATCAAACAGCTATGTGGAACTCCTAGCAGTGAAAATAGAAAAACTAAACTTGATAGTAATAGTCATCTATAGACCTCCAAGCACCCCAACCGAAAAATTCTCGGAGGCCATTGATGACATTAGAAAGCTAATAAAGGCCATAAACCCTCCATCCCCCAATATAATGATCTGCGGAGACTTTAACTTCCCATTTATAAAATACAAAAAGGTGAATAGGAATATATATATTCACCAGGACAAGGGGGGCACAAGAGAAGATCAGGAACAAGCAAAAATGTTGATGGCTCTCACAAACGAGTTTATGCTGACACAGGAGATAACAGAAAATACCAGAAAAAATAACTGCCTGGATCTGGTATTCACGAATAACACGAACTTGATTGCTGATATAAAAATAACCCCAACCATTATCTCAGACCACAACTTAATCGAGATATCAACAAATATGATGGCAGCATTAGAAGACAATACACATATTGTGGAAAGAAGTAAATTCGGGGCCTTTAACTTAAACTCGAAGACTATAAATTGGGAAGCAATCAGATCGCACATGGCCCAAATAGAATGGAGAACAATTTTCGAGAATAAAACAACTGAAGAAATGCTAACAACTTTGGAGGAAAAAACGCTGAGAATTTTAGAAAAATATGCTCCGAAATCACAGCCAAAAGGAAAGAGGAGCTGGCTAGAAAGGCAAAAGAGAAGACTATTCCGCAAAAGAAAGAGAGTGGAGGCGAAGTTAGGAAACTGCGGAGATAATGGCAGGAAAATAATAAAAGAAAAACTGGAGGGTATCGATAGGGAAATACAAGCCCTGATTAAGGACCATACAGAGAGGGAAGAGGAAAAGGCGGTAGAAGCAATAAAGGAAAATCCAAAATACTTCTATAGCTATGCAAAAAGGAAAACAAAAACGCGCGCCGCTATTGGGCCCTTAAGGACGGGAAATAATGAACTAACCGACGATCCAAAAGAAATATCTGATACATTGCGAGCTCAATATGAATCAGTTTTCAGTACCCCAAAAAGTGACAAAGCGATACCTGACATAAATGCATTCTTTGAAGAGGAATTGCAAGGAGAGTATATAACAGACTTTGAGTTTACACCAGAAGATGTAGCGAGAGCTATAGAACAAATGAAACTACATTCAGCTGCAGGTCCGGACAATTGGAACGCATTATTGATTAAAAACTGTAAAAATGAAATAGCTACACCTTTATACTGGATATGGAGAAGATCCCTAGACACTGGGGAAATACCGAGCATCTTGAAAAGAGCAAACATTGTCCCTATATATAAAGGAGGGGACAGATCTCAAGCAAAGAACTATAGACCAGTGTCATTGACGTCCCACCTCACCAAAGTATTTGAAAGAATAGTTAGACAGAAAATTTATGATTTCCTGGAGACACGGGAAAGATTCAACGAAAATCAGCATGGATTCCGATCAGGTAGATCATGCCTATCACAACTAATAGAGCACTACAACAATATCCTAGATGCATTGGAAGGCAATGACAACTACGATGTTATATACACAGATTTTGCTAAAGCTTTTGATAAATGTGACCATGGTATAATAGGCCGTAAAATTAAAGACATGGGAATAACAGGCAAAGTGGGAAAATGGATCTACAACTTCCTTAGTGATCGTCTGCAGGTCGTCAAAATTCAAGGTATATCATCATCAGAATCGGAAGTACGCAGCTCAGTACCACAAGGGACAGTACTGGCCCCACTCCTGTTCATTATCATGCTAACAGACATAGACAGCGGAGTAAACAGCAATAGTATAGTAACATCCTTTGCAGACGATACAAAGATCAGCAGAAAAATCAGCGATGTACATGACGTGGAGGCCCTGCAGAGGGACACGAACAAAATATACAAATGGTCAGAAGACAACAACATGTCATTCAACGCCGAGAAATTTCAGCTCTTGAGATATGGTAGAAAAGAAGAACTTAAACAGACTGCATATTATGCTCCAGATAGACAGGAAATTCAGAGAAGCATGAAAGCGATTGATCTCGGGATAATAATGACAGATGATGCGAAATTCGAAACACAAAATCAGATAGCGATAAATAAAGCAAAAAGAGTCGCCGGACAGGTTCTAAGAACGTTCAAGAGAAGGGACAGGACAGTAATGATTCCCCTGCTAAAAACACTGATTATACCAAAACTTGAATACTGCTCAGTTTTGACGTCCCCATATAAAAAGGAAGAAACTAATAAACTAGAAGAAACGCAAAGGCATTTCACAGCCAAGATTGATGGCTGCAAAGAACTCAACTACTGGGAAAGACTACGTAAACTAAATCTGTACTCACTGGAAAGAAGAAGAGAGAGGTACATCATAATCTACATATGGAAAATGATCGAAAAACTGGTACCAAACCTAAAACTAAACCCAATTACCATTCAAACAACACTGGAAAATAGGAAAGGCAGAATGTGTAGTGTTCCCAAATTAAAAGCACGACAAGGGACCTCCTCAACCCTGAAGGAAAATAGCTTGGTTGTCAGGGGGCCAAGACTTTTCAACCAGCTTCCTAAGGACCTCAGAAACGTAACGGGGGTCAAAGTTGAAGTCTTCAAGAAAAGACTGGATGCCTGGCTCAGGACAGTACCAGATGAGCCTGGCGTGCCTGGCTATGTACGGTGGAGAGCGTAAGAAAGTAACTCGCTCCTCCACCAGGCCAGACCTAGAGGCGGGGCCACCAGCTTGACCTCCGTGTGAAGAGAGACCAACACACGAAACAACATAAGGTTCATAAGGTTCATAAGGTATATATATATATATATATTAGGGTGTCTCTTATTTTCGAAGTGTTGATTTTTTTAGGTTGCGCCCCCTCAACCAGTTCCATTGGTTGAAAAAACATCACATATAAATTTTGTTTTGGATTGACCAATTTTTAGAGGTCGCCCCCGCTTATTAAAGTTCATAAAATATAGCTATTATTTATGCAATTAATATTTGAAATTACTAGCAGTTGTCAAGTATACTAAACATATGTTTTTAATTAATTAATCATCATATTTATGATGAATTCAATTAAATGAATATATTAGAGATAATTGTCAAGTTTGTAGCTGAAAATATTGCTTGATAAGACAAGATCAACCTGTTTACACATGTTTCATCAAGAATGCTCCAGATTATGTTGCAATTGTTTATTTGTCATCATTCAGTGTTCTGCTGTCATAAGTAAAAGGTGTGTAACTGTGTATCACTATACTTCTTTTTTGCTATTATCAGATAATAAACTATGTTATTTATATTTTTCACAATTATTTATACTGATTTTGTTATTAGTGTTTGAAAAAAATTTAATGAATTTAATGAAAAAATTAGAATTTATGCTCTTATACACATATTATGAAGTTTTAAACAATGTTGCTATTTGTCACAAAGAATTTAATTTAGTTCAATGGAAATTTTACCTGACATGTGTTTCATGATCTGTGTTTCTATCAGTGGCGTCACTAGAGGGGTGCGGGGGGTTTTTGTGCAGTGTTTGAGCAGAAATTTATTATTTTTTATAAAAATATCCCTGTAGTTAGTTATAACAACAAAAACATTTTTCGTAAGCCCAGCTTACATGTATCAATATACCTACAAGGCTAAAACTCTATGCTAATTTACTTTTTGAACCTTCTAATGCGCTCCGGTCAGAGCTGTCATTATTACCCAATTACAATGACGCTTCGAATCACGTGGTTTCGTCTGCACGCTCTACAAGCACGCACTGTTGTTTTCGTTGCTGCTGGTGTTTTTATAGTCGCTGATTTTGTCAAATTTTCTGTTGTTTTAGCTACAATATTGTGGTAATTAGTATTTGTGAACCTATATCAATAACTTTTTTGAGAATGAAGTAGTAATTAAAGGAAAAGAAGGAGAAAAATAAAAAAAGGCTTCCGCTCAGTTGTTGCAGCCTCTGTCTTTATGATGTTGCAGCCTCAAATTTATGAGTATATTTCCATATGCATTTGTCTACAACTTCTACATTATTTGGGCCGTTATTGATTATGCAAACCTAATCCATTAATGTATCTCATGTAACGGTAAAGTTTAACGTTAAAATGAACATAATTTTGATGTAGTTCTTAAACGTTTTTACTTCGAATTCTATTGTTTTCTTACCGAATTTTCACTTTAACCCTTTACCGCACTGTGCATCGAATACGTAACGTTTCAAATACACGCATTTAGACTCAACCCTACGCAAAAAGTTCGGCGATAAAGGGTTAACCACATGAAACTATGTAAATGTAAATACATTTAGGCTGTGCGTATGATATTGTAATTTAAAGGAGTAATTTTAATTTTGCTAGTTGTTTATGTCACTACTATTGCCATTACATTCAGTGATATACGGGAATTACGATTTACGAGTAACATTAGTACAAAAAACATTACTAAGGATTCTGTATGGTCTGGTACGGGAGGAGGTCCATGGGTGGGTGGGTGACACTATGAGTTACCGCACTGGGTGACACCAACCCTAGTGACGCCACTGTTTCTATTTCCAATAAAATAGCAAAATATAAATTTCTACTACAAAAATATTTATTCCTTGTTTCTTAGATTAAAAAATAATAGGAATAATAATTGAGGAAAATATTAGATTTATAAAATAGACCAAATTAACTTTATGTCTACCAAATTTTTTTTTTTTTGTAATTTAAAAAAGTCAAAACAGTGATTTAGCCCTGCTCTACAAAACCATAACACAACATTAATATTTTGTTTTCTTATTTTGCAGATGAATACAAGAAGACCATTCTATTTGCTCGGATCTACAGTAGATGATATTAAAGGCTCAAAGCTGCCCCCATATAGGCAAGCTTTTGGTTATTTTATGCACCTCCACAGAGAGAAAAACATGACAATCCGCGATGCTCTGCGTCAATCTATACGAGCCACAATAGTTATCTGGGATAAGGCCAATATTCCTACTCAGCAGGAACCTCGTGCCATGAAGAAGTTAGAGAATTTCTTTAACGAATGGACTTGCTTAAAGAAGCATGCTTCCAGAACAAGCCAGAGCCATAAAACCAAGGAGGCTGATTTTGTAGAGCGATTGGAAGATCTCTTTGACATCGCCCATGGAGACGCTGAGAAGCTGATCAAGAATCGTGAGGACTGGGAGTTCCTTCAACTGCAAAGACAAGAAGGTCGTCCTGGCTCAATCGGTGGTGTGGACACTGTACATCTTCACCGCACAAAAAATGCAGTCAAACGGTTGGAAGCTGAGGCAGAGAGAAAAAGAAAGTCAGAATCTTTGATGGAGGCGTCTACTAGTCAAGTTGTACTGGCTTCTTCCACAATCTTCCAGCAACACTGATGAAAGTGAGAATGAGGAGGAGGAGCCCAAAGGAGCTTGTGCTTTACCAAAATCTAAGAAAAAACGAGGCATGAAAAACATCATGACTATTCAGATGTCTGCTGCCCTGGATCGTACACAAATTTCCTCTAGAAAGGCAACATTTATCCTCGCAGAGGCAGCTAAAAGCTTTGGTTTGGACGCTTCAGATTACAACATAAACCAACATTCTATCCATCGCCTTCGAAATAAGAACCGAGCTCGTCATGCTAAAGAACTTAAGGAGCATTTCCATGGAGAATGTTCTATGACAGTCCACTGGGATGGCAAGATGATGGAGGACCTCACCTCGCACAAGCACATTGATCGTCTCCCAGTACTTGTGTCAGGACCTGGTGTTGAACAGCTGCTTGGTGTCCCCAAAATCCCAAACTCAACTGGAGAAGCACAAGCTGAAGCCGTCTTTAACTGCCTGAATGAATGGGGAATTACAGAGAGAGTAAAAGCAATTTGTTTCGATACAACAGCTTCAAACACGGGTCAATATAGTGGAGCCTGTGCTCTCATCGAAGCAAAATTGGGACATGATGTTTTGTACTTGCCTTGAAGACACCATGTTTTAGATTTATTGTTGGGAGCTGCATTTGAAGCAACATTGGGATCTACATCAACTGGTCCAGAGATATTGATCTTTAAGCGTTTTCGTGACAATTGGACTTCTGTTGATCAAAGCCAGTTCCAAACAGGTGAGACAGACACGATTACTAAAGAAGCAATTATCCAGTCTAAAACTGAACTAATTCAGTTTGCTAGATCCCAGGCACCTATGCTACGGGATGACTATCAAGAACTTTTGGATCTGTCCATCATCTTTCTTGGAGGTGTCCCCAATAAAGGCATCAAGTTTCGTGCACCAGGTGCCATGCATCGAGCTCGCTGGATGTCCAAAGCGCTCTATTCTATCAAGATGTGGCTTTTTCGAAACCAGTTCAAGATGACTAAGACTGAAGAACGAGGAATTCGAGATCTTTCCCTTTTTTCTGTTCTCATCTATATGAAGGCTTGGACAACATCCTCACTCCCTATTGAAACCCCATTTAATGACTGGCTCCTTATGAGGTCATTGATTAATTATCCTAACAAAAGGATTTCTGATGCAACTAAAAAAAAGCTCTCGAACCACTTATGGTACCTGTCTGAAGAAGCAGTTGGTCTTGCTTTCTTTGATGAGCGAATTACTACAGATGTAAAGAAACGCATGGTAAAGGCATTAGAAGATGAGTCCACTGATAGACCACCCAAGCGTCCTCGGATTCCTGAATCGACCTTCTGCTCTGGTGAAGGACTACACCAACTTGTTACAAGAAATACTAGAGAATTCTTTACTAAGCTGAATTTGCCAGAAGGATTTCTGAACAAGGCACCGAGCACTTGGACATCCAACTGTGAATATTTAAGGGCCAGAGCTATTGTTGCAGCTCTATCTGTTGTAAATGACCGGGCAGAACGTGCAGTAGCTTTAGTTCAAGAGCTGAATAAGAAATTGACAGTGGGGGAAGAGCAGCTCCAGTTCCTGCTCCAAATTGTTGCAAAACACCGCCAGAGTCACCCAGTTCCATCAAAAACTGTTCTTCTAAAAAAATAACCATCAATGAGGTCGCACCTTAAAATACACCATATTGTATAATCATTGTATATTAAATAAATGTTGTATAAGGAAATAATGCTAATTAAAGTAATTAAAGTATGTAAATAGCACTGGCATTTTGAATTTATCTCTATATAATAAACTAATGGTTTTTTTTTGTAGCAATGCTTCATTGCTGATTGTATATAAAAAAAGAGCCAGGAAGGATTTTGGATAGGAGAAAAAGGATTGGGATAAAGAAGGATTGAGGACCAAAGGATGGATTATAACAACATCAAGGATAGGTTAGAAAAGGATCAATGATAAATAAGAAGACCTATACTTATAAAAACGAATCAAACTAAAAAAAGAAGGAAGGAATTATGTGTATAATGAGCATAATCATATGTCAGGAGCTATTATGCCATGGTCACCATTTTTATTAGCCGGGGGCGACCCCTAAATATGAGCCAATTTGTGTCAAACTTTCAAGTTTTAGTTTTTATGCTAAATGGAACTATTTTAGGGGACGCAGATAAAATAATTCAACATTTCAATTTTTGACTACCCAATAAGAGACACCCTAAATTACATATAATATATATATATATAATATATATATATATATATATATAGGGTGTCCCATAAGTCTGGAACCATAGGGCAAAATGATAAAAACGGCAATAAAAACGGCTTTTATTCACAGAACGTGTTCAATGTGTCCACCATTATTATTGATACACGAATGCAGACGAGATATCCAGTCAGCAAACACACGGCGAATGGTATCAGGAGTGATGGTGTTACATGCGTCGATGATGCGCTCCCGCAAATGTGCAACACTCTGAATTTTCTCCGCGTAGACCAACGCCTTCAAGTGACCCCAGAGATAAAAATCCAACGGGGTGAGATCGGGGCTCCTCGCCGGCCACTCCACAGGCCCTCGACGTCCTATCCAATGACCAGGGAATTGTCGGTGCAGCCATTCTCTTACCCGGATGCTGTAATGGGCAGGAGTACCATCCTGCTGGAACCATGTTGGGAAATCCCGATCTGTGTTCAAGACACTGGGGAATGCTTCCTCGTTGAGCATACGCAAGTAGACGTTTCCTGTGACAGTGTCATCAAAAAAGAAGGGGCCTATGATACGGTCTTTCCAAATGCCACACCATACCATCACAGGAGCGACACCTTGTTCCTTTGAAGCAGTAAGCCAGTGAAGGTTGTCTTGTGACCAGTAGCGGGTGTTCCGTCAGTTCACCTCACCTTTTGCGTAAAAAACAGCCTCATCACTGAACAGAATGGTGGACGGGAAATTGGCATTTTGAGCACATTGTTCCGTAGCCCATTCACAAAATTCCATCCGTCGGTCTGGATCATCGCTTAATTTCTGCAGGATTTGAAGTTTGTAAGGGTGCCATTTGTGTGCTTGAAGAATGCGGTGGATGCTGCTTTTCGACACTCCTGTCTCAGCGGACAACCGCCGAAGAGACTTTTGGGGACTGTTTGTGAAATGAGCGAGGATGGTAGCGGCTGTGTCATCGTCGGTGGAAGTCCTCGGAGGTCCACTGCGTGGTTTATCTCCTATGGATCCCGTTTCCCTGAACTTTGCTACAAGTTTGCCAACACAGCTGTGTGTTATCGGCGCGCGGTCAGGATGCAATCTGTTAAATTACTCAGCGACGTCCCTCTGACTCCGATTTCCTACGAGCAGAATTAACTGGATGCGTTCTTCCTTACTCAAAGACATCATAAGCACTCGCATAAACGGAAAAACATGAATTACTTATTTTACCCTATGGTTCCAGACTTATGGGACACCCTGTATATATATATCACTTGACCGGTCACTATATATATATATATATATATATATATAGAGAGAGAGAGAGAGAAGAGAGAGTGACCGGTCAAGTGGTATACAAGTTACGGATGGCTGTAAATTATGCAAATTAGCTTCTAGAATGCGAGTGAATATTCCTTTTTTAAAGTTAAGATCTGTATTCATATTTTTTCTTTTTAATAGAAATTATCACGATTTATCCTAACCCCTCGTCAAACGCTGGCAGTTGAACTAACTGGGCAATCATTTAACCTAACCGTGTATTCAATTAACCCAACCATTATTTGACCGGGTACCCTGGCTGCTTAAGCGTCTCAATTATATTATAATTGCATCAAATTCACCTAAATTATATATATTGTTAATTAACCTAACCAATATTTGAGCGGGTACGCTGGCTGTTTAAGCGTCTCTATTATGATATTATATTTGCGACAAATTCACTCAAAATATGTATATTGTCAATAAACCTAGACGTCTGTTATTAATTTTTATAAATTATACTTAATCCTATACTTATCCTATTTATGATACATTGGACAGAAACAAGTGCGAAATGTAAGTAGAAAAACTTATGTACCTGTATTTCCACCAAAGTTTTTTTCACATCTCTCTCTCTCTCTCTCTATATATATATTATATATATATATATATATATATATATAGAGAGAGAGAGAGAGAGAGAGAGAGAGAGAGAGAGATGTAAAAAAAATTTGGTGGAAATACAGGTACATAATATTTTCTACTTACATTTCGCACGTGTTTCTGTCCAATGTATCATCACAAATGTTCGCCACATCCTGCGACGAAAGCAACCCCTCCGCTCAACTGCGTTGAAAAGTAACATCGTTGCTTCCGCACTGTGGACCAATAGGATAAAATTACACTATCGTGTATATATATATATATATATAATATATATATATATATAAACATGTGTGTATATACTCATTTCACTTCGCGAATGCAACTTCCGTAATGTGGGCAACTTCAAGCTGCTGTGGCGAAGAATAGAGTTCTGTCTGACTATCTACGTATATTCATGACGACTAGCAAATGAGTGATCATTCACCGGTAAAAATACCAACTGATATGTCACGAATTGAACGTGGGTTCCCTTTATATGTGGAGCATTGAGCCAACTCGAAGGCTTTTTGATTGGCAGATAATCTCTGTAGGCGTTGCTATGTCGTATGTATGCGGGTTTTGAACCAATCAAAATGTCGTAGGCTTGATCTCAGAGCCAATTCGTCAGCTCGAGAATTTCTGATTGGCCGACGACGCCGTCTCTGAGGACGTGCCTTTATAAAAATTGGTTTAAACAGTCCTCAGATTTTTCTAATTGCTTTCAGAGTGCAAAAACATGTAAATTTAAGTGAATGGTTGAATAATTCCATATTTTGTAAATAAAAACTTTATTTGAATATCAACATAAAAATTTAACATTAATTAATTATTTAGCATGTATTTAAAAAATTCTTGTAAAACATAAACTCATTGTTAATAAATCTTCATTGAATAAATTTAACAGTTTTACATAAATTGATTTTTATTAAAGGGAAGACTTTCAAATTGCTTTTTAAACTTTAAAAAGAGTTCGAAAGTCTTTTGATTATTTTTTATTAAAATTCACGAGGTTTTTGAAGGATTAAACTCTTTTAAAGCCAAAAATTTTAAAATTTTAATTTTTTTTTACATTTAAAGTTTTAAAATTTTAGGTCCTTTAAAGGAAAACTTTTAATAAGTGGGTACATATCTTACTAGATCACAAGTGATGAGAATAAAATACAGTTTTCCAATCCCAGCTTTTCACAACGCTTATTGATGCGTATTTAAGGCAAAAATAACAGGTGTCAGGTGTTTGCGCAGAGAAATGATTTTAGCATACGGGGATATATATATAAGCACACCGGACAAAAAATTAGTCACCCCTCTCAGAATGTACCTAATAACGTGTGACGGCGCCTCTGGCCTTGATAACCGCACGAATCCGGCGAGGGAGAGACTCTACGAGGTTGTGCATGTACTGAACATCGATTTGCTGCCACTCGTTCATCAGCCGGTCCCGAAGTTCCGCCAGAGTCCTGCGCTTCACTTTCTGTTTCCAGCCTGAACAACACCTTCGACGCATTCAGGATTAAAGGCTTCATTGGACCTGCGATGTACTCGTCGCCTCCCATCATTGGAGAACAAACAAAAACGGGACTCATCGGACGAAATTACACGTTTCCAATCTGCCGCAGTCCAGTTTTTGTGCCTCTAAGCCCATTTATAACGTGCCAATTTGTGACTTGCTGTTAACAGCGGCCTCTTCCGTGGTACCCTGCTCCAGATGTCCATCGCATGCAGTTCTCGTCGCAATGTCCGTTCGGAAATTGGTCGCTGGAGAACCTCATTGGTTTCTTGGGGCAATTGTTCTCTGGTTTGAAAACGATTTGCAGTTACTAGACGAGAAACATGGCGGCGGCCCCTATTGTCGAGAATTGTTTTCCGGCCACAGTTACGCCGTCGATTGTCAGTTGATTGCGAACTACACCACTCTTTGTAAACTCGCTGGACAGTACGCGTTCACACACCAACAAATTGGGCTACTTCAGACATTTTGTGTCCGTGGGCTCTGCCAAACACGATGGCTCCTTTTTGCCACTGAGTAACGTCTGCCTCACGACCCATTTTGCAGACTATATCCAACACACACTTTGTTCTTCACCACCTCACGAAACAGATCTGATCCTGTGTGCTACGTCACCGCTACTTGTCACTTACCAATGCTACATCAGCGCCCTCTGTGTGACCTTGAACTTCCTACTATCGGTGCTATTAGGGGTGACTAATTTTTTGTCCGGTGTGCTTATATATACACACAGTATATATGTATATAATATATATATATACTGTATATACAGGGCGTCCCAAAAAAATGTATACACACTTTAAATACTTATAAAGGCAGTGTTTATTAAAATACATTTCATTTTCAAAATGTAATAGAATCTACAGACATTATTTAATTGTTTTGTCAACGCCTGTTTTCAAACTGACGTCCGTTCTGGTCCAGGCACTGCTGATAACGCGAAGCAATGGAATCGCAAACATCACGAAACATTTCGTTTGGTATTTGTGTGCATTCTCGTTCAATGGCTGCTCTCAATTCAGCGACTGTTGCAGGTTTTATAGCGTAGACTTTGTCTTTTAAGTATCCCCATAAAAAAAAAGTCTAGTGGTGTGAGGTCTGGTGAACGCGGAGGGTATTCTACGAAACCCCTTCGTAGAATACGAACACTCCACTCTTCGGTCGGGATCATCTTCATTAATAGCATGGACTAATCTTGGAATGTAACTTTTCCATTGACAGCGCTTCAAAATGCGTTGGACAGACGATTCTGAAATTCCTACCTCACGACTCGCTTGCCGCACAGATTTTCTTGGACTTTGGTGATACGTTTCCAGTACTCTTTCTTGCTTTGTGGGGCTTGTCGATGTCCGTGGTCTTCCGGAACGCTTCTTGTGGACATTCTGAACAGTTCCATCGGCTTCAAACTTATCTCTAATTCGAGTGATGGTAAGTCGCGTTGGTGGATCTGTTTGAAACTCCCTCCTAAACTGTCTTTGCACTTCAACTGCGTTTTCACACTTCCAGTAGCATTTTAGAATGAATTTCCTTTGTTCAAAGCTTAGTCTGACTGCCATTATTAATTCTAATGGGTTTAACTTGGAAAGAAAGAAACATTAATTGAGCTATCAGCTGTTAAAGTGTGTATACATTTTTTGGGGACGCCCTGTATATATATATATATATATATATATATATATATATATATATATATATATATATATATATATATATATATATATATGTTAAACACAGACCGTGCATGGAACAAGGAACTCTTCTGGGAAAATTAAATCCACTATAGTCCGAATAAGTAATGGTAAATGACAAATACCATAGTTTTTCTTTTTCATGATGCAAGCCCGACGTGGGCAACGGGTCTCTCGCAAAGATGTCCCATAAATATAGCTTCCCTCACCAGCTATCTGCAAAGCAGACAGGATCCAGCTTTGGGACATGGATCTAGGGTTTAAAGCAAGCCTAGTCCCACTACATTCAGAACCTCTATATAAGTAAAAGACTCGTTGCATTCACGTCGGATTGAATAAATCAAAGAAAAAGGGGTAACTATTGTATTTTTAGCCAAAAAAACAAAACTTAAACCTCAACCGGGACATTGAGCGTCCACTTTTCAAGGCACGTAACACGTCCGTTTTTGCGAGAGACCCGTTGCCCACGTCGGGCTAGCATCATGAAAAAGAAAAACTATGGTATTTGTCATTTACCATTACTTATTCGGACTATAGTGGATTTAATTTTCCCAGAAGAGTTCCTTGTTCCATGCACGGTCTGTGTTTAACATATAAGTTTCTCAGGGGACCATTCTGAGTTTGTGTGTGTATATATATATATATATATATATATATATATATATATATATATATATATATACGTTAAACACAGACCGTGTATGGAACAAGGAACTCTTCTGGGAAATTACATCCACTATAGTTCGAATAAGTAATGATAAATGACAAATACTACAGTTTTTTCTTTTTAATGATGGAAAGGCCAACGTGGGCACCGGGTTACTTGCAAAGAGGCCCCAAGCTTCCCTCACCAGCTGATTGAATACATCAAAGAAAAAGGGGTAACTAATTAACTATTGCGAAAAATGCTCTGTATGAATTGGTCCACAATTAACCCACCCCTTATATCTCCAGTCTAACTATAGAGTAGATCAAGTCTAGCCTAGAGGGGTCAGCCTAGAGATTCCGGAAATGGTCCAGAGCGGGCAGATAAATTGAGGTCCACAGTAGGATTCCTCACCAAATTAGGTTAGGGCAATCTACCTTCACCTTTGTTAAGCTATGAGTTGATGCTGGGTCTTAGGCCACAATGTAGGCCTAACTTGTCTGACCCAGCTTAATTTAATGTGATTAATTTGCTGGGTTAAAAACACAATTAGTCACTTACTGTTAGTTATTAGAGAGTCTCTTTTCTCCTTCCTGTTTAATTGTCGAGAGCGTACTTGCTGGTGGGGATCTTTTTCGTTGTCTGTTCTCGTCCCTTCTCCAGTTCCGTCCTTTCGCCCTGTTCCTCGTTTTCGTTCTCCTTTGTTCTCCTCTTCGCGGGGCTTTTTTCACCAGCGTTGTCTTGGTTTTTTCCTCGGTTGGTTGAGCGGTAATGTATATCTATTACCGAGCACGCTCTTCTCACACAGTATATAAATACTAGTATGGAGAATAACTCTGGTGAGCAACCAATTGGTTTCATCCACCCAGTTATTGACATAAAAGGAATTTAATAATTGTTAGATTAACTACCTACCTACTCAGTGAACCATTTTCGTTACCTCCCAACTACCCACTCATCAGTTTTCCATATACTGGGGGCCACGGGAGATAAAAATTTTGGTGTCATTGTCACCAATTTTTATGTCTGAGTGTAGACTAGCTAACTATTTGACTGTAAATGCCTGTTAATCTGATTAACAGTGCCTATCTTCACCTTCTCATGGAGAAGGTGTAGCATTTAATTAGAAGATAAAATATACATCCATAGGATGAAACTGTCTATGGTCTTTACCAGTGGCGACTGGCGTATAGGAGCGATGGAGCGGTCGCTCCCCCTTGCTTGAAACGATAAATATTAATTTAACAGATAAAAAATATATTAATTTTAAGATATTAAAATAAATATTCTTGAAATATATTTTAAAAATTCATGTGGCATATCATGATTCATGAGGCATTTTGAGTAAGCCTTCATACAGTACATAATATTCTAAACTTATAGCATAGCTTCAAATAGCGTACCGCTGTTTGAATACAAAATAATATTGCAGCCGAATGGAGCGATAGATTTTTCGCTCAAGTAAATATAAATTATATTTTACTGTTGTAATGAAAATATAAGTACAATCGCGAATTTTTTTTATAATAACAACTTTATTTTTACTAATAGTTACTTCAGTAATAATGATATAAGCCATTTATATGTATTTTATTGAAATTATTACTTATTTGTAATTAACTAGAATTGTACGTCTGGCATAGCCGCATATGTTAATACAAGTACTCTTGTGAGCGGCAGTTGGATTCGCGCTAGCCTATTGTGAGTCCGTGTTGTCGTACAATTTTATGAAATCGCACCCCCATACATTTATACCACGAGTCGCCACTGGTCTTTACCATAAGAAAAGAAAAAATGAAAGTTAGAAGATAAAATTACAATTCCCCAGCATCTATTTTTTGTTGTAAAAATAGTCGCGCCTTTAATGCTGTTTGTCGCTGAGGTCTTGTGTCTGTCAATGTTGTAGTAGGATGCGTTACCACTCCTACTGTCAAAGGAATAGTTACTGGAAGTTCAGTGTCTCCAGTTGTTACTGTCAGTGGAGAAGGTTCTCCAAAGTCCATTGTTTTGGGTCCAGACTCTAAAGGGTACAAAAGAGAAATGTCTCTTGTTGTGTCACCCGTTGAAGTCCTTAATTTGACCACTCTTGTTACCCCGTCTGCCCCTGGTCTGAGTTCTGAAACTCTAGCCAGAGGCCAGTATTGTCTTGGAGTACTGTCATGTATGAGAACAAGGTCCCCTACCTTAATTGTGTCAGACCAATCCTTCTTAGTCATTTGTTTATGTCTCTCCTTTAGACCCATCAAGTACTCAGTTTTCCACTGTTTAATGAAATGAGCTTTAACTCTAGTTAAATGTTGTAACTTAGTCTGGAGCTCATCATGTCGTTGAGTCCAGTTTGGGTCTTCTGAAGAGTCTATATTGTAGTCCGGCAGGAGACTAACTTGTTCTCCCCGAATCAAATGATTTGGAGTTAATGGTTCCGGGTCATTAATGTTGTCACTCACATAAGTGAGTGGTCTATTGTTAATGATGTTCTCAATCTCAGCCAGGAGAGTGGGCAACCCAAATAAGTGTATCTGTTTTTTGCCAATTGCTTTCTTCAAGCAATTCTTTACTGTTTGTATATTCCTCTCCCAGATAGAACCATACCAAGGAGAGGCAACCGGAATATACTTCCACTTTATGTTTGAATTTTGTATATATAATTGTGTGATTTCATCGCTTAACAAGTCGTGGATGACTTGTTCACCAGCCTTGAAATATGTAGCATTGTCAGTCCAAACTGTCTTGGGTACTGAATGTCGTGCACAGAATCTCTTAAAGACAGCAACAAAAGATTCTGCTGTAAGGTCCTCCACAACATCCAGATAAACAGCTCGTGAGGCAGCACATGTAAACAGTACAATGTACATTTTTTGTTCAGTGTCACCCACCCCTACAGTCAATGCTCCTGTATAGTCAATGCCTACAGTCTCAAAGGGTCTGTTGAGAGTAACTCTCTCCTCTGGCAAAGCAGGAGGATTTGGTTTCCTATAGGGCCTAGCATGAATACGCCTACATGTGACACACTCACTCAGGACTGTTTTAACAGTGATCCTTCCCTTGGGTATCCAATAAGTTTTTCTTAATGTTGTTGTTGTTGTTTAGCCGATCAGCCCACCCTGATCGAGCAAGCCGGCGGCACGCAGGTAACCGATCGCCCTCTCCGGAGTGGACAAGAGGTTCAGCGCACTAGTGATGTTGTGTTGTGTTCGTTGTTGTGCTAGAGCGGTACAGTCCGTCATAATGTGTTCAATTGTTTGTGGTGTGTCTTGGCACAGGTGGCAGGTGTCGTCTATGGAGTTGTCTAGTCTGTGTTTATATGTCCGTAAGTTTGGGTGATGTCCACATCGGAATCGTGCTAAGTTAACTCGATCCGATCTGCTCAGGCTGATCTCTGACCTGTTAATGGGTGGCGGCTTCGCACCTAGGACCGCATTCGGACCGAGTCGTGTCAGTGCTTTGTGGGTTAGATGTGTGTGTATGTGTTTTCTGTACTGTGTGATGTCTGTGGGGCGTGGTATGGAATGGAGTATTTCGTTATAATATCTCTCTGGTGTTACCTTAATGGTGCGAGGTGTTGGTGCATGATTGTACATGTAGTGGCAAGGGTGTTGTGGGTTAGTTGTCGCTGCTGCCTTTTCTTAATGTAGTTAGTGTCTGTGGTACCCCCATATGATATACATCATTGTGTGTTTTTCTGATGATTAATGTTGTCAAATAGCTAAATCTAGGTAAAAGGATTGGATGTTTGCTTTTGTATGACAGTTTTGATTTGTCTAATCTCCCTTTACACCTTAGAAGGCCTTCCTCATCTCTGAACAAGTTTAGATCCACAACTACTGATGGTACAGGTTCTTTTGTTTGTTTCCCATTAGTTAAGAATTCTAACTCTTTATTGTACTCTTTTTGTTGTGCATGGCCTATCCAGTATTTGGTTGCAACTTCTGTATAATTATGATTATTTTTATTTAGCTGTTTGTTAATTGTAGTTAAACAGTTGTGAGCAAACCTCAAACAGTAGGCTGTGACCCTGACAAGTTTACTGAAATCAGAATACTGTTCATAATTAGTGATTGGTTCAACCTTTTCATTTGAAAAGATTAAATTTAATGTCAAGTTAACTTGTTCTACAGGCCATTGGTCTGTATTACAGAGCCACTTAGGTCCCATAAACCAAGTTTTGTTTGACTTCAACAACTTGTAGGATAAACCTCTGGTCAGAAAGTCTGCTGGATTTTGTTTAGTTGGAACATAGTGAAAGTTTACTTGTAGGCTTTCATTAGCTTCAGCTATTTCTTTTAACCTATTTCTTACAAAGATATTCTTACTATTAATGCTATCATTCCGTATCCAGGCAAGACAAATCTGACTGTCAAGCCAGATGTGGATATGAGTTATGTTCACATCATGGTAAGCATCCTTAAGCAATGAAATGGTTTTAATGGCTAATGCAGCAGCAAATAGTTCCAATTGAGGTATGGTCGGGGAGGTTTGAGAGGTGCAACTTTCCCTTTTGCATAAATTAGATGACTTTCTGTAGGGCTTACAAGATACGCACAGCACCCATAAGCTTGTGTGCTTGCATCAGCAAACACATGAAGTCTCTGGGGCTTATCCCTAAACCCACAGCACCTTTGAATTTTAATGTTCTGCACTTTTGTTAAATCAGCAGCTACGTAACTTCTTCCAAGATTTTTGATTTTCATTTGTTATTGGATCATCCCACCCAACATTTGTCCTCCAAATTTCTTGGAGGAGAATCTTTGATTTTATTGTTGAAGGCAGGAATAGACCCATGGGATCAAAAATTTTGGAAGCCTCTGATAATATTTGTCTTTTAGTATTTGCTTCCTCATCAAGTTTAAAACCTTTAGTACAGATTGAATCATGACTGTTAGAAGTTGCATCCAAATACCAGTTCATACCTAAAGTTTTAACTCTGTCTGATGGCTCAGTAAGACCATTATTATCCTTTAAAATCTTTTTGTTTAAATCCTCATCATTTGAAATCCACTCTCTAAGTTCAAAGTTACCTTGTTGCATAATGTTTTGAGAGTGTTCATAGACTTCAGATAATTCAGATTTTGTTGTTGTTGAGCCTATTAGATTGTCTACGTAAAATGTTCCTTAAGGAAGTTCAATGTTAAAGAGTTATTAAACTGGTTTAAATGATGTCTAATTGTCAATGCTAATAGGCTAGGTGAGCAATTGGCTCCAAACAACACAACATTAAATCTATAGGTTATGAACCCTTTATTCAAATCAAATGGATCCTTGAACCATAAGAACCTAAGTTGGTTCTTATCATATTCATTTTTAAGATTTATCCTCAAAAATGCCTTTGAAATGTCACTTTGTACAGCATATTTGTCTAACCTGAACCTCAGTAAGATCTTCACAAGGTCAGAAATGAGATTAGGACCCTCAATCAGGCAATCATTCAAACTGTGTTTATCACTGTCTTTGAGGCTACAGTTATATACTACTCTGAGTTTTGTTGTTGGGGCATCTTGTCGATAGACCCCCCTGTGGGTTAAATAATGACAACCATCTTTTTAAAAGGGTTATTTGTTACTTCTTCAATGAAGCCTTTCTGTAGCTGTTCTTTGAAGACATCATTATATATTTTTATATTATTATCTTGTTTGAGTTTTTTCATTACTTTATATAAATGTCCTTTAGCTACTTTGAGATTATCTCTTAAAGTTGGACAATTTATTTTCCAAGGTAACTCAATAAAATAACTGTTGTCTTTGCACTGAATGGTGTCTTCAAATCTTTCTACCATTAACTGATCTTCTGAAGTTTGATTTGTGTCATGTATACCCACAGATTCTAGCAACCATAAAGTTTGAATTGCCTCATCCAAAGTTTCATTTGATAATGATGAATTAATGTTCTCAGTTGAGATAATATTATTCAAAGTGTTGCTATTCTTACAGGTGTTATGTAGGACTGAGTTGAGGCACATAGTATTTGTTGGTCATGAACTATTTTGGTTTAGGTCTAGGTTGTATTTGGATAGATCACCCAAAGGGGCTATCCCTGATGGAGTCTGAATAGCTATACCATTACCTATCTCTACTATGCCCTTATGAATAAGATTAATATAATCTGCCCCCATTAACATTTCAATGTTAGCTACTGTGTTGTTAGTGATATGTCTATCAGCTATTTTGTAGTGTTTTCCCAAATGATTTATGGTTTGTTCTAGTTTGGGTATAACCAGTTTGTTTTGTCCTACTTTAGAAATAATAACTGCTTCAATTTTCTCTAATTTACTTTCTAAATGTAGTTCCAGGTCAATTGTCTTATGGCTATTTTTGTCCGAGTTATCCTTAACAAAGGAGGCAATATTGATTTTTTGTTCATTCGGGTTTGGTGTCAAACCCAATTTATTTACTACATTTTGTGAAACAAATGTTTGTTGAGAACAACAGTCTATAAGACATCTCACTGGAGTGGTGCTACCCTCACTATTCACTAAGTCCAAAGTAATAGTTGGTAAAAGAATCTCAGTGTTTTTGTTACGTTGTTTGAACAAACAGAATGTCCCATGAAAGTGGCATTTTCTTGATTACCTTTGTTTGGGGGAGGTATCTTTTGAGTTTGAGTACTATTGTTTGGACACTTTGGTGAATCACACATTGATGAGACATGTCGTAAACTTTTACAAAACTTACACTTGAATCTTAACCTAGATTTACAGTCTTTCTTATAATGTCCCTGGCCAGTACACTTTTTACATAGGTTCAACTGTTCACATCTTTTAGCTCTTTGGTTAAAGTCTGAATATTTGTCACACCCAGTACTACTGTGTTCATTACTTGCACAAAATTTGCAATGTGGTGTGTAAGTTGAGGCAGCAGTTACATTAAAGTTCTGTAATGTAGGTGTTCGTGTATTACAGTTGGTCACATATGATTCTACAGTATCAAGTTTTGTCTGTTTGGCTGTAGCTAGTTGGTCTCTGGGAACAGTCTTTGGTTTATCCATAGTCTGGGTCTTATTTTGTGTTGGAAAATCTCTCAATTTGTAATTAGTTAGGATATTGGGGAAGTGTTTTCTTATATCTTCCAGATTAGGATAATTTTCTCCCGTCTTTAGAATTAAAATGTCTTTAACCCTCAAAGGAAGGCACCTAAGAACTATGCCTTGTATAATCCAAGATGAAGCTTTAATATCTATCTCATTGCTAACTAGTTGTCCTATAATAGCTTCTAATTTTGTATAAAAATTTTCCATATCACTATGGTTATCTTTTATGGGTGCAAATTCAAAAATTTGTTGAGATAATTCATATACAATCTCATCTTTATTAATGTAATTACGTTTTAAGAGATCAATAGCTACTTCATATGAATTCCCTACGGCTGGTAAATAGGCTATCAGGTTATAGGCTGGGCCTTTAAGGAAACTAGTTAAGTAGCTAAACTTTTCAACAGTTGAAATATAAGGTTTATTACCTATTAAATTCTCAAATTTGTCAATGAAAGATGGGAATTGTACCGTGTCCCCTTCAAATGTTGGTACTAGCAAAATGGGTAACTGAGCCCTCAATTCTTGTGACTCAGGATTTAGCATGCCACTTAAATTTTGTTGAAGGTTAGCTCTACTTTGATTAAAATCAGAATTAGGTTTATTTGGTGTTAAGTCAGTCAAACGAGACCGTAGTCTCCTTATTTGCTGTTCAATTGAGATTACCTGATCATCATTATCAGCGTAAAGGTCTATCAATTGTTCTTCAGCCATTTCGGATTCAACTAACTCTGAAATACTCTCATTAATGGCTATTATTTCCCTCTTTTTAGTTTCCAATTTAAGAATTACACACTCTAAATCTTCCTTACCTGGTTGTGTAATATTGTTAAAAGTGTTCACAGCCTTTGTAACAGCTCCCAACTTTGCCCCCTTATCTTTTTTAACTTTTTCAATTCCGCACTGTCCATGTCTAAGTCAAAATTGTTTAACTGGGGATCGTAATGAAATATAGGACAAGAAGAAATTACTAGAGAAAAGAGATCACAGACAAAACAGTCAAGTTTTAAATTTGGTTTAATCCCCCCCCCCCCCAAGTACTTATGTGTCACTCAGGTCTAAGCTTATAAGAGAATGAGACTCCTTAAATGTAAATGTTTCGTAGTTAGGCCCTAGGTTGTAGACCTAATTAGGCTTGATTAGGCTTAGGCTTAGGCTAGACCATTTAGCCTAATTCTGCAATTTTTGTTAAGTAAGGTTAAGGTTTGTAAATTCCCCACACACGGACCACCAATGCGAAAAATGCTCTGTATGAATTGGTCCACAATTAACCCACCCCTTATATCTCCAGTCTAACTATAGAGTAGATCAAGTCTAGCCTAGAGGGGTCAGCCTAGAGATTCCGGAAATGGTCCAGAGCGGGCAGATAAATTGAGGTCCACAGTAGGATTCCTCACCAAATTAGGTTAGGGCAATCTACCTTCACCTTTGTTAAGCTATGAGTTGATGCTGGGTCTTAGGCCACAATGTAGGCCTAACTTGTTTGACCCAGCTTAATTTAATGTGATTAATTTGCTGGGTTAAAAACACAATTAGTCACTTACTGTTAGTTATTAAGAGTCTCTTTTCTCCTTCCTGTTTAATTGTCGAGAGCGTACTTGCTGGTGGGGATCTTTTTCGTTGTCTGTTCTCGTCCCTTCTCCGGTTCCGTCCTTTCGCCCTGTTCCTCGTTTTCGTTCTCCTTTGTTCTCCTCTTCGCGGGGCTTTTTTCACCAGCGTTGTCTTGGTTTTTTCCTCGGTTGGTTGAGCGGTAATGTATATCTATTACCGAGCACGCTCTTCTCACACAGTATATAAATACTAGTGTGGAGAATAACTCTGGTGAGCAACCAATTGGTTTCATCCACCCAGTTATTGACATAAAAGGAATTTAATAATTGTTAGATTAACTACCTACCTACTCAGTGAACCATTTTCGTTACCTCCCAACTACCCACTCATCAGTTTTCCATACTATTTTGGCTAAAAATACAATAGTTACCCCCTTTTTCTTTGATGTATTCAATCCGACGTGAATGCAACGAGTTTCTTGCGTATATTGAGGTTCTGAATGTAGTAGGCTAGGTGTAAACTGTAAACCCTAGATCCTGTCTCAAAGCTGGATCCTATCTGCTTTGCAGATAGCTGGTGAGGGAAGCTATATTTTGGGGCCTCTTTGCGAGTAACCCGGTGCCCACGTTGGCCTTTCCATCATGAAAAAGAAAAAAACTATAGTATTTGTCATTTATCATTACTTATTCGAACTAATTTCCCAGAAGGGTTCCTTGTTCCATGCACGGTCTGTGTTTAACATGTTTCTCAGGGGACCATTTTGAGTTTGTGTATATATATATATATATATATATTATATATATATATATACACAAGGAAGAGAGAGTTTTTTCAGAAGTGAATTTTTTGTTTATATATACGCAAGAATCAGTTTTACTAAAAAAATTAATTAATTAAATTAATTTTTATATCTATTTAAATTTGTATTATTATTATACATGCCTGCGAATGAGAAATTTGTAAGAGTTGATATCTTACTAATAACTTATTTTTATAGTTCAACTACCCTGATTTCGAATAAGGAGTCAATTGTTTTTCTATCACATAAGAATTTTTTGCAAACTGGAAGGGAAAACACAGCAACATAGATAAATATTATTTATTTCAATTTGTATTAGGCACCTAATTCGCTTTGTTATACTAATCACAAATGCAAACAACTTTAAAAAGAAAGAAAACTTAATTTCATTTACATATTCATCTTTATTTGTCCGGAGTTTTCTTGTGAGATCTATGCTTTTTAGACTCGAATGTAGGCGCTGTTCCTTTTCTTTTATGTAATAGTTCTGAAGTAACCCGTCCCACGTTCCCTGATATCTCTTCTACATTTCTTCGATGTCTTTTCGAAACCAGTCATTTATAGGCATTTATAGGTAGTAGTTTTAAATCAAAATTTAATGAAAATTACTGTAATATGAAATATTTTGTGAAAAAATCTGGACCCAACAGGTGCATCAAAGCATCAGAATTAAATTATATTATAAAAATATTAATGCTTTCATCCATATTTTGGGTACGCACGGTTTCTTATCGTAACGCATCGTCTATCCATATGTTCATACGATAGAAGCCCAGGTGAACACCTGGCAGGAAATTTTCGGTCCTAATTCTGAACAACAGATGGTTCATTTCGTCATAAATAATTTTGGGGGAATAGGAACATCCATTAGATAATATCAGGGCTAAAACATAGTTATCTTTGATATGCGAATTTTCCCCGTCAGTAAGTCGCCCTGATTTTTGCTAATTTGTCAAAAAGGAAATCGTTGAGAGGGTCACTAAGTGAAAATTTGAATTTATATGGCATTAAATGGAAAAAACTATATATATACACACACACACACACACACACACACACACACACATATACATATATATATATATATATATATATATATATATATATATATATATATATTAGGGTGTGTTTATGGTATATGGTGAAAAATGCGAAATGAAAATGCAAGGGAGCGGAACCCTTTATTTTGTGAGGATACATGAGAAAACAGAACATGCAAAATTTCTTTGTAATCCAACAACATTTAGAGGTTGCCCACAGCTGATAGGTATTTTCAATTTATAGGGCAATGGAAATTTTAATTCTCAGTTTAAATGATAAATTGCATCTCCAATATACATCTCCAATAAGTATTCAGAACAAATATATCGTGTGAGTATATTCACTAAATTCATAATTAACGATTAAAGTACATGACACCTCGAGTGTTGGCGTTCATTTTTTCATCAAAGTGGCTTTGGAGGCTGTCGGCAAGACTTTACGATGTTCTTCGACGATTTGAATCATGAACTGCATCTGCTCTTCGTTCCGAGTCCTTCCAGCCTTCGTGAATTCTTGAATCAATGCTATGCCTCGCTCTGCTTCATCATTCACTACATTTAAGGAATCCACCCTGATCTTTGCTGAACCAAAGCTGGTGTTGTTTTCCCAGTTTGATGGATCCTCTTGCAGGAAATCGACCGGAAGATCTAGAAGGGTGAACAGATTATACGTATTGGAAGAGCAAAAGTCTGCCAGGGTCTTTCCTCTTGGATCTGGAATCCAGACTCGTCGGGGGGGAGCTTCTGACCCTTCAACGGAATTCATATTCTCTACCATTTTCCGCTTCTCATCATCATCGACTGCAGGATCGAATAGTGCAAGGCCCACGTTTACCTCATTGAGGTACCAGAGATGCCGATTAAAACTCTTGTACCCAGCGGCGTTGGTGTTTTGCAACTTTTGAAGGAGGGCTAAGTCGCTTCGTGGAGCGCTTGCTGCTTCTCTTGCTGAAAACCACGGAAGGACGTAATCTTGAGCAACGAAGAGACAGAAGTCCCGCAACCCAGAAATCAGGCGGTCACTGCTACTTGCTCCACGAGATGTTGAAGGACATTGGTTCATGTGCATCGTGAACTGGTATCTGAACATCCAAATCTTGAAAGAGTAAATTCCACGCGCCATCCACCGTGCTCGGTGCAAAGCCCCTGGAGCCATGAACACAGGACTCCGACGTCCGTAAGGTACTCCTCCCAAGAAAATGACTACAAGTTCAAGAAGCTCTTTGTAGTCATCTCTGGGATGCTTCACTTTCAGAAGGTCATTTGCTTCATGAATCATCTTCTCGGCCCAGGGACTGATCACTGCAGCCGTGTCCTCTTCGTCCGCGGCAGTGGAGTATTCATTCAATTTCAGTTGCGGCCAAACATTACGGAAGCTCTGGAAAATCGTAATCTCAGGTCCTTTGGAAAGGTCTCCAACAAGGAAAGAAAATACTGCTTCAAGCAGCAGTTCCAGCACGTGATGTCGACACGCAAAGTAAATCATTTCACGCCCGAGAGCCTGCTCTACTCGCACACACACTCCTCCATGGATGCCGGTGTTGGTGGGACAATGGTGGCTGTCGTGTCAAAGCAAAGAGCTTTGATCTTCTGGCCAAGATCCCAATTTTCGATGGTTTCGATGATGACGATTGCTGTCCTTTCTGCCTTGGGGTCTGGGAGTTTGGGGATGGCTAGAATCTTGCTCATCCCATCCCCGGTAACTAAGATGGCTAAACGGTCGATTTTGTCTCTTCCCATTAAGTCTGCCATAAGTTTTCCATCCCAGTGAAGAACAAGAGGGCATTCAGGCTTGTAGGAAGCTCTCACCTCTGCTTCGTGGGCTGATCTGTACCTGGATCTGCTGGCCCGAATAGCACTTGGACTGAGGCACATCTCACTTATGTCCTGACCCATTTGCATGCCAAAGGGGATGAGAACACGAGCAGCTGCCCTGTCGCTCATCCGCGTGCGGTCCAATGCCGCAGCGACCTCCGAACTGATTGCCGTCGTCCCACGGCGATGTTTTGGAGCCGACGATGTAACTGGCTTTCTTTCGGGACTTGTTTCCTCACTTGATGACGCTGACGATGAGGTTTCCATAACAACGGTAGCAGAGATTTCTTCCATTTCCTGCACATGCCTGTCTTTCCGCTTCAATTCCTGAGCAGTTCTTTCTTGGGCCCTTGCGACTTTTTTGGCAATCTTCTTGTCGACATTTCCAATCCTTCCTCTCCGACCCTCCTCCCTTTGAGCAAGCAGGAAGTCCTTGTCCTCCTGAATTTTGATAAGATTTAGGGCATTTTGGTGACCAATGTCGAAAAGGTTGTTCAAGCTTGATCTGAACGCAGCCTGGTTGTCCAAATTGGTCTTCGTTTTCCGCGAAATTCTCTTCTTCAAACCCTGCCATTCGTCATGCAATTTCCGGACGTGCTTCTTGACGTCGTGCGGATGTTTCGTCGGTAAACCTTCTGTCACCCAGATTTCAATGATGGCTTGTGATGTCGAGGACACACTCTCAGCTAAGGATTTCTTCTCTTCATTGTGGAGATGGAAAAGGTACTTCAATACATCACCTCTTGAAGGTAATTGCTGACCGGCAATAGTAGGACTTGATGACCCCACAAGCCAGATTGATTTCTTCGATCTTGTACATGCCGCCATCGTTCACCAGTTATCTGTGAATAAGACAAAACAGTGAAATTGGTAAGTTAATTTAACCCATTCATGGATAAAGTACCTCAGGAAAATGTGTAGAAATAAGCCACCCTCTTTGTAACCGTAATCTGTGTTCAAACAATGATTGGCTGATAACCCATGAACACAATATGTATTAAAATTATAATAATTTTGCGAAATCATGCATACATAACCATTTACAGTATATCTAATCCATATATAAATTTAAAATAATCTACGGTACACTACACTATTTCACTCAGACGATGCGAAAAAAGATGATTGCAATACGCTGAAGCAGAGAGCGTCCAAAATTTTATACGCATAAAAATTAAACCTTATAACTATTTTTGGAAACAAAAATATTGCCGGTAAAACAAGTCATTATACTTACAAACAATTCATAATACCATCCATTACAGTGCTAAGTAAAAAAAACGTTTGAAATATATGAATTATTTAAATAACACTTACCGTTATGAGAACTGTGATGCTTCTTGGCCACCATTACGTAAATGCATGAAAGACGTGAGTAATTAAGAGAAAACGATTTAGAATTAAAGAAAATTCATTTGTTGGTATATTGAAGTAAAGAAATATGGATTATCAGAACGCAATTGACAAATGCAATTTCTAATTTTGGGGACGCTGTGTATCAATGGGTTAATAAACACTAGAAGTGACTTAAAAAGGGCGCATAAATAAATGAGCATATTGGTAAAACTTTGGGGTCTTTGGGCAACCTCTAAATATTTGATGATTTTCCAAAAAAATCATGTGCTTTATTTGCTCCCGGAACCTCATCATTTGCGGGGTTCCGTGACCCGAAGTTCACACTTTCAGTTTTTAAAAGCACCCTAATATATATATATATAATAAAATATATATATATATGGGAATGAACTCAGAATGGTTCCCTGAGTTTTTTATGATACACACAGACCGTGCATGGAACAAGGAACTCTTCTGGGATAATTAAATCCACTATAGTCCGAATAAGTAATGGTAAATGACAAATACCATAGTTTTTCTTTTTCATGATGCAAGCCCGACGTGGGCAACGGGTCTCTCGCAAAGAGGTCCCATAAATATAGCTTCCCTCACCAGCTATCTGCAAAGCAGACAGGATCCAGCTTTGGGACATGGATCTGGATCCTGTCTGCTTTGCAGATAGCTGGTGAGGGAAGCTATATTTATGGGACCTCTTTGCGAGAGACCCGTTGCCCACGTCGGGCTTGCATCATGAAAAAGAAAAACTATGGTATTTGTCATTTACCATTACTTATTCGGACTATAGTGGATTTAATTATCCCAGAAGAGTTCCTTGTTCCATGCACGGTCTGTGTGTATTATATATATATATATATATATATATATATATATATATATATATATATATATTATAGGGTGTTTCATAAATTAAAAGTTTGGAAAAATTTTAATCCACATGGATCCCCTTTTTCCATTTGCTGAGGAGACTGATAAACCGAAGTATTAATTCAATAGTTTAAAGTTTACGGGTCCCCAGTTTGATGCTCTGGCAGATCATAAACGGAAAAAATTAAACAAAAATCTGTCAATGAATTTTTATTCAACAAACGAGTACCATTTCACTACACATTTTCACAAAGATACAAAAGACATAACCACTTCTTGCGAATCATTTGTCCATGAAATCCTTCTTGGTTTTATTCGGGTATTTCGCCCTATGCTGCATCACAGCCATGGCAATAAGAGTCTCAGAGATGTACCATAGGTGTCGAGACATGGCTTCTTGCGCAGCGTTAACACACGAATATCCCGACATGGCAAAGGCTTCCGCGTCACGCAGAAATTCCAGATCAACTGCGGCAGCCTTGCTTGAGGTTGCAGCACGAGTCCAACCTCGGATGTAGACGAGGGACACGAAGAGACCTACGGCTGTCAGAGCTTCCAACTTGTGACTCGACATCTTGAACTGGTTCTTCAGTAGAATTACTTTCAAGGAGTAGATGGCTATCGCCATCCATCGAGCGTGATGGTAAGCGCCAGGGGCTCTGAGAGGGAAATCCACCACTTTTGCTTCTCCCAGGAAGATGAGAACCAACTGTAGCAGTTCCTTGTAGTCATCGCGCTGATGCGACGTGCTCACCATCCCTCTCACCAGCAGGACTGACTTCTCCCTCAGTTCCCTCATAGAGTCAGTGACTTGAGCAAAATCGTACGGCCGCACGTCCAACCGGTCGATGAACTTCCATTGTGCCTGAAACCTCTTGAAAACGGGTATATCGGGGCCACTTGAAGGGCCGTATGCACGCTTGAAGACGGAGCTGAGGATGACTTCATAGATGTGATGCCGACAGGGGAAGTACATGAGTTCTCTGCCAAGACCTTTCTCAATCAGGACGCAGGCCCCGATATGAATCCCGGTGTTCGACGCTGTCGTGTCGAAAGACAGTCCCCGCACGCGCTATTCCATCCTGTGTTCCTTGACCAAATCCAAGCAAACTCGCGCTATCTTCTCGCCGGTTCCGGACGTCACCTTAAGAACGCCGAGCAACTTCTCCTTGCCGTCGCCAGAGACGAGGACGGCGATCCTGTGAACGCTCTCCTTCCATTGCTCATTGTCAGGTAGGAGCTTACCGTCCCAATGCAAGACAAGAGGTTGACCAGGACAAACTTCGTCGGATTGATAACTTTCAGCAGCCACCTTCCTGAGAGCCTTGCGTGTGCGGTACATGGTACTGGCAGAAATGGACAGTTCATCCAAGTCAAAACCTAGTGATTTAGCCGCTGCAGCGTACGACATAGCTGAATCGCGGTACGAAATATTCAGCCGATCGTAGGTAGTCGTCACATCCTGTGAGATCAGATTCCTGCGTCGCTTCTTGGTATTTCCCTTGGAGGAGGATGGAAAAACTTCCACGGTTGGGTCAACGACATCTGAGTCAGTCTCTGACGAAGTTGAAATCACTAAAGCCCCCGTATCTTCTGCAGCTCCTTGTTCCTTCCTGGCCTTCTCCTGTTGTTCCTTAATCTTGTCCAGCCTCTTCCTTTTCCTAATCTCCTTATAGTGAAGCTTCATGTCAACAGGGCCCATGCTGCAGGAATTTGGATCTTCACGCTGCATGTCGAGAAAGTGGATGTTCTCCTGATTCTTCATCATTTCCTTAGCCTGTGAATGAGCAATGTCCATGATCTCCTTCGCTATTGCCTCCTTGAACATCGCCTCCTTCACTCGGAAGGACTCTGCTTTATGTGACTTGTGCTTCACAAGCCGGTCGTATTCCTTGAGAAGGGATTCCATCTTCCTCAAGGCCGAATCTCGACGCATCATGGGGATTCTCGCTCTCTCCCAAAATATGAGACAGGCATCCAGGCACAGGTTCAGGCATTTAGTACGTCCAAATTTTTGCTCCTTTTGGTGGTAAAAGTACTTTTTGAGTACTTGCAACTGAGTTGGAAGGCTACTTGATGTGATGTTCGCATCCGTCTGGCCAATAAGAAACACTTCTGTTTTCGCTCTGGTAGACACCTGGAAAAGAAAACAAACTAAATAATTCCACAGAAATAATTTCACATCGTAATTAATTTCATTAATTAAATAAAGAAAAGCAGTAACTGGGACTCGAACCAGTGTCATAGCCGTTTGGCGACATCGCTCAAGTCGGCGTACACAGCACGCTATCCACTACACCATCTAGGGAGTGGATAGCGTGCTGTGTACGCCGACTTGAGCGATGCCGCCAAACGGCTATGACACTGGTTCGAGTCCCAGTTACTGCTTTTCTTTATTTATAAAACTGATACGTGTACACTACGTTCTCTTTGACAATTCATTAATTAAATAAATTTCAATACCGCAGTAAAATTACATTAATTAGTATCATAAATAATTACCAGCTTAGTTGTCCAATATGCAACAGACTAATTAATTTCATGTAATATTAATAATAAATATCACTACCACAGTAAAATGACAGAAATTAAATAATAATAAATTTCAATACCACAGTAAAATGAGATAATTAGTAGCATATATAATTACCTCCATAGTTGTCCAATAGGCTATACAACACGAACCGCTCAAGTGACGAAGAAAACCGTCTTCACTGCAGGCAGGCGAGAAATGAACTGACAAAAAGTCGTCAAAGTTGGGGACCTCTAAATGCAGCGCGATCTGGTTCAAACTTGCAGAAACGTGTTTTCTTGTTCTTTAGAATACGGAGAAACGTGTGGATTAAAACTCCAAGCTCATTTTTATTTTACCCTATAGGTATGAAACACCCTAATATATATATATATATATATATATATATATATATGAAAATTATTTCACGAAGGTAACACGTGAAAAATATTTATGATGAATAAAACCACGAAGGAAAGGAAACACAAAATGGTGCTCAAGCGCTTTCGTCTAATGACATCCTTCATTAGACGAAAGCGCTTGAGCACCATTTTGTGTTTCCTTTCCTTCGTGGTTTTATTCATCATATATATATATATATAATACACACACACACACATATATATATACATATATATATATATATATATATATATCGTAAAAGTCGAGTTAAAACTTTACGTATGTCATGGTATTTTCACCAATTTCGGCTGTTACATTAAACTGCACAAAGGAAATTGACCTTCCCCATATTTCTGATTTGTCTAAAGAGTATATCGTCTCTCTCCATTTACTTGCTATTTGATTTTTACCTGTAAATACTAAGTTTGTTGGTAATCTTAAAACTTTTCCCATAATTTTTTTATTTTCTATGTTTATGTATGAATAGATTTGAATGTCGTTGTGACAAGAAATAAACTTTAGTATCAAGAAGTTTGTTAGATGCTTTGGGGTTCACGTATATACATAATTTTTAAAATTTTTTTCGTGAGGCCAGCATGTTATTTGATTTAATTATTCTACGCCAAAATTAACGGCCTCACAAAATTTATTAATATATATATATATGAAAAATTATTTCACGAAAGTGACACGTGAAAAGTATTTATGATGAATAAAACCACGAAGGAAAAAAGAAACACAAAGGGGTGCTCAAGCGCTTTCGTCTAATGTCATCCTCAGGAACACTGGAGTGAAAGGACAGATCAAGGCAATATATAGGTTACAAAAGTAAACATACATACATACATATTCACATATATATATATACATATATATATATATATATATATATATATATATACATATATACATATATATAGTAAGCATAGAAAAAAATTGTGGGAGGAGCCAACATTTATATGGTCACAGAAGAATAAAGAATAAAAATTTATATTTATATTTATTTTTATTTCTTTATTCTTCTGTGACCATATAAATGTTGGCTCCTCCCACAATTTTTTTCTATGCTTACTATATATATGTATATATGTATATATATATATATATATATATATATATATGTAATATATGTGAATATGTATGTATGTATGTTTACTTTTGTAACCTATATATTGCCTTGATCTGTCCTTTCACTCCAGTGTTCCTGAGGATGTCATTAGACGAAAGCGCTTGAGCACCCCTTTGTGTTTCTTTTTTCCTTCGTGGTTTTATTCATAATATAATATATATATATATATATATATATATATATATATGATGAATAAACCACGAAGGAAAGGAAACACAAATGGTGCTCAAGCGCTTTCGTCTAATGACATCCTCAGGAACACTGAAGTACATAAAAAGGTTAAGCCTATATATAGGTTACAGAAAGAAAAAAGAAAAAATAAATAACATACATACACACACACATATATATATAACATATATATACATACATATCTATATACAGTGCCCGCGAAAAGTATCCGATCACTCAAGAAAATACAATATTTTCCCTTGATATTCAGAGACACGTAATTCACTTTCTATTTGTTCTAGCGACATCTGGTAACTTTGAGGTTGCTCGCTGATATGAGAGCTATCCAACGCATTCTCAAATTAGTGTTCTGGTAGCCTTCATTGCGGGTGGCTGTGTCTCAATTTGTCAGATTTCACTGTTTGTGTAAATTTCTTGATATTTTTTTTTTTTTTACAGAAAGTGGTGTAAATAAAATTTATATATATGTGTGCTAAAAAACAACTTAAGAGTGATTGTCGAGGTGCTATTGTTGCTTTGCATGCATGTGGGAAATCACAGAGACAGATAGCTAAGGAATTAAACATATCCCAAAGTACCGTTAATTTATGGGTTTCACGGGCTAAGAACAATGGTGGCCTAACCACGCCAGTCCCTAAAAAACGATCTGGCAGACCGAGAAAAACAAATTCGCGAACAGACAAACTTATGAAACGTTTAGTATTGAAAAACCCAACAATAACTGCGAAAGAAATAAAATTTAATATGAATAATTTGTTATCTGGTGTTTCTGAACGAACTAGCCAGGAGCGGCTCCAAAAAGAACTCGGATTACCATCTCGCCATGCTGCTAAGAAACCGTTCATTAATGAAAAAATGCGTAAAAAACGTGTCGCATTTTGTAAAAAATACATTCATTGGACTGTTGATGACTGGAAGAAGGTTTTATTTAGCGATGAGTCGACATTTTTGACATTCAGAAGTTGTCCAAAAAAGGTTCGCCGGCCTATTGGCTCAAATAGGATGGACCCTAAATACACCCTAAAGACAATGAAACACCCTCCAAGTGTGATGGTTTGGGTTGTTTCGGTTACTATGGGCGTGGAAACTTATATTTTCTTCCGAAGAACACAACTATGAATGGTGCACGGTATTTAGCAATGCTACAGGATAAACTTCCAATGGCAATGGCAATCCAAAGGACAAAAACATACATGCATGATGGTGCACCATGTCACAGGGCCAAAATAGTAACAAATGGATTACTGACAATAAATTTGATATTTTGGATTGGCCTGGTAATAGTCCAGATCTCAATCCGATAGAAAATCTGTGGCTAATAATAAAAAATAAGGTTGAATGCCACGACACTGGCTCAGTCGAAAAATTACAAGAGGCCATCAAAAAGGTATGGTGCAAGGAAATATCAGTGGAAGTTTGTCAAAACTTGATTAAATCCATGCCAAAACGTCTAGAACAAGTCATCCAAACCAAAGGACAGATGACAAAATACTAATATAAGGTTAGTATACATTTAAACATTGTTTTTTATGTAAAAAATACAAATTTCAAGGGTGATCGGATACTTTTCGCGGGCACTGTATACAAATACATACATACATACATACATACATACATATATATACAATAAACAGAGAAGTAAAAATTAAAAATTAAAAATTAAAACCTTAAAGGATTTAGATAAGAAGGGTAAAACATTAAATCTTTGGTAAACTTGTCTTCTACTTTATTAACTTTTAATTTGCATTTTATTTTTTTATATATATCGAAACCTGACCATAGGCAGCAGTGTGTTAAAACCCGGGCAGAGTTCCAGTATAAATTTGTATTTTTATAATCCATTTGATCTTGTGCTAAAAATCGATTAACTTTTAATTTGCATTTTATTTTTTTATATATATCGAAACCTGACCATAGGCAGCAGTGTGTTAAAACCCGGGCAGAGTTCCAGTATAAATTTGTATTTTTATAATCCATTTGATCTTGTGCTAAAAATCGATATTTTTCCTTACAAATCTGTACGCCTCACTGGTAATCCTTTAAGGTTTTAATTTTTAATTTTTAATTTTTACTTCTCTGTTTATTGTATATATATGTATGTATGTATGTATGTATGTATGTATGTATTTGATATATAGATATGTATGTATATATATGTATATATATATATATATTATGTGTGTGTGTATGTATGTTATTTATTTTTTCTTTTTTTCTTTCTGTAACCTATATATAGGCTTAACCTTTTTATGTACTTCAGTGTTCCTGAGGATGTCATTAGACGAAAGCGCTTGAGCACCATTTTGTGTTTCCTTTCCTTCGTGGTTTTATTCATCATAAATATTTTTCACGTGTTACTTTCGTGAAATAATTTTCATATATTATATATATATTATACACACACTCATGTGTGTATATATATATATATATATATATATATATATATATATATATACACAAAGGTGGGCAGTTGCGCCGCAAAAAGTTGCGGCGCAACTTGCGGCGCAACATTTTTGGTTGCGCTTGCGCTTGCGGCGCAACTTTTTGAAAAGGGTTGCGCTTGCGCGTGCGGCGCAACTATTTCAGCAGAGTTGCGGTTGCGGTTGCGGCGCTACAAAAATCGTTGCGCGTGCCCACCACTGATATTATATATATATATATATATATATATATATATATTTGCAATCTAAGTCGATGGGGCTGTCAAGAACTTCATTATACGGAGAACATCGCCTCTCCATTAATTATATACAAATAAATTAAATAGCGCAATCTGGCAGCTTTTCTTGTGGATAGATAGATAGATAGATAGATAGAGGGAAGGATGGAGGCTATATACTGTATATATATTTATTTATTTTATTTTATTTTTAAATATAATAGTAATAACAATAGTAGGAATAATAATTCGTAATAATGAAAATAGTATACGATATAGAGAAAGATTTAGTAATAATAAGTGGACGCTCAATAGAACAATTCTTCTTTACATGCATCTGTTTATATACGAAGTGTGTGTGTGTGTGTGTGTGTGTGTGTGTTGTGTGATTAAATTTTTTTGTGGGGCCAGCATGATCAGCTACTCTCTCTCCATATATATATATATATATATTCGTTCTGATTAAGCCTTCTAAGCCAGATTAAGCCAACTGGCAGATTAAGACTTGTAAGCTAACTGCTGAGGCCAAGAGGTTCAGTATGTGATGCGATATGCGAGCAAGAACATCTCCTCTCCTCCTCTCTCTCTCTCATAGGCTACCTTCCTATGGTAGGGAACCCCCTTTTGGGGGGAGGTCATTATCCCGGACCAACCCCCTCTTCCCTTCATACAGTTTGGGGGCTGAACATCATTCCCCTTCCTTGTATACCCTCTCGCCCCATGGGTGCCACCCCCGGGTGCCAATTTTTTTTCAACATTTGATCAATATTGCAATTGATTTGCACTCTCCCATTTTGCCATCATGCTACTCTCCATCATGTTCATAAAGCCAATTCCTGCCAACGCCATTAGTAAACTGTGGCAAAACTTTGACTCTCAAAGCCTGGTAATAGCGTTTTCCATCCAGCGTATCTCTCGATATGTCAAAGGAAACGAGTCCTCAATAACCAATGCACGCCCAAACTGTCAATGTAGCCATTTTAACGGGTTTACCCAATCGTATTTTGGGATTATTTTTCGCCCAGTAGTGGACGTTGTGTTTGTTTCCTTTATTCGTTAAACCGAAGACATTCATCTGAAAATTTTATCTTTCCAAGGAAATCTGGATCACTGTTGAACTTTTGTCTCATTGTTTCAGCAAACTACACCCGTCCATCACAATCATCGTCGTATATGAGCTGACAGTAGATGGGTTTGCAATCGTAGTACCCTTGTGATTTCAATATTTTTGCTACTGAAAACCTGGAAATACCCAATTCCTCTGCGACTTTCCTCGTTCAAGTTGTTGGATCGACTTGAAAAAATTGGCGAGGACATTTTCTTTGTTGTTGTCTCCTGTCGCCGTTACTGGCCTTCCGCTTCTTGGGCGATCGTTTACCAGGTTCCCTGTTTGAGCTTCCAGTATCAAAGAGTGGTTGCATTTGATGGTGGTTTATTATATTTTTCTTGAAATAAACGCAGTTTCTTCATAATTATTATAAGAAATAGCCCACGACTGGGGTTATGGCTTAGTGCCTTCCTGTTCTAGCCTAGGGTCATTCCTGGCCTTGTATAGTTGCTTTGAAAAGTATCGAATACACTGCAGTGATATCACTGGAATTTATTTATTATTAACAAATTATGTGTATGTATAAAATCCTTAGACTTTTCTACTACCCTGTATATATAATATATATATATATATATATATATATATATATATATATATATATATATAGTAGGTCTCATAACGTTTGTAATTAGGTTAATTAAAGATTCTTAATGGGTTAACAATTGATCTTTCGAACATATAAATATTATCACTAATGAAGGAGATAAATAGGTTTCGTAGTTTATTTGTTTAATTAGCAAAAGTAAAAGAAATAAGTACTTACAGTGATTAATAAGTAGATAGTTTTTGAAATATGCAAGTATTATAATTATTGATGGCTGAGAATAAAAGATACAAGAAACACTTTTTCTTGATTGCTATATTCTTTCCTTACAGACATGGCACTGACTGGGGCTAGTGCTTAGTGCCTTCCTGTTCTAGCCAAGGTTCATTTCTGGCCTTGTATAGTTGCTTTGAAAAGGATCGCATACACTGTAGTGATATCACTGGAAATTATTTATTATAAACAAATTATGTGTATGCATAAAATCCTTGGACTTTTCTCCTACCCTGTGTATATATATGGTAACCCCTCCGTCTATGGCCTGGGTTGGTTAGAAGTCGACCGGGGGTTCTGGTTAGGAGGCAGCAACGGATTTGTTACGTGCAGTAGTTTCTTCTATAATACTCTCTGAGTTCTTCTTTAGTGGCTCCGAGGATTCTGAGAGGCTTATTAAATTCTCTCAGGGTTCCAGGATTCTTCTTATAACGTATCGGGAAATTTTAAAGACTAACTTCTCTGAAGAGAGCAAGGCTCGAAGGAGAAAATAAAGACTATTTCTTTACTGTAATTTACTGCTAAAATGTTACAGTTAATGCTCAGCCTCGTAGTTTGAATCAGAATGCACATGGAAGAAATTAGTGGGGTTTATATACCCCGGTTCTACTAACATCATCATTATTAAATGTTGAAGAGGCTGTATTATATTTGCACAATAATTAAAAATAAAGTAAATTTTTTTTTGTTGTGACAATGGTTAAACAGATAAAGAGGATATAGGAAGAGGAAGCCATATTTCTATCTTAAACAGCGTATTTTCAGATCTGATGTTTTCCGGGTCTGCCGAGTAAACTAGAAACGGAAATTGAACTATGCATTCTTATATTAAGACATGCATATGAGCAAAAATTAGAAGTTTCTTTTTCTCACGAAGAGAGAATGCATCTAATCTAAAAAAATGATTAAAAAATTTTGTAAAGAACAAATCACAAATTATTTGTGAAAATAGGAAGCAACTCCAGAATTTATCCCAACAAAAAAAATACTAAAAAAATAATATCGCCAGACTCTGTACTGAACGGACGCATTTCCTGAGCTCTCTGATTTTGCATCTACTTTTATATATTGCTGAGAATTTTACTTTTGGATAGTTTTGAATTTTATATACTTGCGTTTAAATTTACGTTGTTATAGTTAAGTAATTGAATTAGTGGTTTTTAGCGATTTAGAAGTTTTCATAGCGTGCCGGCTTAATTTAACTTATACCTGTGACGGTTTAAATTTTTAACTCCGCGATGCCGTCGCAGAAAGCGTCGTGTGTTAGGTGTAGGGTTAACCGGTGGTATTCGGAATTTAAGGATTATAACGGCGGTCCAATGGCGATTACCGATAGATCAGTTTGTTTCTTTTGCGAGTTCATGGAGGAATTAGGACATAAAACGCAGTGTACGTGAGGTAGCGGATAGACTTGCAACGCTTGATGAGGGCAGGGTTAGGGCTACGGTTGACGGAAGCCGAACCAATACTAACGTTGAAGACGTTAGTAATTTGAAGGGTGAGGTGCGTAACTTAGTTTCTAGTTTAGGTAGCTTGTCGGGAAGGTTAGATAGAGTTGAGGAAGAGGTTAAGGTTAGTCCGAGAGTAGTAGATAGCGAGGGATTTAGAGAGGTTAAGGGTGGAGCTAGGCCGCGTACGTTAGGTGATAGGAATCCCCCCCTATCGAGGTTTCGAACCCTTTCGCCCATTTGGAAAGGGACGTGAATGAGGGGGAAACTATTTTAATTGGGGACTCTTTAGTGCGCCACATGGACAAAGAGTTCGTTAAACGGAATCCAACCAAGAGGAGGGTCTGTCTCCCAGGGGCCAGGGTTGACAGAGTTAGAGACGAAGTGGATAGGGTTGACGTTGCTTCCCGTCACTCAATGTTGGTGACGATGGTAGGAGGCAACGACTCGTATAGGCCCGATACGAGAGTGCCTGACCTTTTGGAGAGATATAGGGGGTTAATTAGGTCCCTGAAGGCGAGGTCAGATAGGTCTTTAGTTCTAGGTATTACCCCTAGGCACGGTTGGGTCTTAGAATTACGTCAAAAACAATATTTTTGAATAACAAATTAGAAGAGATTTGTGCTGAGGAAATGTACCCTTCGTAAAGCTGTGGTCCGAATTCATGATCCTAGCCTTTTTATAAAAGATGGGGTGCATTTTAATGAAATAGGTAATGCTAGGCTAGGTAGGTTAATAGACGAAAACGTGCGAAAGCTGTATAGGTCGAAGCCTTCTTTAAACGTTGTGGGTCCGGGAAACGCGGGCCCGACGTGATAAATAGTTTAAAACGCGGGCCCGTGGTAAAAAATAACTTAAACGTCTTTTATTGCAACGCGCGTAGTATTAGAAATAAATTAAATGAATTTAAGGCGTAATTTATTCCGGCAACTATGATATAGTTGCTATCACTGAAACTTGGTTAAATACCGTGACTCGGGACTTGTTGGGGGAACTTGATATACCGGGTTTTAAACTCTTTACTAATGATAGGTTACATAGATTTGGAGGCGGCGTTTTGCTGTACATTCGTAATTCCCTTAGGGCTATCGAGGTTAAGTTAGATTTTCCGGCAGCAATTAATGCGATCTGTGTTGAAGTTAGGGCGCGTAGTATTAGTTTTAATTTTGTTGTTGTTTATAGACCTCCAGTTCAACCCCTCGATATAGATACTAGATTTTACTCACTTCTTGGTAATTTTATTGACAATCGGAATAGTATAATTGTCGGGGACTTTAACTGCCCTAATGTTAATTACGAGAATTTTACGGGTAATGAAGAGGGTTTGAGATTGATTGAGTTTATGGACGATAACTTTTTACGACAGATAGTTACCGAACCAACTGGCGGTGATAATATCTTAGATTTGGTTTAGAAGTAGGTTTAGAAGTAGGCGAGAGTTTAGGATGTAGTGATCATCAAATTCTTAGGTTTAAGTTATTGATAGAAAACACTAAGGATAGTAACGTAATAGAAGTCCCTGATTTTCGTAGGGCTAATTTTGATAGTTTTGCTGATAGGATGAGAGTAGTGGACTGGGATAACTTATTTATGGGTAATGACACAAATTTGCGTTGGGTGGCGTTTAAAGAAAGTTTTAGGAATATTGAAAGGGAGTTTATTCCTCGTAGGCCCAAGCGCGCTAGAAATCGTGGTAGGCCGAAGTGGTGGACTAGGGAAATAGGAGAGTTTATAAACGAGCGTAATAGAGCGTATAGACTTAGTAAGCGCAATGGCAGGCAGCTAACTTTAATAGATATATCGAGCTTAGACGTCAGGTTAAAAGATCAGTTAGGAATGCAAGCGTAATTTAGAGATACTTATAGCTGCGGATAGTAAACATAATCCAAAAAAGTTTTTTGAATACGTAATAATCGTAAGCCGGTAAAAGATAACATAGGCCCTCTAGTGGATGTTAATGGCGCTTTGGCTTCTGACGCTCAGGCGATGGCGGGTATTTTCAATAACTTTTTTGCGACAGTTTTTACCGTAGAAGACGTAAATAATGTCCCCGACGTGGACGATATCGTTCCATTTAGTAGCGAGACTATTTTGGATGAAATAACTGTTTACGAGGCTGAGATTGCGCATTATATCGATAGGCTAAAAGTTAGCAAGGCTCCAGGCCCTGACGCTTTTTATCCCAGACATTTGAAAGATTTGAAATGACGTTATCGTAGGCCCCTTAACGAAGATTTTTAATCAGTCACTCGAAACGGGGATTATTCCTGAAGACTTCAAATTAGCTAACGTCACGCCTATTTTTAAAAAAGGCGACCGCGCAGTAGCTAGCAATTATAGGCCCATTAGCTTAACGTCAATTGTCGGTAAACTTTTGGAATCCGTAGTTAGGGATCGTATTATCGATCACTTAGAAAGTAGAGATTTGATTAATAGTAGTCAGCATGGGTTTCGACGCCATAGGTCTTGTTTAACTAATTTGTTAGAATTTTATAACGAAATAGTGCGCGAATACGATAGGCATAGAGCAGCTGACGTTATTTATTTAGATTTTAAAAAGGCGTTCGATACAGTTCCGCATAGGAGACTAATTGCGAAGGTTAAAGCGCACGGTATACGCGGTCAGGTAGCTAACTGGTTAGAAGAATGGCTTCGTGCTAGGAGACAGAGGGTCGTAGTTAATGGTAGTGAATCGGGGTGGTTAGATGTAGGTAGCGGTGTCCCACAGGGTTCAGTGTTAGGCCCATTGCTATTCGTAATTTACATTAACGACATAGATGTAGGATTGACTAGTAACGTGTCAAAATTCGCGGACGATACTAAAATAGGCGGTAAGGTTGTTAACGAGGACGATAGAAATAGGATCCAAGACGATGTAATAGGATTATGGAGTGGACAGATAAGTGGCAGATGCAATTTAACGTAGATAAATGTAAAGTTTTGCATATAGGTTCTCGCAACAATAATTACGTACACGATGGATGATAGGGAGTTAGCGAGCGTTGACGAGGAAGTAGATTTAGGCGTACGCGTATCTAAGGATTTAAAGGTTAGGAACCAGTGCCTGGAGTCTTGCGCAAAAGCTAATAGGATGTTAGGCTTCATAGCGCGTAATTTCGAATTTAAATCGAAGGATATTATATTGCCCCTTTACAAGTCCCTAGTCAGGCCTCATTTAGAATATGCCGTTCAGTTTTGGTGCCCGTACTTGCGTGAGGATATTGATAGGTTAGAAAGGGTTCAGCGTCGTGCCACGAAACTTATTCCGTCATTGCGCAATAAGCCTTATGAAGATAGGATTAAAGAGTTAGACTTGTATTCACTCGAAACTAGGAGATTAAGGGGGGAGCTTATTGAAGTTTTCAAAATCGTTAATAACATCGATAACGTAAATTTTGACAAATTGTTCACTTTCGATAATAGTAATACTCGCAATAACGGATTTAAGTTGCGTGGCAGACGTTTCATTACTAATATCGCTAAAAACTTCTTTACGTTTAAAGTAATTGATAAATGGAATAATCTTCCCGCGTCAGTCGTTCATTCTACCAGCGTTAATATGTTTAAGAACCGTCTTGACAGACATTTTAAAATATTAACGTTGTTTAAAATTAAAAAAAAAGTTACAACAGGAGCTCTGGTGGTGGTGCTCGAGGATGAGTCTGTTGACGATGAATGCCAGCTTGTGACATGCCAGCGTGTGATGCCAGCAAAAAAAAAAAAAAAAAAAATTAGACTAACACGAACGTAGATGTAGCTCGTAGCGTAAACTAACCCACTTTTTGTTTAACTTTACCTACTTTTTTTCTTCTTTCTGCATGTCTGTAACTCTCTTACTTGCATGTTTGTAGTTTGCATGGTATGACAGTGAGTTAAGACTGTGTTTGCATGGTTTGTAAGCGTTCTTATTTTACTTCTTTTCATCTTTCACCCCCTCCTATTTCTCCGACTATTTTTCTGACTTGTCGGCAGTGGCCGGCGGATGATGATGGTGAGACTTTTTTCCTCTTTTTCTGAATGAATGTTAACCCACGAATGATAGGTGTTGCTCCTTACTTAACCCCTTATTCTCTTCTCTTCTCTTAACCCCCTACTCTTTCCTTTCTCTCGGGCTAGCCTTAGAGTGGATCTTAGGGTCTTTGTTAGCCTTAGCTTCTGTAGATCTGTAGATAATGTCGGGTCGTATATTCAGTACAATCTAAATACATCACTGAGTACGTTGTAATTTTCGTTTATTACAATTTTGATTATAATTACCAATTAATTCACATTCACTTATTATCGTTAATTACAGTTTCATTAAAGTACATTAATTACATAATATTAAATTATTACGGTTAATTATAGTTTCATTGAAGTACATCAAGTACATTATATTAAAATATTACAGTTAATTCAAGTAAACAGTTAACTATAGCTTTGTTTTGTTTTTATGGTGTTTTATATGTATAACACAAAGTACATGGGCACATACGGTATATATATATATATATATATATATATATATATATATATATATATATATATATATATATATATATATATAATATATATATATTAGGGTGACAACTTCTTATAGGGATAAAATTTGAAATTCAAAAAAATTTGCCGGCCATTTGTCCAATGCTGCCACCCTATGAGGAAACACCGTAGACGAAATCTCATGGAATTCGGAAAGCATTTAGGGGTGCCTCGAGTCACATGAATGAAACTGTCGCGCGGAAGAAATTTCAAGAATGAACGAGTTTCGACAACGCTTCAAAACAAAAATGTTTCGAGAATGCAAGTGTATTATATAATTTAATAGAATTGTTTCCTTTATTTCATACTATAGATTATGCAAATCGATTAATTTATTTCATTAAATTAAAATTTTCATAAATAAATCGTTAAATAATATGATGTGTATCAATCTTTGGATGATCAGCTTTTGGTGCTTCAAGTTCATTTTGCATACGACTGCCTGACTGAAAACAACGCTTAGAAGTTCTCTCCCGATTCTTTTAAGATATCTAAGGTAATATTTTTTTATTTTGATACATTGATTATATTATTATTGGAAATTGTTCTAGAAAAGTCCTAGAACTTGTCGTTGAGAAGGCGTACATGGAATGCATGGGACCATCATCTGGTCCAGATATCCTCCTATTCTCCCGCTTCAAAGAGACGTGGAATACAATTTGCCAAGATAAGTACAAGACCCTGTCAGACCTTCCATCGAGTCTGAATGAGAATCGAGAAGAACTGATCGCTTGCTGGAATCTATATCTGACAAAACATCAGCCGAGGGATGATTACCGTGAATTCTTGGAGTTGTCGATTACAATTCTTGGAGGTAATTTACTTAACTTTAGGTTTCGGCGACCTGGAGCACTTCACCGAGCACGTTGGATGGCAAAAGTAATTTATTCATTAAAAATCCTGCTGCTTTCCCATCAGTTCAGACTTACAACTCGTGAAATGTCTGGCTTAAAACGATTTGTATTTTTTGCCCTGGAGTTATATGTCAGCGGGTGGTTCACGGCCAGCAGTCCATCATCTGCTCCCGCGAACGATTTGAAGCTTCTTCAAGACCTAGCAAAGTACCACGATGAAAAGATCTCAGCATCCTGCCTTAGTGTCCTCGGTCGTCACTTATGGTACCTCAGCGAGTACTTGATTCGTCTCGCACTCTTTGATAAAGGTATCAATGCAACGACGAAAAAGAATATCGCACGATCAATCCTCGAAAAAGAAGCTGCTGAAGATCCTCCAAAGCGAGCCCCAATACCTGCTGTTTCTTCCATTTCAACAAAGCAGCTCTCGGACTTTGCCTCGAAAGGATCAAAGCTTCTCTTTGAACTTCTAAAAATTAATGATGGTTTCTTGTCCAAGGAACCAGAGACCTGGCCGGACGACGAAGATTTCAAGACTGGTTTGACTATAGTTGAAGGACTAAAAGTCGTCAATGACATGGCAGAGAGGGGAATTGCCTTGATCCAGGCCTTCAATACAAAGATTACGAAGAATGAAGAACAGCGCCAACATCTCTTGCAGGTTGTTGAGGATCATAGGAAGTCTCAGCCTGGTACATTGAAAAAGGGGTATGGCTTGAGGAAAAGCAAGAATTAATGGGTGGTCTACAATTGAATTAAAGACACCCTGGAATATATTTAGTAAATATATTATTTACTTATTACGATTGGAGTACGCCTGCACTTAAACCTTATGAACTAAAACTAACGTTTATTTACATTAATTAAAAAAATATTAATTTATTTTTACTAGGTAATGAATAATTAATTTTTGTTATAAGGAGAATTATTTACCTCACTTGAGACACCCTTAAATATTATCTGAATGACCTAATATTTACAGTACATTGTTTTCTCATGTGTAGCAGCATTGAACAAATGGCCAATAAAAAACTCCAACTTTCGATTTTTATTGTCACCCTAATATAATACTGTATATATAAATAAATATATATATATATATATATATATATATATATATATATATATATATATATATAAAACATAGTATGCATAATAATGTTTTATAAATTTGAATCAGAGCGAGAGGAGATTTTTATCTTAGAAGCCCTCGCTTCCGCTGCGGTTAGCAGAATTCGAACACTCGCATAAGGATTTATGAGATTGCGAGAAATTAATTAATTTAAAAAAAAAAAAAAAAGAATACATGTGAACATATGTACATGTACGTAACTATGTACGTAATCATGATCATCAGGAGACATGTACGAATGCACAAAGTATTGTACACATATGGGTAGTCACACAACAGGTTGACAATGGTAGACAGTAGGTAGCTGAATGAATAATTAATAAAATTAACAAAATATAAAGGTCAAGGAAGGACATGGATGTATGAATGAACAACATATAAATAATGACGTATAGAGTGTACAGTTTTTATTATTATGCTAAAAATTTCCATACATTGTATACTAGAGTTATGATGAAGGGAAATTTATCACGGTAAAATGTGAGGGGAATTAAGCTACTTCATGACGTCATAGTTATTCAAATTATGCCATACGTCAATTCATAATTAATATGCCATAGTTATTTAATTTGTACGTACCGTATAAGTCATTACTGAGAGAAATTAAAGGAGTCGAATTAGAGAGAAAGAGTGGGGATTAAGGACTAAGAAGTACAACTATGGGTTACAATCATGCCATATGCAATGTGTATGCATAATCTAATAAAATTTAGGGACGAGGGTTAGCTGCAAGACAACCATAATAGAATAGCACAATAGAAAGCACAAATCGAAATTCTATCCAAACTAGCTCAGGCGATTTTTGTTTCTCATGTAAAAATGAACATTCAATCATAAAAACCATACAACATAAGTACTGTATGAAGACAATGAATATAAGGATCCATAGAAGAATTATATAGGAATTATTCATTGTTCATTTTTACAGGGTTCTCACCTCTAAAATGATATTAATACAATAATATAATATCCTAACTAATTCCAACTAGATGATGACTAGTGGTTTTTATAATTACAAATTTACACACACAACATAAGTCGGAGTGGTTAAGTTACAATGCACAGTAATTAGAAAATCAAATCCTTAACACGACACTTGCTTAGAGAGTTATTATAAAATATAAAAATTTCAAAGATTAATACTTTAATTTATGCAAACAGAATAAAAGGATTAACACGTTAATTTAGACAAACAATTAAGTTAGACAAACAATGATATTGTTACATTTTTAACAAAATTTTATTTTTCTGTGGGAAAAATTGTATACATAATGAATAGTAGGTAAAAGGGAAAAATATAAATTTTAAAGTTCAGGAATTTTTCAAAGTTACCATGATCGTACAATCTATAAACTAATTTTATTGACTATTGTAGGTAAAAATGGAATTACGTAATGGATGATGTATATACCTGTGGTCAAGTGTGTATTTCATAATTATGAGGGACAGATTAGCTTATAGGGTTGTTAAATTAACTGAATAAATGCATGAGCAAGATTATATATAGTAAGCAACAATGCTTAAGGTTAAATAAATTTAAATAATTTAGAGTAAATATCATAGTTAGCACTTACACGCAATTAAATAAAGTTTATCGTGATATCCAATGATTTTAGAATTAGAATAAGGTTTGTATATATAGTATATATATATATAGTGTGCATGTGTAGGGATTCTGAAAGTTTTCGAATTGACAAAGTTTAAAAATAATGTATAATAATTTAAAATGGGAGTAGGGTTATAAAATCCTTTAAGTTTAAGTGAATTATTATTAAATTCTAATATAGGTAGTAGTGATGATGATGTATGCATATGAGTTGGTGCTACTGTAGTATGCGGTCTACCGTTAAGTTTCTACTGTAGTATGCGGTCTACCGTTAAGTTTCTACTGTAGTATGCGGTCTACCGTTAAGTTTCTACTGTAGTATGCGGTCTACCGTTCAAAATATTTAAAAGGAATTGAAAATGAATTGAAAGGAATTATAATTTAATTTACACAATTAAGGAATTATTAAAGAAGTTAAACATATTACTACCGCATACTTAACGGTAGACCGCAAACTACAGTACGCCCTTGATGATCGGTTAGGTTAAGTCGTGATATTTTCGTTAGTTTTAACGAAAATATCACGACTTAACCTAACCAATCGTCAAGGGCGTATAATTAACCTAATAATAAAATAATAAGAAGATAAGAAGCTATAATTAAAAGGTAGACCGCCGAATCGTAGGTAGACCGCCGAATCGTAGGTAGACCGCATACTACAGTAGCACCTTTGAGTTTTAATGTAAAAGTGACTTGAGGTACGGAAGAAAAATGAATTCGAATATATGTCACAAGTAATAAAATTCAATTAGGATTATAGATTTTACATAATTAAATCATTTGCACGTATATTAAGGTAATAAAAAAACGCACTTACACGATCTTACAAGTAATGAAAGTAAATCTCATGGTATTAAAATTGAATTTCGACATACAATTAAATTCGACTACTAACATTCATAGCCATATAGTAGTGTGTCAAATTGACTATAATTTTCGTTTGATACCTTAACAGATGGTATAATAATAATTTAACGACAATTACTCAATATTAATCGAATAAAAAAATATAAAAATACAAAAATTGAAAATAGAAGTCAATTATAAACTATAATGAACTAATATGAGGTTATAGGGTCCATACTCTTAAAAAAAATAAAAAACAACTTTGGTTAAACTGTGGTTTGACTGGAGCCAAAGAAGAATTAACCATGGTTGAACCATTTCTCTGGTTGATACGGTTCAACTGGAGTTGGGGTGTTAAAATAAAATAAAATAAAAAAACAAAGTTTGCAGTACTACATTCGGGGGAATTGAGTAACTAAGCGGGGAGATATGTTTGAAATTGACAATACGTCTTTTCGTGGGCAGTTTGCTCTTTAGGAAAGATTGATTGTCACACTGCTTAGAACAAAAATTAAAGGAGTTAAAACGAAACGGACGGACGGCATGTTCCTCAGCATAGTAATTTAAAAAGGAGGTCATTGGGACATGATCGATTAATTATTACACAACTATTATCATCACATACATTACAATAATTATCAAAACATTATAAACAATTGTAAATCTGTTTTTGTTACAAGAAAATATATAATTTCACCTATATATTTATATATGCAACAAGTGCATGCAAAAAGGAGACAAATCGGTCAATTTACTTCTTACAACAAAAAAAAGAAGGTTGAACTAAAGACACAAACCGGTCAATTCAGGTTGAATTTAATTTTCTCCTATACAACAAAAAAAAGGTTGAATTAAATTGACTGCATTGGAATGACTTGGGACTTGAAAACTGACTTGGGACTTGAAAACTGCGACTTGAAACTAACTTCAAAACTGACTTCAAATAAAACTGACTTCAAATAAAACCGATTTCAAATAAAACTGACTTCAAAACTGACTGAAACTGACTTCAAAACTGACTGAAACTGACTTCAAAACTGACTGAAACTGACTACAACTGAATGGTGACTGGCTACAACTGACTGAAACTGACTACAACTGACTTGGGACTGACGACAAATGTTCTGGGACTGACTACAACTGTTTTGGGACTGACTACAACTGTCTTGAAACTGACTACAACTGACTACAACTGTGTTGGGACTGACTACAATTGACTACAACTGACTACAACTGTCTTGGGATTGACTACAACTTTCTTGAAACTGACTACAACTTTCTTGAAACTGAAACTGACTTGCAGCTGAATACAAGTGACTGGGAACTGACTACAACTTACTTGAAACTCATTGACTTGAAACTATCTGACTGACTTGAAACTGACTTGAAACTGACTTGAAACTTGAAACTGACTGAAACTTGAAACTGAGTGAGACTTGAAACTGAAACTGACTTGACTCAAACTGACTGAAACTGAAACTGACTCGAACTTGAACTGCTATCAAGTGAAGTCTATTATAATCTGGGGCGGTTGTCCCTCTTGGATGCAACCGACTGACTGGAACTAACTGAAATGGAATGCACTGAACTGCTATCAGTGGAGTTTACTATTCTCTGGGTATGGTTGTCCCTCTTGGATACAACCAACTGAAAATGAAAACTGAAACTGGAACTTGAAACTGCTTCAAGTATCTCTATAACTATAAACTCTCTATAAAGTCTCTCTTTCTTAATTTGCAAGTCAATTAAATTCAATAATTTGAAAAAAATTGTAAGCAAAAATACGAAATGTAAACACATTTCACTCGAATGTACGAGAAGGTACAGTAATATTATGTTTGGTACATAAAATAAAATTATTCTATACTAACTATAATAGTGAAAATAACTCTGTGACAATAACTCTGTGATATTTAACTCTGTGACATTTAACTCTGTGAAAATCAACTTCTGTGAAAATACCTTTCAATAAAAAAAATGTATCACTGGTGTCTGAAATGTTCAGCGTTTCTTGTTAACTCTGGCTTGATACCCTTTATTAACTGTTAATAATATTGACTTTTCAAATGTTTACAAATTACTTAAAAAAAAACTGTACTTAACAAAATATCTACGGCGAAATCCTTAGAGACGCGTCCTGCCGGCTACTTCTAGATGAGACGAGACATGGATAACTTGGAGTCGTTACACACCGGTTCAAGGGTGGATGTGACGAACTGGAAGTCGTGTCACGCCGGCCAAATGGTGGGTCTTATTATCTTGGAAGTAGGGTCCCCACAATTTTTTATCCTGATGCAGGGTAATTTCTATCCTGGCCAAAGGGCCACTTGTTAAAATCCTGGCAGGGTCGCCACTTGTTAACCCCTTCATCTATGGCCTGGGTTGGTTCGAAGTCGACGGGGGTTCTGGTTAGGAGGCAGCAACGGATTTGTTACTTGCAGTAGTTTCTTCTATACTACTCTCCGAGTTCTTTAGTGGCTCGGAAGATTCTGAGAGGATTATTAAATTCTCTCAGGGTTCCAGGATTCTTCTTATAACGTATCGGGAAATTTTAAAGACTAAGTTTTCTGAAGAGAGCAAGGCTCGAAGTAGAAAATAAGGACTATTTCTTTACTGTAATTTACTGCTCTAAATGTTAGTTAATGGTCAGCCTCGTAGTTTGAATCAGAATGCATATGGAAGAAATTAGTGGGGTTTATATACCCCGGTTATACTAACATCATCATTATTAAATGTTGAAGAGGCTGTATTATTTTTGCACAATAATTAAAAATAAAGAGGAAGAGGAAGCCATATTTTTATAATAAACAACGTATTTTCAGGTCTTTCTATCTTAAACAACGTATTTTCAGATCTGATGTTTTCCGGGTCTGCCGAGTTAATTAGAAACGGAAATTGAACTATGCATTCGTATATTATGATATGCATATGAGCAAAAATTAAAAGGTTCTTTTATAACGGAGAGAATGCTATCTAATCTAAAAAAAACTATTAAGAAATTTTGTAAAGAACAAGTCACCAATTATTTGGCAAAATATGAAGCAATTCCAAAATTTATCCCAACCAAAAAAATAATAAAAAAAATATCGTCGAGTATTCACTTCTAAATGGCGACATAATGTCGGGTCATATATTCAGTACAATCTAAGTACATCACTGAGTACGTTGTGATTTTGGTTTATTACAATTTTGATTGTAATTACTAATTTATACACAGTCATTTATTATCGTTAATTACAGTTTCATTAAAGTACATTAGTTACATCATATTAAATTATTACAGATAATTATACTTTCATTAAAGTACATCAATTACATTATATTAAAATATTACAGTAAATTATAATTAAACAGTCAACTATAGCTTTGTTTTTTTTACAGTGTTTTATATTTATAACACAAAGTACATGGGAACATACGGTATATATATATATATATATATATATATATATATATATATATATGGGAATGAACTCAGAATGGTTCCCTGATATATATATATATATATATATATATAAATAACATAACATGCATGCTAAAGTTTTATAAATTTGAATCAGAGCGACAGGGGATTTTTATCTTAGAAACGCTCGCTTCCGCTGTGGTTAGCAGAATTCGAACACTCGCATAAGTATTTATGAAATTGCGAGAAATGAATTAATTTAAAGAAAAGAATAAAAAGAATACATGTGAACGTATGTACATGTACATAACTATGTACGTAATCATGATCATCAGGGAACATGTACAAATGCACAAAGTATTGTACACATATGGGTAGTCACACAACAGGTTGAGAATGGTAGACACTAGGTAGCTGAATGAATAATCAATAAAATTAACAAAATATAAAGGTCAAGGAAGGACAAGGATATATGAATGAACAACATATAAATAATGACGTATAGAGTCTACAGTTTTTATTATTATGCTAAAAATTTCCATACATTGTATACTAGAGTTATGATGAAGGGAAATTAATCACGGGAAAATGTGAAGGGAATTAAGCTACTTCATGACGTCATAGTTATTCAAATTATGCCATACGTCAATTCATAATTAATATGCCATAGTTATTTAATTTGTACGTACCGTATAATTCATTATTGGGAGAAATTAAAGGAGACGAATTAGAGAGAAAGAGTGGGTATTAAGGACTAAGAAGTACAACTACGGGTTACAATCATGCCATATGCAATGTGTACGCTTAATCTAATAAAATTTAGGGAGGAGAGTTAGCTGCAAGACAACCATAATAGAATAGCACAATAGAAAGCACAAATCGAAATTTTATCCAAACACCCTCATGCGATTTTTGTTTCTCATGTAAAAATGAACATTCAAGCATAAAAACCATACAACATAAGTACTGTATGAAGACAATGAATATAAGAATCCATATAAGAATTATATAGGAATTATTCATTGTTCATTTTTATAGGGCTCTCCCTTCTAAAATGATATTAATACAATAATATAATATCCTAACTAATTCCAACTAGATGATGACTAGTGGTTTTTATAATTACAAATTTATACACACAACATAAGTCGGGGTGGTTATGCTAAAATGCACAATAATTAGAAAATCAAATCCTTAACACGACACTTGCTTAGAGAGTTATTATAAAATATAAAAAATTCAAAGATTAATACTTTAATTAATGCAAACAGAATAAAAGGATTAGCACGTTAATTTAGACAAACAATTAAGTTAGACAAACAATGATATTGTTACATTTTTAATAAAATTGTATTTTTCTGTGGGAAAAATTACATACATAATGAATAGTAGGCAAAATGGAAAAATATAAATTTTAAAGTTCAGGAATTTTTCAAAGTTACCATGATCGTACAATCTATAAACTAATTTTATTGACTATTGTAGGTAAAAATCGAATTACGTAATGGATGATGTATAGACCTGTGGTCAAGTGTGTATTTTATAATTTTGAGTAACAGATTAGCTTAGAGGGTTGTTAAATTAACTGAATAAATGCATTAGCAAGATTATATATAGTAAGCAACAATGCTTAAGGTTAAATAAATTTAAATAATTTAGAGTAAATATCATAGTTAGCACTTACACGCAATTAAATAAAGTTTATCGTAATATCCAATGATTTTAGAATTAGAATAAGGTTTGTATATATAGTATATATATATAGTGTGCATGTGTAGGGATTCTGAAAGTTTTCGAATTGACAAAGTTTACAAATAATGTATAATAATTTAAAATGGGAGTAGGGTTATAAAATCCTTTAAGTTTAAGTGAATTATTATTAAATTCTAATATACGTAGTATTAATGAAGATGTATGCATATGAGTTTTAATGTAAAAGTGACTTGAGATACGGAACGAAAATGAATTCAAATATATGTCACAAGTAATAAAATTCAATTAGGATTATAGATTTTACGTAATTAAATCAGTTGCACGTACAGTATATTAAGGTAATAAAAAAAAGCACTTAGAGGATCTTACAAGTAATGAAAGTAAATCTCATGGTATTAAAATTAAATTTCGACACACAATTAAATTCGACTACTAACATTCATAGCCATATAGTAGTGTGTCAAATTGACTATAATTTTCGTTTGATACCTTAACAGATGGTATAATAATAATTTAACGACAATTACCCAATATTAATCGAATAAAAAAATAAAAAAATATAAAAATTGAAAATAGAAATCAATTATAAACTATAATGATCTGACATGAGGTTATAGGGTCCATACTCTTAAAGAAAATCAAAAACAACTTTGGTTAAACTGTGGTTTGACTGGAGCCAAAGAAGAATTAACCATGGTTGAACCATTTCTCTGGTTGATACAGTTCAACTTGGGTTGGGGTGTTAAAATAAAATTAAAAAAATAAAAAAAGTTTGGAGTACTACATTCGGGGGAATTGAGTGACTAAGCGGGGAGATATGTCAGAAATCGACAATACGTCTTTTCCTGAGCACTTTGCTCTTTAGGAAAGATTGATTGTCAGACTGCTTAGAACAAAAATTAAAGGAGTTAAAACAAAACGGAGGGACACCATGTTCCTCAGCATAGTAATTTAAAAAGGAGGTCATTGGGACATGATCGATTAATTATTACACAACTATTATCATCACATATACATTACAATAATTATAAAAATCATTATAAGCAATTGTAAATCTGTTTTGGTTACAACAAGAAAATATATAATTTCACTTATATATTTATATATGCAACAAGTGCATGCGAAAAGAAGACAAATCGGTGAATTTCCTTCTTACAACAAAAAAAAAGAAGGTTGAACTAAAGACACAAACCGGTCAATTCAGGTTGAATTTAATTTTCTCCTATACAACAAAAAAAAAGGTTGAATTAAATTGACTGCATTGAAATGACTTGGGACTTGAAAACTGACTTGGGACTTGAAAACTGCGACTTGAAACTAACTTCAAAACTGACTTCAAATAAAACTGACTTCAAATAAAACTGACTTCAAATAAAACAAACTGACTTCAAAAGTGACTGGAACTGACTTAAAAAATGACTGAAACGGACTACAAATGAATGTTGACTGACTACAACTGACTGAAACAGAATACAACTGACTTGGGACTGACTACAACTGTTTTTGGACTAATACAAATGTTTTAGGACTGACTACAACTGTCTTGAAACTGACTACAACTGACTACAACTGTGTTGGGACTGACTACAAGTGACTACAACTGACTACAACTGTCTTGGGACTGACTACAACTTCCTTGGGACTGACTACAACTTTCTTGAAAGTGAAACTGACTTGCAACTGACTACAACTGACTGGGGACTAACTACAACTGACTTGAAACTGACTGACTTGAAACTGACTTGAAACTGACTGACTTGAAACTATCTGACTGACTTGAAACCGACTTGTAACTGACTTGAAACTTGAAACTGACTGAGACTTGAAACTGACTGACTTGAAACTATCTGACTGACTTGAAACCGACTTGTAACTGACTTGAAACTTGAAACTGACTGAGACTTGAAACTGACTGAGACTTGAAACTGAAACTGATTTGCAACTGAAACTGACTTGACTCAAACTGAAACTGACTCGAACTTGAACTGCTATCAAGTGAAGTCTATTATAATCTGGGGCGGTTGTCCCTCTTGGATACAACCGACTGACTGGAACTAACTGAAATGGAATGCACTGAACTGCTATCAGTGGAGTCTACTATTCTCTGGGTATGGTTGTCCCTCTTGGATAAAACCAACTGAAAATGAAAACTGAAACTGGAACTTGAAACTGCTTCAAGTATTTCTATAACTCTATAAATTCTCTATAAACTCTCTCTTTCTTAATTTGCAAGTCAATTCATTTCAATAATTTTAAAAAAATTGTAAACAAAAATACGAAATGTAAATACATTTCACTCGAATGTACGCGAAGGTACAGTAATATTATGTTTGGTACATAAAATAAAATTATTCTATACTAACTATAATAGTGAAATTAACTCTGTGACAATAACTCTGTGACATTTATCTCTTTGAAAATCAACTTCTGCGAAAATTAAATTCTGTGAAAATTAACTTCTGTGAAAATAACTTTCAATAAAAAAAATGTATCACTGGTGTCTGAAATGTTCAGTGTTTCTTGTTAACTCTGGCTTGATACTCTTTATTAACTGTTAATAATACTGACTTTTCAAATGTTTACAAATTACTTAAAAAAAAAAACTCGGTACTACTGGCTACTTCTTCTAGCTGAGACGAGACGTGGATAACTTGGAGTCGTTACACACTGGTTCAAGTGTGGATGTGACGAACTGGAAGTCGTGACAAGCCGGCCAAATGGTGGGTCTTATTTTCTTGGTAGTAGGGTCGCCACAATTTTTTATCCTGATGCAGGGTAATTTCTATCCTGGCCAAAGGGTGGCCACTTGTTAAAATCCTGGCAGCGTCGCCACTTGTTAACCCCTTCGTCTATGGCCTGGGTTGGTTCGAAGTCGACGGGGGTTCTGGTTAAGAGGCAGAAACGGATTTGTTACTTGTAGTAGGTTCTATACTACTCTCCGAGTTCTTCTTTAGTGGCTCGGAGGATTCTGAGAGGCTTATTAAATTCTCTTAAGGTTCCAGGATTCTTCTTATAACGTATCGGGAAATTTTAAAGACTAACTTCTCTGAAGAGAGCAAGGCTCGAAGTAGAAAATAAAGACTATTTCTTTACTGTAATTTACTGCTCTAAATGTTACAGTTAATGCTCAGCCTCGTAGTTTGAATCAGAATGCATATAGAAGAAATTAGTGGGTTTATATACCCCGGTTCTACTAACACCATTATTATTAAATGTTGAAGAGGCTGTATTATTTTAGCACAATAATTAAAAATAAAGTAATTTTTTTTGTTGTGACAATGGTTAAACAGATAAACAGGATATAGGAAGAGGAAGCCATGTTTCTATCTTAAACAGCGTATTTTCAGATCTGATGTTTTCCGGGTCTGCCGAGTTAATTAGAAACGGAAATTCAACTATGCATTCGCATATTAAGATATGCATATGAGCATAAATTAAAAGTTTCTTTTATAACGAAGAGAGAATGCATCTAATCTAAAAAACGATTAAGAAATTTTGTAAAGAACAAGTCACCAGTTATTTGGCAAAATAGGAAGCAGCTCCAAAATTTATCCCAACCAAAAAAAAATAAATAAATAATATCGTCGAGTATACATTTCTAAATGGCGACATAATGTCGGGTTATATATTCAGTACAATCTAATTACATCACTGAGTACGTTGTAATTTTGGTTTATTACAATTTTGATTATAATTACCAATTTATTCACATTCATTTATTATCGGTAATTACAGTTTCATTAAAGTACATTAATTACATCATATTAAATTATTACAGATAATTATAGTTTCATTAAAGTACATCAATTACATTATATTAAAATATTACAGTTAATTATAATTAAACAGTCAACTATAGCTTTGTTTTTTTTACAGTGTTTTATATTTATAACACAAAGTACATGGGAACATACGGTGTGTGTATATATATATATAATATATATATGAAAATTATTTCACGAAAGTGACACGTGAAAAATATTTATGATGAATAAAACCACGAAGGAAAGGAAACACAAAAAGGTGCTCAAGCGCTTTCGTCTAATGACATCCTCAGGAACACTGAAGTACATAAAAGGTTACGGCCTATATATAGGTTACAGAAAGAAAAAAAATAAAATAAAATAAATAAATAAATAAATAACATACATACACACAAACATATATATATTATATATTATATATACATACATATCTACACACACACACACATATATATATAATATATATATGCAATAAACAGAGAAGTAAAAATAAAAATTAAAATTAAAGAATTAACAAAGAGGCATACAGATTTGTAAGGAAAAATATCGATTTTTAGCACAAGATCAAATGAATTATAAAAATACAAATTTATACTGGAAATCTGCCCGGGTTTTAACACTTTGCCTTTTATAGTCAAGTTTCGATATATATAAAAATAAATGAAGATTAAAAGTTAATAAAGTAGCATACAAGTTTACCAAAGATTTAGCGTCCTACCCTTTTTATCTAAATCTGTTTTGAAGGAATTCAAAACAACAGGATCGAGTTGAAAAAGACCTTTGCTTATGTTGAAGTTATTTGAAAGTTGGATAATGGCAGACTCAAGAATATTTCTATTAACAATGTTGCTAGAGTGAAATAAAACTGAAGTATTATTCCAATCAATACAGTGGGATAACTCTGACAAATGGACAAAAAGAGCACTGGACAACTGTCCTGTTCTAACGGAATATTGATGCTGTTTTATACGTGTGTGCAAATCCTTTCCCGTCTGACCTATGTAAAAGGAATCACATTGTTTACACCCAATTTTATAGATAATGCCTGAATTATTGGTAGGGCTATTTTTTACTATGATATTTTTCACAATATTGTTATATGAAAATACTACATTAATATCCAAAAGTTTAAGTACATTAGCAATGCCTAAAAAGCCCGGGAAAAATGGAAGTTCTAAAATATTTTTTGACAAAGTACGAGTGTTATTATTGACACGATAGAAAGTTCGTTTTGCCTTGTTGAGACAAGATTCCATAAAAGCAGATGGACAACACAGATCACTTCCAATACCGTTGATTTTTTCCAATTCGGCATCGATGTATTCCGGACTGGCGATCCTAAGGGCGCGGAGAAACATTGATGAAAAAATGGCCTTCTTAGTGGGGGTGTCATGTCCCGAGTAAAAGTGTACGTAGGACAAATTGTTTGTTGTTTTCCGATAGATACTAAACTTAAAAACCTGGGCTTTCCCTATGTACACGCACATCCAAAAGTGGGATTGAATTGTCTTGTTCCACTTCTAAAGTAAACTTAATGGAGCGGACTTGATCATTTAACTGAAGGAGGAAGTTATCCAGGTCACGATTCATGGGCCAGATACACAAAATATCGTCGACGTACCGCAACCAAGGGATGCCAACCCCCAGGATTCTCGGAATGTAAGTAATTTCGAAAAACTCCATTCCTGAGGATGTCATTAGACGAAAGCGCTTGAGCACCTTTTTGTGTTTCCTTTCCTTCGTGGTTTTATTCATCATAAATATTTTTGACGTGTTACTTTCGTGAAATAATTTTCATATAATGAACACCACGCGTTCCTTCGGCTTGCTGTTCCCTCTCTTGTCTCCGTTTGTGTCCGTGTTTTCTTCTACATTAATGAAGGGGCATGCAATTCGTATCCGACGAAAGTTTCTTACTAATTGTCTAGAGGAGCAAGTTCTTCCCAAATCCCTGCTTCCGATTCGCCTCAGACAAATTGACGACCATCCGTTCAACAACTTCAGCAGATTAATTTTAAAGAAACATATTGAAGTCACCAGACAAAATGAGTGGTCCGCCTTCAAAAATTTAAACATCGCCAAACATAATTTTGTAACCGTTATTCCCCAACCGTGGATCCAACCTTTGTTTGATGAAATTTACAACGAGTTGCGTCGGAGAACTACTTCACTTCGTAACATTTTGGATCGGAAAATTAAAATTCTCATTCGAAATAGTCAGTGGAGTAAAAAAGCAAGCTCAAAGTGTGTTTTGAACCTTTCTTCGAAAAACATTAGTGACGATGCAAAAAGTGCCCTTGGATATGGTATGTCCTTTTTTATTGTTAAAAAACCTTCGGTTTTACAAATTTGTTACAGTCTCGCCTGTTTTGAAAAACAGTGTAATCTCCCTCATAGTTAAAGGCATCGTTTATAGTGCGGCGAATGGTAATTACGAAGATAACTTTCCTAAACGTTTTCGCGATGGCCTCTCACAATTAAAAAAAGATGGGGAGCTCCATATTACTAAAGCAGACAAGGCTAACACCATAGTTATTATGGACAAAGTGGACTACATCGGAAAGATGAACGAGCTTCTCCAGGACCACGCCACATACAGCAAACTTAGGAAGAACCAGCAGGATGACGTCATCAAATCATTTAATAGTGGCTTGAAACGCATTCTCAAAGATCATAAGGACTTAATTCCGCTTTTCATGTCCACTTCACCTTCTCTGCCCTACCTTTACGGTCTTATTAAAACCCACAAACCTGGCAACCCTATGCGCCCTATTATTAGCTCGGTGGGCTCTATTACTTATAAACTCTCCAAATGGCTTGTCAAAGTCTTGTCCCCCATTCTCGGAACTATCTCTGATTCACATGCAAAAAATTCCATGGATCTTACTGAAAAATTGAATAATGCACGTACTGAAACTAACGATAGATTGATCAGTTTTGACGTTTGTTCATTGTTTACAAAAGTGCCGATTGATGATATGCTTGACTTTCTCTCCCAAGAATTACATAAGTATGACCTGCCACTACCTTCACACATTGTTTTGGAACTTATTAAGCTTTGCATCAAAGACTGTAAATTCACTTTCAATAACGAGTATCATCAACAAGTGTTTGGGATGACCATGGGCAACCCCTTATCGCCCCTCCTCTCCAATATTTATATGGAGTTTTTCGAAATTACTTACATTCCGAGAATCCTGGGGGTTGGCATCCCTTGGTTGCGGTACGTCGACGATATTTTGTGTATCTGGCCCATGAATCGTGACCTGGATAACTTCCTCCTTCAGTTAAATGATCAAGTCCCCTCCATTAAGTTTACTTTAGAAGTGGAACACGACAATTCAATCCCATTTTTGGATGTGCGTGTACATAGGGAAAGCCCAGGTTTTAAGTTTAGTATCGATCGGAAAACAACAAACAATTTGTCCTACGTACACCTTTACTCGGGACATGACACCCCCACTAAGAAGACCATTTTTTCATCAATGTTTCTCCGCGCCCTCAGGATCGCCAGTCCGGAATACATCGATGCCGAATTGGAAAAAATCAACGGTATTGGAAGTGATCTGTGTTATCCATCTGCGTTTATGGAATCTTGTCTCAACAAGGCAAAACGAACTTTCTATCGTGTCAATAATAACACTCGTACGTTGTCAAAAAATATTTTAGTACTTCCATTTTTCCCGGGCTTTTTAGACATTGCTAATGTACTTAAACTTTTGGATATTAATGTAGTATTTTCATATAACAATATTGTGAAAAATATCATAGTAAAAAATAGCCCTACCAATAATTCAGGTATTATCTATAAAATTGGGTGTAAACAATGTGATTCCTTTTACATAGGTCAGACGGGAAAGGATTTGCACACACGTATAAAACAGCATCAATATTCCGTTAAAACAGGACAGTTGTCCAGTGCTTTTTGTCCATTTGTCAGAGTTATCCCACTGTATTGATTGGAATAATGCTTCAGTTTTATTTCACTCTAGCAACATTGTTAATAGAAATATTCTTGAGTCTGCCATTATCCAACTTTCAAATAACTTCAACATAAGCAAAGGTCTTTTTCAACTCGATCCTGTTGTTTTGAATTCCTTCAAAACAGATTTAGATAAAAAGGGTAGGACGCTAAATCTTTGGTAAACTTGTATGCTACTTTATTAACTTTTAATCTTCATTTTATTTTATATATATCGAAACTTGACTATAAAAGGCAAAGTGTTAAAACCCGGGCAGATTTCCAGTATAAATTTGTATTTTTATAATTCATTTGATCTTGTGCTAAAAATCGATATTTTTCCTTACAAATCTGTATGCCTCTTTGTTAATCCTTTAATTTTTATTTTTACTTCTCTTTTATTGCATATATATATATACAGTATATATATATATATATATATATATATATATATATATATGTATGTATATATATATATATGTATATATATGTTTGTGTGTATATATGTTATTTATTTATTTTTTTTTTATTTTTTTTTCTTTCTGTAACCTATATATAGGCCGTAACCTTTTATGTACTTCAGTGTTCCTGAGGATGTCATTAGACGAAACCGCTTGAGCACCTTTTTGTGTTTCCTTTCCTTCGTGGTTTTATTCATCATATATATATATATATATATATATATATATATAAAACATAACATGCATACTAATGTTTTATAAATTTGAATCAGAGCGAGATGAGATTTTTATCTTAGAAGCACTCGCTTCCGCTGTGGTTAGCAGAATTCGAACACTCGCATAAGCATTTATGAGATTGCGAGAAATTAATTAATTTAAAGAAAAGAATAAAAAGAATACATGTAAACGTATGTACATGTACGTAACTATGTACGTAATCATGATCATCATGGGACATGTACGAATGCACAAAGTATTGTACATATATGGGTAGTCACACAACAGGTTGACAATGGTAGACAATTGGTAGCTGAATGAATAATTAATAAAATTAACAAAAGATAAAGGTCAAGAAAGGACATGGATGTATGAATGAACAACATATAAATAATGACGTATAGAGTGTACAGTTTTTATTATTATGTTAAAAATTTCCATACGTTGTATACTAGAGATATGATGAAGGGAAATTAATCACGGGAAAATGTGAAGGGAATTAAGCTACTTCATGACGTCATAGTTATTCAAATTATGCCATACGTCAATTCGTAATTAATATGCCATAGTTATTTAATTTGTACGTACCGTATAAGTCATTATTGGAAGAAATTAAAGGAGACGAATTAGAGAGAAAGAGTGGGTATTAAGGACTAAGAAGTACAACTACGGGTTCCAATCATGCCATATGGAACGTGTATGCATAATCTAATAAAATTTAGGGAGGAGGGTTAGCTGCAAGACAACCATAATAGAATAGCACAATAGGGCTCCCCCTTCTAAAATGATATTAATACAATAATATAATATCCTAACTAATTCCAACTAGATGATGACTAGTGGTTTTTATAATTACAAATTTATACACACAACATAAGTCGGGGTGGTTAAGTTAAAATGCACAGTAATTAGAAAATCAAATCCTTAACACGACACTTGCTTAGAGAGTTATTATAAAATATAAAAAATTCAAAGATTAATACTTTAATTTATACAAACAGAATAAAAGGACTAATACGTTAATTTAGACAAACAATTAAGTTAGACAAACAATGATATTGTTACATTTTTAATAAAATTTTATTTTTCTGTGGGAAAAATTACATACATAATGAATAGTAGGTAAAAGGAAAAAATATAAATTTAAAGTTCAGGAATTTTTCAGTTACCATGATCGTACAATCTATAAACTAATTTTACTGAATATTCTAGGTAAAAATCGAATTACGTAATGGTTGATGTATAGACCTGTGGTCAAGTGTGTATTTCATAATTTTGATGGACAGCTTAGCTTAGACGGTTGTTAAATTAACTGAATAAATGCATGAGCAAGATTATATATAGTAAGCAACAATGCTTAAGGGTAAATAAATTTAAATAAATTAGAGTAAATATCATAGTTAGCAATTACACGCAATTAAATAAAGTTTATCGTGATATCCAATAATTTTAGAATTAGAATAAGGTTTGTGTATATATAGTGTATATATATATAGTGTGCATGTGTAGGGATTCGGAAAGTTTTCGAATTGACAAAGTTTAAAAATAATTTATAATAATTTAAAATGGGAGTAGGGTTATAAAATCATTTAAGTTTAAGTGAATTATTATTAAATTCTAATATAGGTAGTATTAATAATGATGTATGCATATGAGTTTTAATGTAAAAGTGACTTGAGGTACGGAAGAAAAATGAATTCGAATATATGTCACAAGTAATAAAATTCAATTAGGATTATAGATTTTACATAATTAAATCAGTTGCACGTATATTAAGGTAATAAAAAAAACGCACTTAGAGGATCTTACAAGTAATTAAAGTAAATCTCGTGGTATTAAAATTGAATTTTGGCATACAATTAAATTCGACTACTAACATTCATAGCCATATAGTAGTGTCAAATTGACTATAATTTTCGTTTGATACCTTAACAGATGGTATAATAATAATTTAACGACAATTACTCAATATTAATCGAATAAAAAAAAACATAAAAATATAAAAATTGAAAATAGAAATCAATTATAAACTATAATGAACTAGTATGAGGTTATAGGGTCCATACTCTTAAAAAAAATAAAAAACAACTTTGGTTAAACTGTGGTTTGACTGGAGCCAAAGAAGAATTAACCATGGTTGAACCATTTCTCTGGTTGATACAGTTCAACTGGGGTTGGGGTGTTAAAATAAAATAAAAAACAAAGTTTGGAGTACTACATTCGGGGGAATTGAGTGACTAAGCGGGGAGATATGTCTGAAATTGACAATACGTCTTTTCGTGAGCACTTTGCTCTTTAGAAAAGATTGATTGTCACACTGCTTAGAAGAAAAATTAAAGGAGTTAAAACAAAACGGAGGGACGGCATGTTCCTCAGCATAGTAATTTAAAAAAGTCATTGGGACATGATCGATTAATTATTACACAACTATTATCATCACATATACATTACAATAATTATCAAAATCATTATAAGCAATTGTAAATCTGATTTTGTTACAACAAGAAAATATATAATTTCACCTATATATTTATATATGCAACAAGTGCATGCAAAAAGGAGACAAATCGGTCAATTTCTTTCTTACAACAAAAAAAAGAAGGTTGAACTAAAGACACAAACCGGTCAATTCAGCTTGAATTTAATTTTCTCTTATACAACAAAAAAAAAAGGTTGAATTAAATTGACTGCATTGAAATGACTTGGGACTTGAAAACTGACTTGGGACTTGAAAACTGCGACTTGAAACTAACTTCAAAACTGACTTCAAATAAAACTGACTTCATATAAAACAAACTGACTTCAAAACTGACTGAAACTGACTACAACTGACTTGGGACTGACTACAACTGTTTTGGGACTGACTACAAATGTTTTGGGACTGACTACAACTATTTTGGAACTGACTACAACTGACTACAACTGTCTTGGGACTGACTACAATTGACTACAACTGACTACAACTGTCTTGGGACTGACTACAATTGACTACAACTGACTACAACTGTCTTGGGACTGACTACAATTGACTACAACTGACTACAACTGTCTTGGGACTGACTACAACTTTCTTGAAACTGACTACAACTTTCTTGAAACTGACTACAACTTTCTTGAAACTGAAACTGACTTCCAACTGACAGGGGACTAACTACATCTGACTTGAAACTATCTGACTGACTTGAAACTAACTTAAAACTTGAAATTGACTGAGACTTGAAACTGACTGAGACTTGAAACTGAAACTGACTTGCAACTGAAACTGACTTGACTCAAACTGACTGAAAATGACTCGAACTTGAACTGCTATCAAGTGAAGTCTATTATAATCTGGGACGGTTGTCCCTCTTGGATCCAACCGACTGACTGGAACTAACTGAAATGGAATGCACTGAACTGCTATCAGTGGAGTCTATTATTCTCTGGGTTTGGTTGTCTCTCTTGGATACAATTAACTGAAACTGAAAACTGAAACTGGAACTTAAAACTGCTTCAAGTATCTCTATAACTCTATAAACTCTCTATAAACTCTTTCTTAATTTGCAAGTCAATTCAATTCAATAATTTGAAAAAAATTGTAAAAAAAAATACGAAATGTAAACACATTTCACTCGAATGTACGCGAAGGTACAGTAATATTATGTTTGGTACATAAAATAAATTTTTTCTATACTAACTATAATAGTGACAATAACTGTGACATTTAACTCTGTGAGAATTAACTTCTGTGAAAACAACTGTTTCAATAAAAAAAAATGTATCACTGGTGTCTGAAATGTTCACTGTTTCTTGTTAACTCTGGCTTGATACTCTTTATTAACTGTAAATAATACTGACTTTTCAAATGTTTACAAATTACTTAAAAAAAAAAATCTGTACTTAAAATTTCTACGGCGAAATCCTTAGAGACGTGTACTGAAGACGTGTCTTGCTGGCTACTTCTTCTAGTAGGTTCAAGGGTGGATGTGACGAACTGGAAGTCGTGACACGCCGGACAAATGGTGGGTCTTATTATCTTAGTAGTAGGGTCGCCACAATTTTTTATCCTGTTGCAGGGTAATTTCTATCCTGGCCAAAGGGTGGCCACTTGTTAAAATCCTGGCAGGGTCGCCACTTGTTAACCCCTTCATCTATGGCCTGGGTTGGTTCGAAGTCGACGGGGGTTCTGGTTAGGAGGCAGCAACGGATTTGTTACTTGCAGTAGTTTCTTCTATACTACTCTCCGAGTTCTTCTTTAGTGTTTCGGAGGATTCTGAGAGGCTTATTAAATTCTCACAGGGTTCCAGGATTCTTCTTATAACGTATCGGGAAATTTTAAAGACTAACTTCTCTGAAGAGAGCAAGGCTCGAAGGAGAAAATAAAGACTATTTCTTTACTGTAATTTACTGCTAAAATGTTACAGTTAATGCTCAGCCTCGTAGTTTGAATCAGAATGCACATGGAAGAAATTAGTGGGGTTTATATACCCCGGTTCTACTAACATCATCGTTATTAAATGTTGAAGAGGTTGTATTATTTTTGCACAATAATTAAAAATAAAGTAATTTTTTTTTCGTTGTGACAATGGTTAAACAGATAAACAGGATATAGGAAGAGGAAGCCATATTTCTATCTTAAACAGCGTATTTTCAGATCTGATGTTTTCCGGGTCTGCCGAGTTAATTATAAACTTAAATTGAACTATGTATTCTTATGTTAAGATATGCATATGAGCAAAAATTAAAAGGTTCTTTTAGAACGAAGAGAGAATGCATCTAATCTAAAAAAATGATTAAGAAATTTTGTAAAGAACAAGTCACCAATTATTTGGCAAAATAAGAAGCAACTCCAAAATTTATCCCAACCAAAAAGTAATAAAAAAGTAATAATATCGTCGAGTATTCATTTCTAAGTGGCGACATAATGTCGGGTCGTATATTCAGTACAATCTAAATACATCACTGAGTACGTTGTAATTTGGTTTATTACAATTTTGATTATAATTACCAATTAATTCACATTCACTTATTATCGTTAATTACAGTTTCATTAAAGTACATTAATTACATCATATTAAATTATTACAGTTAATTATAGTTTCATTAAAGTACATCAATTACATTATATTAAAATATTACAGTTAATTACAATTAAACAGTTAACTATAGCTTTGTTTTGTTTCTTACAGTGTTTTATATTTATAACACAAAGTACATGGGCACATACGATATATATATATATATATATATATATATATATATATATATATATATATATGTTATACGGGACGACTGTCCTACGCAATATTAATTAAAACTGAAATAGTTACGACGAATGTTATACAAAAGTACGCCCTATTCTTGAATGTCCTAGAAGATCAGGCGCTCGCCTATATCTCAATGATTGTCGCGAGAATCTGCCTAAATTTTCTCTAAGCCCTCAAGCACGCACCCGAAATGTGAAATATGATATTAAACCCGCCAGTCATTTTAATTAAAGGCGCTCGGATGCACTCTTGCGACATCTTGCGCGCGCTGTTTGCCCATGTACCTTCCAAGCTTACATCTCACATCCGTTTCGAATTTCAGGACGGAAACCTAGACTCTGAGAATCAAATATTTTCTTGGTCTCACGGTAACTCACCGCTCTGACGTATGTGAGAGTGGATTCCTTCCTATATAAGGAAGGGTCCAGCCATTGAAGGACAGATTCTAGATTCTGAGTAGCTCTTAGCCAGACTTTGGGTAGAGATCAACTCACCTGGGTCTCCGCGGGTAACAAGGGTGCGAGTTACCTCGTATGCATTAGATTGCTTCGAGACGGTTTTAGAACGGACTTTGAGGGAATAAAGTCTTAGAAGGAAATCGATCTTAACTTGCTTTATAGCGGACCTAGAACAGAGCACAGAGGTTGCTTTCAAGAAGAGGGCCGTTTAACTTTGAATTAACGTAAATTAACCCTGGGTGAAGGGTAGATTTCACCCACCTCAATTAGGAAACGAGCTTCGTATCGGAATATCGGTATTGATGATCTGACTGAAGGAAACGCCAGCAGACTTAGTTCGTTTATTTCTACGTGACCTTAATTGTCACGCCTAAACTTAAGAATAACTCATTTTATAGCCCGGTGAACTTAATAAAAATACGACCTTGTGAACTCAAAAGTTAAACCATTTACCATAAACTCTCGCCTGTAATTCGCTTATTTCAACTTCATTAAAAAGCTTAAAATTAGAGCTGACTCTTAGTTAATCCCAACTTAATTAATCTAAACTCGACAAGCGGAACAGGGGCTAAGGAAACCTCAGGATCCGGCAAGTGACCCCCCGTAGGGGTCAGCGCACTCTGTGGAAAAGAGTGCTTCTATTGTACTTGACTACTTAAGGGTTAAAACTCACCGGGTAACCTCCGAGTATAATATATATATATATATATATATATATAACATAATATGCATACTAATGTTTTATAAATTTGAATCAGAGCGAGAGGAGATTCTTATCTTAGAAGCGCTCGCTTCCGCTGTGGTTAGCAGAATTCGAACACTCACATAAGCATTTATGAGATTGCGAGAAATTAATTAATTTAAAGAAAAGAATAAAAAGAATACATGTGAATGTATGTACATGTACGTACCTATGTACGTAATCATGATCATCAGGGGACATGTACGAATGCACAAAGTATTGTACACGTATGGGTAGTTACACAACAGGTTGACAATGGTAGACAATAGGTAGCTGAATGAATAATTAATAAAATTAACAAAAGATAAAGGTCAAAAAAGGAAATGGATGTATGAATGAACAACATATAATTAATGACGTATAGAGTGTACAGTTTTTACTGTTATGTTAAAGAATTTCCATACATTGAATACTAGAGATATGATGAAGGGAAATTAATGACGGGAAAATGTGAAAGGAATTAAGCTACTTCATGACGTCATAGTTATTCAAATTATGCCATACGTCAATTCATAATTAATATGCCATACGTCAATTCATAATTAATATGCCATAGTTATTTAATTTGTACGTACCGTATAAGTTATTATTGGGAGAAATTAAAGGAGACGAATTAGAGAGAAAGAGTGGGTATTAAGGACTAAGAAGTACAACTACGGGTTCCAATCATGCCATATGCAATGTGTGTGCATAATCTAATAAAATTTAGGGACGAGGGTTAGCTTCAAGACAACCATAATAGAATAGCACAATAGAAAGCACAAATCGAAATTCTATCCAAACTCGCTCAAGCGATTTTTGTTTCTCTTGTAAAAATGAACATTCAAACATAAAAACCATACAACGTAAGTACTGTATGAAGACAATGAATATAAGGATCCATATAAGAATTATATAGGAATTATTCATTGTTCATTTTTACATATATATACATACAATATATATATTATATATATATATATATATATATATTATATATATATTATATATATATATATATATATATATATATATATATATATATATATATATATATATATATATATATATAGTAAAGGGGGATCCAGAGAAATGGGACCCAAAAGAAACCCCTGTAACTCTTAAAGTATAAGTCATTTTATAAAATCATACGCATCATTCGAAAGAGGATAGTTACAAGTTTGTACAGGATTGTATAGGTTTTGACAATACAAGACAAGATAAGATACAAAACAAAATAAAAGTGTTAGTTAAAACTAACCCTTCAAGATGACTGCATGGACTGTGGAACAGCTGCGTTTCATAACTGAGCAATATTATGAGCATGGAAGAAGTGTAGTTTCAGCTCAAAGATCTTTCAAGACAAATTTTCAGATGTCAAAATCACCTTCTAAGAAAGTAATCCGTCGGTGTGTCAGAAATTTTTTCCTAACTGGCAGCATTGGAAAAAGAAAACCAACTGGAAGAGTGCGCACAGCAAGGATAGACGAGATCATTAACAGAACTCATGAAATTGTACAGGATAATCCTAACATAAGCATCAGACGTGCTTCTCAGCTGTTAGGAGTTGGATATGGAACAACACACCGTATATTCAAGCAAAATTTAATGCTCTTTCCATATAAAATTCAAACAGTGCAACAACTAAACGATGGAGATTTCGCACGAAGACGACATTTCTGTCAATGGATCCAACAGAAGGTAAATGACACCACCAATTTTCTAGCAACTTTGATTATGTCAGACGAAGCCCATTTTCACTTGAATGGAACTGTAAACAAACAAAATTGTCGTTTCTGGGCAACAGAAAATCCATTGAATATTACCGAAGTCCTGTTGCATAGTCAGCGTGTAACTGTTTGGTGTGGTCTTACTGCATCTCAGATCATAGGGCCGTACTTTTTCGAGGATTCCACCGGAAACACGGTCACTGTAAATGGTGATCGCTACGAAAAAATGTTCACCGATTTCCTTATTCCTAAATTAAGAGATCTTTGTCTAGAAAACCACTGGTTCCAACAAGACGGAGCTACCTGCCATACCACGAGGAACTGCATGGCAGTTTTGCGTCAAACGTTTCCAGGCGAGTTAATCTCAAGATTTGGAGACGTTGAATGGCCCGCAAGGTCTCCGGATTTTTCTCCCTTAGATTATTATCTCTGAGGATATTTAAAGAGTAGGGTCTACAGAAATAACCCAACGACCTTGCAAGAATTGAAGGCCGCCATCACAAATGAGATACAGGCCATACCACCGCATACTCTTGCAAAAGTGATGTAGAACTTACAAGCGAGAACACTGGAATGCTTGGCAACTAATGGAGCACATTTGAAAGGAGTCATTTTAAAAAAATAAATATTTCATAATAAACTTGTAACTCTACTCTTTCGAATGATATATAGTTTTTATGAAAGGAATTAAATATTAAGAATATTTGGCTTTTTTTATGGGTCCCATTTATCTGGATCACCCATATATATATATATATATATATATTATATATATATATATATTATATATATACTATAATATATATATATATATAATATAGTGTATATATATATATATATATATATATATATATAGTATGTATATATATATATCTATATATATATATATATATTTTTTTTTTTTTTTTTTCTATTGACAGTAGGTCCCATAACATTTGTAATTAGGTTAATTAAAGATTGTTAATGGTTTAACAATTTGATCTTTCGAACATATAAATAATATCACTAATAAAGGAGATAAATAGGTTTCGTTGTTTATTTGTTTAATTAGCAAAAGTAAAAGAAATAAGTACTTACATTGATTAATAAGTTGATAGTTTTTGAAATATGCAAGTATTATAATTATTGATGGCTGAGAATAAAAGACATTACATGGAGGACGGAAATATAGTGATTCAGTGGTATTAAGATGCAATAATTAGGATGTAGGCCAAGTGAGTTATGCCTATGGAAAACGGTTTTAGATACTAAGTTTATCTGAAAGGTATAGGCTGTAAGAGACTAATCAATTTGAGGTTTGACCCTGAACAAATTCCAACAAAAGGTTTCTCATTGATTTTAGGCAGCGTCAAGCATTTCTTTGAACATATCAAAAGTCCTACGAAATCAAACAAGGAAGTGATTAAATAGGGAAAAATATATTTAACTCAAATTTGTTTCTTGGACTCACATAACATGCACATTTTAACATATTCTGCATAAATTGTTGATGGATTAATTATACATAGTGCCTGATTGTGAACTATTGAAGGCATGTGTATCCCACTTCATTCTGTTATTAATAATAATAAATACACACAAATGTTGTGAAATATAGTCTGTGCAAGTTTACATTTATACAAATTCAGAATGAATAAATTAATCTAATTTCCTGGAAGTTCCTGTAAACAAGTGTTAATGCACTAGAATATTCAGGGTTATTATATTATTTTTCAGAATTGAATATCCCATAAATCCTAATGCAGATGGTATTTCATTTATCATCATCATCGAGGCAGTCAACATTGGTGCATGCAACACCTCTGCATTAGTCACATACACTGGAGCACACCACATCATTTTTTCGGCACGAGCATTGTCAGAGCTGCAGTCATCTTTGCAACTGCACCGAATCCCTTGGAGTAGTTCATCAGGTGCGGGAGGCATCTCTCTCTCTCTCTCTCTCTCTCTCTCTCTCTATATATATATATATATATATATATATATAGAGAGAGAGAGAGAGAGAGAGAGAGAGAGAGAGAGAGATATGTAAAAAAAACTTTGGTGGAAATACAGGTACATAATTTTTTTACTTACCTTTCGCACGTGTTTCCGTCCAATATATCATTCTGTCCAGCATCACAAATGTTCGCCACATCCTGCGACGAAAGCAATCCCTCCGCTCAACTGCGTTGAAAAGTAACATCGTTGCTTCCGCACTATGGACCAATAGGATAAAATGACTACCGTGTGTATATATATATATATAAACATGTGTGTATATACTCATTTCACTTCGCGAATGCAACTTCCGTAATGTAGCCAACTTCAAGCAACTGTGGCGAAGAATAGAGTTCTGTCTGACTATCTACGTATATTCATGACGACTAGCAAATGAGTGATCATTCACCGGTAAAAATACCAACTGATATGTTACGAATTGAACGAGGGCCCCCTTTATATGTGGAGCGTTGAGCCAACTCGAAGGCTTTTTGATTGGCAGATAATGGCTCTGTAGGCGTTGCTATGTCGTATGTATGTGGGTTTTGAACCAATCAAAATGTCGTAGGCTTGATCTCAGAGCCCATTCGTCAGCTCGAGATTTTCTGATTGGCCGACGACGCCGTCTCTGAGGGCGTGCCTTTATCAAAATTGGTTTAAACAGTCCTCAGATTTTTTTAATTGCTTTCAGAGTGCAAAAGCATGTAAATTTAAATGAATGGTTGAATAATTCCATATTTTGTAAATAAAAACTTATTTATTTGAATATCAACATAAAAATTTAACATTAATTAATTATTTAGCATGCATTTAAATTTTTTTTTTAAAACATAAACTCATTGTTAATAAATCCTCATTGAATAAATTTAACAGTTTTACATAAATTGATTTTTATTAAAGGGAAGACTTTCAAATTGCTTTTTAAACATTTTAAAAAGAGTTCGAGTCTTTTGATTATTTTTATTAAAATTCATGAGGTTTTTAAAGGATTAAACTCTTCTAAAGCCTAAATTTTTTTTTTTTTTACATTTAAAGTTTTGAAATTTTAGGTACTTTAAAGGAAAACCTTTAATAAGTGGGTACATACCTTATTAGTTCACACGTGATGAGAATAAAATACAGTTTTCCAATCCCAGCTTTTCACAACGCTTAACGATGCGTATTTAAGGCAAAAATAACAGGTGTCAGGTGTTTTCGCAGAGAAATGATTTTAGCATACGGCGATTATATATATATATATATATATATATATATGGGAATGAACTCAGAATGGTCCCCTGAGTTTTTTTATGATACACACAGACAGTGCATGGAACAAAGAAATCTTCTGGGATAATTAAATCCACTATAGTCCACGTCGGGCTAGCATCATCAAAAAGAAAAACTATGGTATGTGTCATTTACCATTACTTATTCGGACTATAGTGGATTTAATTATCCCAGAAGAGTTCTTTGTTCCATGCACTGTCTGTGTGTATCATATATATATATATATATATATATATATATATATATATATATACGTTAAACACAGAACGTGCATGGAACAAGGATCTCTTCTGAGAAATTACATCCACTATAGTTCGAATAAGTAATGATAAATGACAAATACTATAGTTTTTTTCTTTTTCATGATGGAAAGGCGAACGTGGGCACCGGGTTACTCGCAAAAAGACCCCAAGATATAGCTTCCCTCACCAGCTATCTGCAAAGCAGATAGGATCCAGCTTTGAGACAGGATCTAGGGTTTACAGCTTACACCTAGCCTACTGCATTCAGGACCTCAATATACGCAAGAAACTCGTTGCATTCACGTTGGATTGACTACATCAAAGAAAAAGGGGTAACTAACTAACTATTTTGGATAAAAATACAATAGTTACCCCCTTTTCCTTTGATGTATTCAATCCGACGTGAATGCAACGAGTTTCTTGCGTATATTGAGGTTCTGAATGTAGTAGGCTAGGTGTAAGCTGTAAACCCTAGATCCTATCTCAAAGCTGGATCCTATCTGCTTTGCAGATAGCTGGTGAGGGAAGTTATATTTTGGGGCCTCTTTGCGAGTAATCCGGTGCCCAAGTTGGCCTTTCCATCATAAAAAAGAAAAACTATAGTATTTGTCATTTATCATTACTTATTCGAACTATAGTGGATGTAATTTCCCAGAAGAGTTCCTTGTTCCATTCACGGTCTGTGTTTAACATATAGTGTCCATAAATGTTTACCCTGAAAACAGTATGCTCTCATGTTTTAATGACGAATCTTACATCTGTTTTCTTTTTACAGGTGATCTCGTACACGCATAGAGTTTCTGTGCTGGTGTGTTTCGTCTACCGCATTCGCTGCTAGGAGCGCTGTAGTAGCTGTTCAGTTAAGATGGCGTCTGTGACAGAGAAGGCACAATGTGTTGTGTGGCTTGCAGAAACAAAATCTCCTGTCAGTGTTCAGCGAAGGTTCAGAACAAAGTATGGAAAGAATCCACCTGATGTGAAGTTAATTAAGTCGTGGATGAAAAAATTCTTGGAAACTGGAAACGTGGAAAAGGGAAAGAGCAGTGGTAAACCACCAGTTTCTGATGGGACGGTGGAAAACATTCAAACTGTCATCTTCCAACAAGATGGGGCACCCCCTCATTGGGCGCATGTTCGTGAAACTCTCGACGCAACATTTCCAAATCGATGGATTGGCAGGGACGGGCCAATCCCATGGCCCCCAAGATCACCAGACATTACCCCGCTGGATTTCTTTCTCTTGGGTCATGTTAAAGATTTGGTTTATGCAACAGTTGTTCCAAATATCAGGACATTGCGAGAACGCATTACGGATGCAATTGCAACAATTAACCCACAAATGTTGGAAAATGTGTGGCGTGAGTGTGAATACCGTTTAGACATTTTACGTGCCACTAGGGGTGCACATGTGGAAGCTTATTAAGTTCATTAACTATGTATCAAAACTTTGTATGTTTATCTACTTATGATTAAAACTCTGTTTGAATACGAATGTTTATTTAAAAGTTATAGCATGCTTTAATCAGGGTAATCATTTATGGACACCCTATATAAGTTTCTCAGGGGACCTTTTTAAGTTTGTGTATATAAGGTAGAGAAAGAGTTTTTTCAGAAGTGAATTTTTAGTTTATATACACCCAAGAATCAGTTTTAATAAAAATATTAATTAATTAAAATAAATTTTTATCTCTATTTAAATTTGTATTATTATTATTATTATACATGCCTGCGAATGAGAAATTTGTGAGTTGATATCTTACTAATAACTTATTTTTATAGTTCAACTACCCTGATTTCGAATAAGGAGTCAATTGTTTTTCTATCACATAAGAATTTTTTGCAAACTGGAAGGGAAAACACAGCAACATAGATAAATATTATTTATTTCAATTTGTATTAGGCACCTAATTCGCTTTGTTATACTAATCACAAATGCAAACAACTTTAAAAAGAAAGAAAACTTAATTTCATTTACATATTCATCTTTATTTGTCCGGAGTTTTCTTGTGAGATCTATGCTTTTTAGACTCGAATGTAGGCGCTGTTCCTTTTCTTTTATGTAATAGTTCTGAAGTAACCCGTCCCACGTTCCCTGATATCTCTTCTACATTTCTTCGATGTCTTTTCGAAACCAGTCATTTATAGGCATTTATAGGTAGTAGTTTTAAATCAAAATTTAATGAAAATTACTGTAATATGAAATATTTTGTGAAAAAATCTGGACCCAACAGGTGCATCAAAGCATCAGAATTAAATTATATTATAAAAATATTAATGCTTTCATCCATATTTTGGGTACGCACGGTTTCTTATCGTAACGCATCGTCTATCCATATGTTCATACGATAGAAGCCCAGGTGAACACCTGGCAGGAAATTTTCGGTCCTAATTCTGAACAACAGATGGTTCATTTCGTCATAAATAATTTTGGGGGAATAGGAACATCCATTAGATAATATCAGGGCTAAAACATAATTATCTTTGATATGCGAATTTTCCCCGTCAGTAAGTCGCCCTGATTTTTGCTAATTTGTCAAAAAGGAAATCGTTGAGAGGGTCACTAAGTGAAAATTTGAATTTATATGGCATTAAATGGGAAAAAAAATCTCTATATATATACATCAGGGCTGTGCGGGTCTATCACTTTCGGGTTGGGTCCGGGTCTGGGCCATTTTTTTAATTTACTTTCGGGTCCGGGTCCGGGTCATTTTTCTAATTTACTTTCGAGTCTTGGTCCGGGTCGGACCCGAAAGTTCACTTTCAGGTCCTGTCGGGTCTTTCAGTATGACCCGGGTCTGCTTCGGGTCCATTATTAAAAATGTAATAATTATACTCTGGTATAGGATAGGTAATAAGACTGCTACCGTAGCTACATTAACATGTTTTCTGAAACATAGTAAAACATTATATGGCTATACTATTAATTAAGCCGATTTTTAAAATGTTTGAAAGTAGGTGTATTAATTGTATTAATATTTAATAGTAACTAGGTATAGCTATACATGCATTGTTAAGGGGCAACGTACGATGTATGATTGCTCTCTTCAGCCCCCTTATTCTAAATTTTAATTAATTTTGTGAAAACAAATTCTATATTGTTTTGAGTGAACTCAAATGGAAATTATCATCTTCTTGCATTTAAATTAAATACTTTGTTCATCTTAAAAACAAAAATAAAACCGATAATATAAAATAATTAGTCATTTTGTAGTAATATTGTCTTTATATTTTGAGGGCAACATATTCTGTGAACTCCTTTAAAACAGATATTGATATAGCGGCACAGCCAAAACTTATTTCTCCTGGAATCCAGATTGAAAGTTGTGGCAAGACAGGAAAGAGATTTCTGAATTTTTAACTGATTTTTTATATTTTGAATATACACAGTGTATATATATATATATATATATATAAATAATTTTATTTATATATATATATATATATATATATATATATATATATATATATATATATATATATTATATTATATATATATATATATATATATATATATGCGCTTCTTAACTGAAATATTTTTATTAGGACTATTGTACACTATTTTATTTGAGAAGACTTTATTCCCCAACACCGTTCGATCGCAAAAACAATACTGCGTCTAATAATGATTGTGAAAGAGAATTTCTTTTGCAGGTTTAAAATGAAGCTCAGAGCGAAGAACAATCTTTCAACGCTAACTTGTGTGCACGGAGTAGACAATGCTACCAAGGCTGCCTGTTTTAATTCTCCTCCCATTTCCATCCACCATTTCATGGGATCTTGATGGATCAGTTTCCCAGCTGAATCTCTCTTTTTCGCGAGGCGAGGACATTTTTCAAACTGCATCACACCTGCACCAAACTTCGCACTCAGTGACACAGTTTGAAGGCGCACACATAAATTTTGTGAACTAAAAACCCGGCTGTGCGGGTCCGTCACTTTCGGGTCGGGTCTGGGTCTGGGTCTGGGTCAATTTTAAAATTCACTTTCAGGTCCGAGTCCGGGTGTGGGTCCGGGTCTTATCTCACTTTCGGGTTAAAACCGGGTCTGGGTCCGGGTCCGTGTCCAACCTGCCAGCCCTGATATATATATATATATATATATATATATCGTACAAGTAGAGGTAAAACTTTACGTATGTCATGGTATTTTCACCAATTTCGGCTGTTACATTAAACTGCGCAAAGGAAATTGACCTTCCCCATATTTCTGATTTGTCTAATGAGCATATCGTCTCTCTCCATTTACTTGCTATTTGATTTTTACCTGTAAATACTAAGTTTGTTGATTATCTTAAAACTTTTCCCTTAATTTTTTTTATTTTCTGTGTTTATGGATGAATAGATTTGAATGTTGTTGTGAAAAGAAACAAACTTTAGTATCAAGAAGTTTGTTGGATGCTTTGGGGTTCACGTATATACATAATTTTTTAAATTTTTCGTGGGGCCAACATGTTATTTGATTTAATTATTCTACGCCAAAATTAACGGCCTCACAAAATTTATTAATATATATATATATATTTGCAATCTAAGGCGATTGGAGCTGTCAAGAACTTCATTATATGGAGAACATTGCCTCTCCATTAATTATTATATACAAATAAATTAAATAGCGCAATTTGGCAGCTATTCTTGTGGATAGATAGATGGAAGGATGGAGGCTATATACTGTATATATATTTATTTATTTTATTTTATTTTTTAAATATAATAGTAATAATAATAATCATAATAGTAGTAATAATAATTCTTAATAATGATTAGAAGTATCACGTGCAGAAGAGGAGCAACGGGCATGGGTTGTGAACCTTGTTGACGAATGGTGTATTTATTTATTTTATTTTTTAAATATAATAGTAATAATAATAGTAGGAATAATAATTCTTAATAATGAAAGTAGTATACGATATAGAGAAAGATTTAGTAATAATAAGTGGACGCTCAATAGAACAATTCTTCTTTACATGCATCTGTTTATATACGAAGTGTGGATGTGTGTGTGTGTGTGTGTGTGTGTGTGATTAAATTTTTTTGTGGGGCCAGCATGATCAGCTACTCTCTCTTCATATATACATATATTCCTTCTGATTAAGCCTTCTAAGCCAGATTAAGCCAATTGGCTGATTAAGACTTCAAGCTAACTGCTGAGGCCAAGAGGTTCAGTATGTGATGCGATATGCGAGCAAGAACATCTTCTCTCCTCCTCTCCTCTATCTCTCTCTCTCTCTCATAGGCTACCTTCCTAGGGTAGGGAACCCCCTTTTGGCGGGAGGTCATTCTCCCGGACCAACCCCCTCTTCCCTTCATACAGTTTGGGGGCTAAACATCATCCCCCTTCCTTGTATACCCTCTCGCCCCATGGGTGCCAATCTTTTTGCAACATTTGATCAATATTGCAGTTGATTTGCACACTCCCATTTTTCGGTCATACTACTCTCCATCATGTTGATAAAGCCAATTCCTGCCAACGCCATTAGTAAACTGTGGCAAAACTTTGTCTCTCAAAGCCTGGTAATAGCGTTTTCCATCCAGCGTATCTCTCGATATGTCAAAGGAAACGAGTCCTCAATAACCAATGCACGCCCAAACTGTCAATGTAGCCATTTTAACGGGTTTACCCAATCGTATTTTGGGATTATTTTTCGCCCAGTAGTGGACGTTGTGTTTGTTTCCTTTATTCGTTAAACCGAAGACATTCATCTGAAAATTTTATCTTTCCAAGGAAATCTGGATCACTGTTGAACTTTTGTCTCATTGTTTCAGCAAACTACACCCGTCCATCACAATCATCGTCGTATATGAGCTGACAGTAGATGGGTTTGCAATCGTAGTACCCTTGTGATTTCAATATTTTTGCTACTGAAAACCTGGAAATACCCAATTCCTCTGCGATTTTTCTCGTTCAAGTTGTTGGATCGACTTGAAAATTGGCGAGGACATTTTCTTTGTTGTTGTCTCCTGTCGCCGTTACTGGCCTTCCGCTTCTTGGACGATCTTTTACCAAGTTCCCTGTTTGAGCTTCCAGTATCAAAGAGTGGTTGCATTTGGTGGTGGTTTATTATATTTTTCTTGAAATAAACGCAAAGTTTCTTCATAATTATTATAAGAAATAGCCCACCATACAAGATACACTTTTTCTTCATTGCTATATTCCATCCTTACTGACATGGCGCTGACTGGGACTAGGGCTTAGTGCCTTCCTGTTCTAGCCTAGGGTCATTCCTGGCCTTGTATAGTTGCTTTAAAAAGTATCGCATACACTGCAGTGATATCACTGGAATTTATTTATTATTAACAAATTATGTGTATGTATAAAATCCTTAGACTTTTCTCCTACCCTTGTGTGTGTGTGTTATATATATATATATATATATATATATATATATATATATATATTATATATATATATATATATAATACACCATTCTGAGTTCATTCTCATATATATATATATATATATATATATATATATATAATATATATATATATGAGAATGAACTCAGAATGGTGTATCATATATATATATATATATATTAGTCTATTGCCAATAGGTTCCATACTGGAAAACTGCCACCGGACTACTGCCACCCGGACAACTGCCACCCGGACAACTGCCACCCTGGAAAACTGCCACCCAGACAACTGCCACCCTGGAAAACTGCCACCCTGGAAAACTGCCACCCAGACAACTGCCACCTACAAATTGCCACCTGAGTAACCGCCACCGGGAAAATTGCCCCCAATTTTATATTAATTCAAATAAAAGCTATAACTGACTAAAAAAACGTTTATTAAGTATATAATAGGTCCCAGGTGATAAGCGTTTCTATTTGTGAAGATTCAACTTTGAAAAATCTATTTAAAAATTAGCTACTAGAAAATATAGATATTTTAAAAAATAAGATTGTAATTTAAGGGAGTTCCGTAGGGGTTAGGGACATTTAGTTGTATTTTGCACCCCTATAACTTAAATGAAAGGAATAACACCATCATATAATTTTCATATCTGCATTAAACCCAAAACTCGCTATAAGGTTTGCTCATTTTATTTTTAATTCGATAAATATATTTTAAGAAAAGTTAACTTAAAGATGGCGTTTTCTGACCAAAAATTAGCAATATTTGAAGCCCTAAGGCCTTTTAGATATAGCAACGAGAAAAAAGAAAAATCCATAAAATGTTATATGAATGTGTCATCTAAAAGCTTTGCTCATTTTAAATTTTAAAATTTTATGAAAAGTATTTTTAAATATTGCAGAAGTTTAGCGACTAAAATCTATCTATAAATGGCATAAAAAAGTTTTTAATTGGCGTATTTTTTTTAAAACAACTGAGTGTAAAGTGTACGTACAGTCTTTATTGCAATGTCATTTATACTTGCCACATAGGTATAGCATAGACAAGGAAATTATGACCTTGATTGTACAAATTCCGTTAGTTGGTTTGTGTTACTAGGTAATACAATATAATTTCATACTCTAAAACCCTGCTGCACTGTTCCTATTTACTATACACTTATACTGTTCGGGTCAATATGACCCGTACTTTATTTTTTATTAATTTAGGGGTTATATAAATATAAAAATGATGTTAGATGCTTTTATTATTTGTTTTGAAACCCTAAATGGCCAAAAAATGTATTTAACCCAGCCAGCAAAGTTGGGAGGGGATATTGTTTTAACTTTTTATTTTTTTTTGTTAGAGGGATTACTCATAAAATATCTAACAGATTTTAGTAAAATTTGAAAAACAACTTGATTTAAGTCCAATAAAAAGACCAACAATTTTATTCTAGATTCCATCAAAGTTGTAGGTGGGGGGGGGGGGGTAATGTTTTCATCCTTGTTTCTTTTATTTTTTCAGGATTACTTAAAAACTTGAATTGGTATGTAAAAAATAAAAAAGTTATTGAAAGGAATCTGATCGAATCTTGTTTTATTTATAAAAATTTTGAATATAATCTTAATCTTAGCTATAGGCATGTCAAGGTCGATCCATTGCTATCTTCTTTGGTCACAAAACAGGTCGCACCTGGGTGACCTTCCCAAAATGTACGAAAACCTCCTCCTCTTCCAGTCATTTGTTATGTATATACCTGTGATAACTTTTGTTTTTTTAGTTACTCATCTCTGCTTGAAAATGTCTTAATAGACGAAAGATCTCGCTATATACTTCTTTCCTTTTCCTTGTGGCTATATTGTAAGAGTCCAGTTTTATTTATTTAGACCTTTACAAGTTTACGTAGATAATTAACTATATGCCAGGGTCACCAGCGCCCAAGTACTAGATTGGCATCCGGCACTGCGGCGCAAAGTTAATTTTAATAAAAGAAGGGAAGGACTGATTATTAAATCAATATGAATTTTTATATTTTATTGACAACAATTAATGAGTATATGCAAAGGGGATTTTTACCCGTAACAACTTTGATGGACTTATAATGGTGAGATTAAATAATGGCCCGTTTGGCTAATATATAACAGTCTGCAAATAATACTGATTATAATAATGAATAATAATACAGTAATAATAATAGTATAGTAATAATAATAATAATAACAAAGATAATAATAACAAGGATAATAGCCACAATGACAACCTTGTCACAAAAGGAACTTTGCTTGCTGGCGGGGTGCTTTCGAATAATAATGGTTTTTTTTTGGCGTCCTTTGTGTTGTCGTTGCACACAAGTTTGTTTTTACTTAATAATTTTACCAACCAGCCAAAATAATCCTTAAAAGCCCATTCATGTCTAGTCACACCACACTGAATTCTTAAGAATTAAATTTGATCACTGGACATATTTAACTTGTATTTATTTATTTATTTTAGATTTAAATATTTCACTCATGCCAATTTGTGGCAGTTTTCACTAATAAAGAATACTCTTGTGGTGCAAGGCACTACAAGTACTGCCCCCCAAAAACATGGTTGTCAGGGGTAAAAAAAAAACACTTAAATGTCAAAACGCACTGGCTTACGAATGACTCTTCCAGAACGAGTCGTTGTTTGCTTTTGGATGGCAATATCCTGCAGCACTGGTTCTGAAGGCATGGATGGTGCTACAGGTGCAGTAGGGACATTGGGGGAAGGGGATTCTTGGTGCCTGTGCGATGGAGCCACTGGCTGGTTCAAAGACAGTTGGTTGCGATAATGAAGGAGAATTGGAAGAGGGATGATAGATTGTTGTACCCTCGGATGAGGTGGTGGTACATAGGATTTAGGAAGGGTAGATTGCTGTACCTGTATATGAGATGAAGGTACAGAAGATTGAGGAGGGATAGGTTGCTGTACCTGTATTTGAGGTGGAGGTACAGAAGATTGAGGGAGGATAGGATCTTTTGTTGGAGAAAAATCAAGGTATGCTGGTTTCAAGCGGTCCACAGAAACAGTTTCACGCTTGCCCACCTTGTCAATGATGAAAGTTTTGGGTTTACGGTCTAGCACAAGGAAGGGACCATCATAGGGGCAGTGAAGAGGGTAGCGGTGAGCATCATGTCTCAAGAAAACATGTGTGCAAGTTTGTAAATCAGGGGAAACGAAGGTAGTTTGTGAAGTGGAAGTTCTAGGTGCTGTGGGACGAATTTGCTTCATAACAGAGCGTAATGTCTTAACATACGAAGCAGGATCACATGCGGGGTTAATGGGTGTAGGTGTGAAAAATTCTCCGGGTAACCGGAGTGTGGTACCGTAAACTAATTCTGCTGCAGAGCATGCAAGATCAGTCTTCAGAGCAGTACGAATTCCGAGTAGGATTAGGGGTAGCCTGTCCACCCATGTAGTAGATGGATCAGTGGCTCGCAAGGAACTTTTAAGTTGACGATGGAAGCGTTCTATCACCCCATTGGATTGCGGGTGATAGCTTGTTGTTCTGATGCGCTCAGTCCCAAGAAGGAGCATGAGTTCCTTCCATAAGGCCGATTCAAACTGGGCACCTCTGTCTGTGCAAATGGTTGCAGGTATTCCAAAACGGGAAACCCAACATGAAACAAAGGCGTGAGCTACTGCAGAAGCAGTACAAGAAGTCAAAGGAACAGCTTCTGGCCATCTTGTGAACCTATCAATGACAGTGAGAAGATAGGTATAACCTCGAGAAGAATAGAGGGGGCCGACTATGTCTAGGTGTATGGCCTCAAAACGAGCCTTTGGCAAAGGAAAGGTACCAATTTCTGACTTTGTGTGTCGGTGAACTTTGGCACGCTGACATTGAAGGCAAGATCGAGTCCAATTGCGGATATCTTTGTGCATACTTGGCCATACAAACCTAGCTGCAATTAATTTTTGGGTGGCCTTAATTCCCGGGTGAGAAAGGGAATGGAGTTTAGCAAAAACAGCTCTTCGCAGCCCTTGTGGGACCAACGGTCGAATATGCGCAGTCGAGACGTCACATAAAATTAGTAAGTCTGACTTGGGTTCAACTGGTAAAGAGCGGACTTGCAATGAAGTGGGTGAATTAATAAGAGTTTGGAGGTCTGTATCCGTGGACTGAGCCTTAGCCATCTCTGAAAGGTTGATGTGAGAGTGTCCAGGGTCAGAAATTGCTGAGATGCGAGACAGCGCATCCGGCACAACATTCAAAGAACCTGAAATGTGTCGAATGTCTGAAGTAAATTGAAGAATAAAATCAAGGTATCTTCGCTCATTAGGAGCATGAGAGTCTGATTGAGAATGGAGAGCAAATATTAACGGACGATGATCCGTAAAAATGCTAAAGTCACGTCCTTCCAGGAATGACCTGAAATGACGGATGGAGAGGTATATCGCCAGCAACTCTCGACCGAAAGTGCTGTACCTCATTTGTGAAGGTGAGAGCTTGCGTGAAAAGAATGCGAGAGGTTCCCAAACGCCTGAAACAAGCTGCTGGAGCACTCCTGACACGGCAACGTCAGAGGCATCAGTGGCTAAGTTCAGAGGAGCGTCTGGTTGAGGGTGAACAAGGCATGTAGCTCGTGCTATAGCCTCTTTTGCTTGTGAAAAAGCGTTGGTAGCTTCGGGGTTCCACAGAACTGCAGTGGATCTGCCCCTTTTTGATTGGCGAAGAAGAGAGGTTATGGGTGCAAGAATGTTTGCACACTGAGGAATGAAGCGATGGTAGAAGTTTACCATCCCTAAAAAGCGGCGAAGTTGCTTTTGAGTTTGCGGTTGTGGGAAAGACCTTATGACAGATACTTTATTTTCGAGAGGAGAAATGCCCTTCGAAGTAACTTTGTGTCCTAAGAAGGTGAGTTCATCTACAGCAAAGACACATTTTTCAGGGTTTAGCAATACACCATATTCTGCCAACCGAGAAAAAAACTAAGCGTAAATGTTGAATATGTTCTGAGGGAGAAGAACTTGCGATGAGAATGTCATCGACATATGTGAAAGTGAAGGAGAGACCTCTCAACACTTCATCAATGAAGCGTTGAAAAGTTTGGGCCGCATTACGCAGTCCGTATGGCATTTTTGTCATTTCAAATAACCCAAAAGGGGTTGTTATAGCAGTTTTATGTACATCATCAGGGTGTACAGGAATTTGATGAAAGGCTCGTACCAAGTCAAGGCGTGAAAATACTGTGGTGCCATGGAGAGCAGAAGTAAAATCGTGTAAGTGAGGAAGGGGATAGCGATCTGGAATCGTGTTGTCATTCAAAGCACGATAATCTCCACATGGACGCCAGTCTCCAGGTGTAGGTTTTGGGACCATGTGTAAAGCAGAGGCATACGGGCTACTTGAAGGCCGTATAATACCGAGTTCAAGCATGTGTTCGAACTCTCGTCTCACAATTGCAAGACGATCTGGAGCTAAGCGACGTGGGCGGGTGAAAACAGGTGAGCCTACCGTATCAATACGGTGGACAACAGTGTGTTTAATAGGGGTATCCTTAGAACAGGGTTGAGTAAGTGAAGAAAATTCATTTAGGAGCTGCTCTATAGCAGGTGAGCACTGTGGCAGAGAACTTGCCAATAATGAAGAGGGGTGCACGGTAGGAGAACCAATTACTGAAAGATATGTGACATTATCAATTAATTGTGCTCTACGAACATCAACTAATAAATCATTAGCAGAAAGAAAATCAGAGCCTAACATTGGAGTATATACATCCGCGACAAGAAATATCCAGCGGAAAACACGTCTAAGTCCAAGAGAAACTGAAATAGAACGACGTCCATAAGTGTGAATAGATGAAGAATTAGCTGCACGTAAAATGAAAGGAGAAGGTCCGTTTGCACGGTCTGCAGCTGTTGCAGGAATAACACTGTATTGAGCTCCAGTGTCAATAAGGAATGCATAGCCTGAAAGTGGATCATGCAAGGTGAATGTTGGACCAGGTGGTGCAGTAGTTTGTGAATCATTAAATTTTTGTGGAAGAAGGTTAGTATTGCTGTGGGAAGGAGTTTGTGTTGTATTTGGAGAATTAGTTGGGGGTATTAAATTAGCTGTGGTTGAATAAGTAGGTTGCGATTCTTTAACTTTACTTGCGTACGTAGGTATTGGTTTGACAGTGTTAAATGAGGTAGTGGTAGGGTTAGTTGAAGTAAGGATAGGAGGAGAGGCTTGAGAGGCTGTAGCGTCAGACGCCTGTGACACCAGCCTGGTTAGTTTAAAGGAGGGTTAGGAGTCCATGGGCAAGGTGTGAGACAGCGCGTTGCACGATCTTTAAACTTTTCATGATACCAGCAAGGAGGGGTATGAACAGTAGACTGTGGTAAGGAAATAGGTTGAGAATGGGGCTGAGTAGTGGGGATTGAGGATTGAGGATGAGGTAAGGCTAATAGATTTGGATTAGGAGCAACCAACTGACCTGTTTGCGGTGGCTGTGGTTGTAGGAGAACGAGGCGTTGTCCAGGTTCATATTGGGAGGCTCTAATTGGACCAGAGGGTCGTCCTTGTCTTGAAGAACTTCTCTCTCGTTCCCTGTTGTTAGCTAGCTCTATTCGGAGAGCTTTAAATTCTTCTTTAAGTGTTCGTAAAATTTCATTGGATACTTTAAGACCTTGTGCAGCCGGACTCAGATTGTCATCCTGCGTGGCACAGATTTGGGGGTGATGGGTGTGGTTATCTACTTGGCCAAGGTGGATTTCAATCATCATCTTATCAGCTGTTTTGGCCATTGTGAGGAGGTCTGTATCATCTGGCATACAACGGAGCATTGGCCGTAGGGCAGTAGGGAGACCATTGAGGAAGCGGCGTCGCATTAAGGGTGAGTTTTTATCGTCTTCATTGGTCTGTCCAGCCAGGTCTTGCAGATGTCTCAGGAAGGCTGTTGGCGTTTGATCCCCAAGAACTTGGTCCTTGAGTAGAGCATTGAGTCGCTCTTCTTCTGATTGGCCGAGTCTCCTGACTAACTCGCTGAGGAGGCTCTCAAAAGCTTGGTCAGACGGAGGCAATAGAGTTACATCCCGCACTACTTTGTATACTTGTGTAGGCAGGAGGTTCTTTGTGACAAGGAACTTGGTTCGTGGGTCCGTAACTCCTTTTATCTCAAAATAATCCCGCAGTTGACTCACAAAGATTCCAGGCTCTTCAGCGGTGAATTGTGGAGTGGTAGGCTGATACATTGTGAGGAAGTCCGTTATAGGTGGTGAATTTGGAGTACCACCATTGGATGACCCTAGGTTGTTGTTGGTCATTGTGGCTATTATTTGTTACAAGGTACTAAAAAAAATTTTAAATGTGTCACAAACTGACAAGATTTCAACAAATGTTGTTGAATGTAAATAATGGCTTCAGGTAAGCTTGGTTGAGTATGAGACTCAATTTGAGTTTATGAATGCCAATAACAAAAAGTTACGTGAAAAATTTTTTTTTTTTTTTTTTTTTTTTTTTTTTTTTAATGATATAGCCCAATATTAGCAGAAAAATAGTCTGCGTATAGGCTATTTGCAAGATAAGTAAAAAATTTTTTTATGATGTAGCCCAATATTAGCAGAAAAATAGTCTGCGTATAGGCTGTTTACAAAATATAAGTAAAAAAATTTTTTTATGATGTAGCCCAATATTAGCAGAAAAATAGTCTGCGTATAGGCTGTTTACAAAATAAGCACACCGGACAAAAAATTAGTCACCCCTAATAGCACCGATAGTAGGAAGTTCAAGGTCACACAGAGGGCGCTGATGTAGCATTGGTAAGTGACAAGTAGCGGTGACGTAGCACACAGGATCAGATCTGTTTCGTGAGGTGGTGAAGAACAAAGTGTGTGTTGGATATAGTCTGCAAAATGGGTCGTGAGGCAGACGTTACTCAGTGGCAAAAAGGAGCCATCGTGTTTGGCAGAGCCCACGGACACAAAATGTCTGAAGTAGCCCAATTTGTTGGTGTGTCAACGCGTACTGTCCAGCGAGTTTACAAAGAGTGGTGTAGTTCGCAATCAACTGACAATCGACGGCGTAACTGTGGCCGGAAAACAATTCTCGACAATAGGGGCCGCCGCCATGTTTCTCGTCTAGTAACTGCAAATCGTTTTCAAACCAGAGAACAATTGCTCCAAGAAACCAATGAGGTTCTCCAGCGACCAATTTCCGAACGGACATTGCGACGAGAACTGCATGCGATGCACATCTGGAGCAGGGTACCACGGAAGAGGCCGCTGTTAACAGCAAGTCACAAATTGGCACGTTATAAATGGGCTCAGAGGCACAAAAACAGGACTGCGGCAGATTGGAAACGTGTAATTTGGTCCGATGAGTCCCGTTTTTGTTTGTTCTCCAATGATGGGAGGCGACGAGTACATCGCAGGTCCAATGAAGCCTTTAATCCTGAATGCGTCGAAGGTGTTGTTCAGGCTGGAAACAGAAAGTGAAGCGCAGGAATAGACACCCACGGACTCTGGCGGAACTTCGGGACCGGCTGATGAACGAGTGGCAGCAAATCGATGTTCAGTACATGCACAACCTCGTAGAGTCTCTGCCTCGCCGGATTCGTGCGGTTATCAAGGCCAGAGGCGCCGTCACACGTTATTAGGTACATTCTGAGAGGGGTGACTAATTTTTTGTCCGGTGTGCTTATAAGTAAAAAAATTTTTTTAGGATGTAGCCCAATATTAGCAGAAAAATAGTCTGCGTATAGGCTATTTGCAAAATATAAGTAAATTTGCATAAAAAAAACTTTAGAAAATGCTGAATTTATAAAAAGGCAAAATAAAAGGAATATATTTTGCAATAGAATACACTTCCAGTACAGGTGAGTGCTTTGTACTAGTGAATTTAATAAAATTATAGATGCAGACTGAATATATTGACAAAAATTGAGAAAAAACTTTTAGAAATTTTTTTTTTTTGCATAAATTACGGTGTTTGGTCACTCCAGGAGGTCACCAATTGTAAGAGTCCAGTTTTATTTATTTAGACCTTTACAAGTTTACGTAGATAATTAACTATATGCCAGGGTCACCAGCGCCCAAGTACTAGATTGGCATCCGGCACTGCGGCGCAAAGTTAATTTTAATAAAAGAAGGGAAGGACTGATTATTAAATCAATATGAATTTTTATATTTTATTGACAACAATTAATGAGTATATGCAAAGGGGATTTTTACCCGTAACAACTTTGATGGACTTATAATGGTGAGATTAAATAATGGCCCGTTTGGCTAATATATAACAGTCTGCAAATAATACTGATTATAATAATGAATAATAATACAGTAATAATAATAGTATAGTAATAATAATAATAATAACAAAGATAATAATAACAAAGATAATAATAACAAGGATAATAGCCACAATGACAACCTTGTCACAAAAGGAACTTTGCTTGCTGGCGGGGTGCTTTCGAATAATAATGGTTTTTTTTGGCGTCCTTTGTGTTGTCGTTGCACACAAGTTTGTTTTTACTTAATAATTTTACCAACCAGCCAAAATAATCCTTAAAAGCCCATTCATGTCTAGTCACGCCACACTGAATTCTTAAGAATTAAATTTGATCACTGGACATATTTAACTTGTATTTATTTATTTATTTTAGATTTAAATATTTCACTCATGCCAATTTGTGGCAGTTTTCACTAATAAAGAATACTCTTGTGGTGCAAGGCACTACAATATCCTTTACATAAATCACCACGGTTTTAGTGAATTTTTGTGTAGTATTTGTTCATGTACGACCTCCATGTCCGCAAGCTCCTACCTGACTCCTTAATATATACTCGTAAACAAATTATCACAGCTGCTGCCGAACACTTGAATAAGTCATTTGGGGCAATGAAACAAGATAAGGTAATTTGACCTCAAGGTCTCTATTTTGGAGGTTCATTGTATACTAGCGACCGGGAGATAATCCGTCAGGATCGCGCGGAAGGATTAACATGTGATAAAGTGAGAAACGATTTTGTGGGAAATATGGCATTCCTTGACTCACCTCACCCTTAACCAACCTATAAATGCAGGATTATAGTAAAAATGACCAGTCTAACTTCCAACGCCTTTAAGTCCTTACAGTCTGTCCACAGTTCTCCAAATTTACTTCTTCGCTTGAAATCACCCCCATCATGGATTTCGTTAAAAGTCAACGTGGTCAAGATAAACTCTGCCTTGATGGTTACATCTATGTCAAGCACAAAGAATTGTCATCTGGTATTATATCCTACGAATGTGAACGCCGTCGGCATAAAAACTGCAAAGCCCAAGTTAAAATATGTGAAGAAGAATTAGTCAGCTTCATCTTCATGAACATAACCACGCTCCTGATACTAATCGTCAAGATGTCTTGCTTCTACGGAACGAAATAAAGCAGAAAGCTATTGACACCCAGGAAACCGCTCAACAAATCATCACACAGGCAGTACAGAGCATTCCAGGAGTTTCAGTGCAACTACCATCCGTTCACCATATTAGGCGTGCAATAAGAAGACAGGCAAGTTGTGAACGCTCCGCATCCCATTCCAAAGAACTTAAATGAGATGGTTATTCCCGATGAATATAAAATGACGGCTTCCGGCGAGGATTTCCTGCTTTACGACAGTGGATCAATTAATCAACGTATGCTTATATTTTCTACAGCCAAAAACATGAGACTCCTGGAAACCTCGACTGATTGGTTTTGCGATGGGACATTTAAAGTTGCGCCAAACCTCTTTTACCAGCTTTACACAGTTCATTGTCTAGTCTCGAGTAGAACAATTCCATGGGTTTATGTGTTGTTACCAAACAAACGACAAGACTCCTATCAAGATCTTTTCCACCAACTTCTTACTATCAACCCCAGGCTCAATCCGAAGACCGTCCTCATCGACTACGAACAGGCTGCTAAGAGCGCCATCCAAGAAGCCTTTCCCAACGCGATAGTCAAAGGATGTTTTTACCACTTGTCTCAAGCCGTATATCGCAAGGTGCAATCGGAGGGATTGCAAGCAAAATATCAGAGTGATGCCGACTTTGCTCTCAGAATTCGCATGCTACCAGCACTAGCATTCGTACCATCAGAGAATGTTGTTGATGCATTTGAAGAACTGCAAGAAAATATGCCTCAGGAAGCAGATCCAATCACCGATTATTTCGAGGATGTCTACATTGGTAGAGTACGTCGCCGTAACAGAGCAACTCCACGTTTTCCTATCAACATGTGGAGTATGCACCAACGAGTAGTTGATGACCTCCCACGCACTAACAACTCTTTGGAAGGATGGCATAACCATTTGCAAGCAAGCATTACTTCATGCCATCCAAATATCTGGACATTTCTTCAAGTGTTGAAAAAGGAGCAAGGACTCACCAACGTCATCATAAGCCAAATGCTTGCAGGACATCCGCCCCCACCCAAGAAGAAACGGTATCAAGATTTGTCGACCAGAATTGCAACTATTGTAGAAGATTATGAGAACCGTGAAGTGTTGGATTTTTTGAAAGGAATAGCACACAATTTGCAATTTTAATATACAGTTTTCCATTTTTTCTAATATTATTTTATGTATGTATAGATATCTATTAATAATTCATTGTTAAATATCCATTTTTAAAAAGTATATTTTATAAATAATATTTTTTTACTACTTTTTTTGTTAATTTTCATAAACACTAGGGGCAGTTTTCCAGTGTGACCGGGAGGGTGGCGGTCGAAACCGAGTTTCGAGGTTACTCGTGGCTACCCTGGTTTAACACCATCAACTTGTATAATCCAACGAGGCATGTTGACCTAGTAGGAAAAGAATGGAGGAAAACAAATAAAAGACACCCCTCCAGTTTTTTTAACTTAAAAAAGGCGAAAACTAACGAGGGCATTTCCGCCAGAAAGTCTTTGAAAAGAAGTTCGTAAAGAAAGTGGTAAAATTAGAAGAAGTGATATGTGTGAAAGATACATAACCGGAATAACCAAAAGAGAAGACTTTGGGCGGTAGGGACCGGGAGGGCGTGCAACTCTCCTGAACCCACCCCGGAGTGGTGAAAACTGAATCAAGAATGACAAGGACTGCTATCAGCGAGTACCTCGTCCCCCCCCCAAACCTAAAACCAGCAGGGTGCATTTTAACCCACCCCCCACAAGTTCGTGCCAGGAACAAGGGCATAAACACTAGGGGCAGTTTTCCAGTGTGGCAGTTGTCCGGGTGGCAGTTATCCGGGTGGCAGTTTTCCAGGTGGCAGTTTTCCAGGGTGGCAGTTGTCCGGGTGGCAGTTGTCCGGTGGCAGTTGTCCGGGTGGCAGTTTTCCAGGTGGCAGTTGTCCTAGAACCATAAATAATATCACTAATAAAGGAGATAAATAGGTTTCGTAGTTTATTTGTTTAATTAGCAAAAGTAAAAGAAATAAGTACTTACATTGATTAATAAGTTGATAGTTTTTGAAATATGCAAGTATTATAATTATTGATGGCTGAGAATAAAAGACATTACATGGAGGACGGAAATATAGTGATTCAGTGGTATTAAGATGCAATAATTAGGATGTAGGCCAAGTGAGTTATGCCTATGGAAAACGGTTTTAGATACTAAGTTTATCTGAAAGGTAGGTTGTAAGAGACTAATCAATTTGAGGTTTGACCCTGAACAAATTCCAACAAAAGGTTTCTCATTGATTTTAGGGCAGCGTCAAGCATTTCTTTGAACATATCAAAAGTCCTACGAAATCAAACAAGGAAGTGATAAAGAATCAAACAAGGAGTGATTAAATAGGGAAAAAATATATTTAACTCAAATTTGTTTCTTGGACTTACATAACATGCACATTTTAACATATTCTGCATAAATTGTTGATGGATTAATTATACATAGTGCCTGATTGTGAACTATTGGAGGCATGTGTATCCCACTTCATTCTGTTATTAATAATAATAAATACAAACAAATGTTGTGAAATGTAGTCTGTGTAAGTTTACATTTATACAAATTCAGAATGAATAAATTAATCTAATTTCCTGGAAATTCCTGTAAACAAGTGTTAATGCACTAGAATATTCATGGTTATTACATTATTTTTCAGAACTGAATATCCCCATAAATCCTGATGCAGATGGTATTTCATTTATCACCATCATCGAGGCAGCAGCAACATTGGTGCATGCAACATCTCTGCATTAGTTACATACACTGGAGCACGCCACATGAATTTTTCGCCACGAGCTTCTGTCAGAGCTGCAGTCCTCTTTGCAACTGCACCGAATCCCTTGGAGTAGTTTATCAGGTGCGGGAGGCATGTCCGTTATCTCGGGGACCTATCTATCATCACAGCATCGCCAACCCCTTCATCCACTGGCATCTCGGTCCCATGCCAGTGTTGTATCTCGTGATATACACGGTAACGTGGGACGTTCTTTTTGCTGTTCTCTTACAGAACTTTCTATATCGTAAGCTATCGAAGCCCTCGTTGAACTTGCCATTATAAAGGAAGACCAATAATTTCTCGTATGCTTTGACCACACGATCATCGGGCATTGCTTCTAACTGAAATGTGTGAGCTTGTTCCTTGAGGAGAGGATCACTCTGTACTTTATTCATGATGCTCCCCTTCCCGTTGCCATACAGACAGAACGTAATGTCACACCGGCCGATTACGTGGATGAATAGGATGTTATCACATACATCGGGACCTAGTGCCTCGTTCGCAGCATTGGTGTGCCATATCCGTCTCTTCATTGATCCCTTGCGTGGTTCTGGTATAAAGATGTCATGTGACTCTTATTTGGTGTAGTGCAAGAGAAGGACAAGTAGATCTGTGTCGTTCCATGTGAGCACGGTATTGCCCTCTGCTGCACACTCCACAGTAGTCTGCACCAAGAGACGGTCGGCGTCTCCATCGGCATGGAGCACCACACATCCAGCTTCTTGCAGATGATGACTTAGCATATCAATAAATCTTTGCATGTTCTTCTTATTGGCCAGGAATGGTTCTTTCTTAAATTTAACATGCATGTTTTCGACAAATGTTACAGTGGCACTGATTTTATTTCCAACACAATGTGTCATGTCCTTCGTGTATGACCTCTTGTAACCATCAGACCAGGGTTCCCAGACGTCCCGATTTCTGCGAGACTGTCCCGACTTGCCAAATAAAATCCCGAATCCCAATTATGCAAGTGTTGTGGCGTCAACATTAAAGGTGTTATTTTTCTAAAAATAGGAATTATTATTATGTTGCATTTCTCGAATTGTTCTTTATGGTTTTGTTGGGTAAATAATTTTTTTTCTGTAGTTTGTGTGTAGTTATTCTGTTATTTTAAATTTTACAAGTTGTGTCAGAAAAAGGTCTTGTGTCCCGACTTGGGAATTTCAAAATCTGGCAACCATGCATCAAACACAACATTGTTTTTGTCATACTTATTGGTTACATAGTCAGTGTAATACACACACAAATCTTTGTATGTAAAGATACCACAAGGCCAGGACAAGCGGTGGATGAGTGCGCCGGTGTCGATCACATATCGCGCATGTTCACACGGAGGTTGCATGTCATGTGGTACTTGACTCCATAATGCTTTGGCCAGGACAGGTTTTTGTAGTTCACTGTCACAGATTTGTGACTATGCTGCTTCACTCAACTAAAATTGTGATCCTATGAAACTAATGTGACTCCCCAATGTTACCTCAAGTTAATAACACCCGAATAAAAAAATAATTTTATATAACAAAACAGCCTTAATATTACCAAATTTCAATATTACACAAGCTTGCCAATCTTTATATTGAAGTCATTAATCAAGTGCGCATTACATTTCAACTGAACACGTATTCAACAACTGGTCTTTTATGTTTGTCTCATTCATAAATCATTCATTTTGTGTAATAAAGTAAGAAAACTCATTCTATCAATCAACCTAATTAATAGCATTATTTGGTCTGCAAAAGACCAATGGTGACCTTGTAACATTGCTATGTATTTATTATAGGAGCCATATAATAGGCTCCTATATATCTTAATTAATGCATACTTGAACAGGCATTAGACCTCTGTTTTTTAAAATTTCATCAGTTTTGTTCTTAGTTCCTAGCTATTGTTTAAATGAATATCATGATTCTGTAAATATAAAACACAAATTTTAGAAAACATTCCAGACCCCTAGCTACTCACACACATATCAGATGAGTAAGGATCTTTTAAATCCATACAACATCCAAAAATGAACCAACTTGATACATAGGATTTTCCAGGTCCATTATCTCCATTCACACACCTCACAAGCATTTCTATTTTTCACCTTATCTCTTGTAGCACAATTATAGCAACTCCAAATTTATTCACACACTTGCTAAATACAGACATCTCTTACTAGGTTTTCTCTCCTTTTCACAATATTTATTACTAGTATTCATTCTCTTCAGCAATGACTTTTCACAGACTGGTCTACATGACTTATCACTGTTTACACAACCTATAACTTTTATAATATAAAGCATCTAAAACTATATAAAGTAGCCAGACTCAGGGCCGGATTAAGCATTCTCGAGGCCCTGGGCTGGGAATTTCAATGGGCCCCCATGTTTCAATGTTTCCAAACCCCATTTCATGAATAAAACTCGTACAGTAATGTAAAATATCACAATTACATTTTGAAATAACACAATTAATCGAACAAATCAAACGCTACAAAATAATCAAATGTTCACTTTTGTCTTTTATTAACGAACAAAATTCCATGACATCCGAAAATTCAATGTTTGTGGCAGTCATGCTCAATCGACATCATTGACAAATGATTTAGTCTTTCCTGCAACATACTTGATCGTTTTTAATTTTTAATAAGTTTCAGTTTTGAGAAGGATCGTTCGCCAGAGGAATTTGTAATCATGAGTGTTAAATACATACATAATACAACTTCTACATTGGATACCGAGCTTGTAGTCAGGATTGCCAGACGTTCTATCAGAAAAATCGCTAGTTTTAGGTTAAAAATTGCCAATTTTCTCCAGTTAATTTATTTCTGGGAAGTAGCATAATTGCAAAAATATCGAGTGCAATGCAAATGCACACAACATTGCGTGCAAAATGTGAGCGACTGTTCCCCCCCCCCAAAAAAAAAATATATATATAAGCAAACAATCACGGGGAAAAGGAAAAAGAAACACGAAATCCGAGCGCTTTCGTGATATATTCACATCTTCAGGGAAAAACAAGTAATAGGCAGATTTTACAAAGTAAATGAATTAAATACACAAGGGAAAAATTCCAATCGGCAACTCAATTTAAAAACCATAAAACACTCTAAAGATTTTTTCAATAGATAACTTAATTTGAAGGAAGCTAAATTATTGAATATAAAAGAACTATATAGATGAAATTAGACAATTAACATGTACAGAGAATAAAAATTATTATAACAGTTATTAGAAATAGTATTTAATTAAAGCAGGCAATTAAGTGGCAAGAATTTAATGAAAACAAAAGGAATGGTGCCAACATCTTACAGAATATGAAAATAAAAACCCACTCTAATAGACAGAGTTTATTTTCACAACAGTTTCGACTCCCAATTTCACGGTCTATAGAAAACCTACTCATTGTAATTCGTACATTCATTATTTTTCATATCATGATGAAGGGGTTAAAAGCTCAATTATTTCTTCCATGTTTCTAAGAGCACTCAGGATTTGTAGCCCACATTTGCTGGACCCGGAAAATTCAAAGATTTGGAACATTTTTAAGGATTTAAAATATCCCGAGGGGTTTATCAGAAAGGCGTATTTTAAAGCCAGAAAATCTTTTTATGCCCATCGGGAACCTTCAGTTAACCAAAAACAATATGTGAGTTTGCCTTACATTGCCGGCTTAGAAAGAGTAAAACCGTTGACGAAAGATTTTAAGTGTGCTTTGGCGTTCAAATATTCGTCTACCGTGAAAAGTAAATTGGTTAGGAAGAACGTTGCAAAAGAGGAACAAGCCTGTGTCTACAGCATTCCCTGTAAAAGTTGTGATTTAGTATACGTGGGAGAAACTGGAAGAAATATTGAAACCCGTATTAAAGAACACAAATATGCCTTCAGAAGTTGTAATACTAATAATGCCATTTTTTATCACGCCAGCCAAAATAATCATGCTATAGATTGGGAATCAAGTAAAGTACTTTATAAATGTAATAATTATGCCAAAAGAAAAATAATAGAATCTGTGTGTATAGAAAAAGTAGATAATTTTAATTTGTGCGAAGGTACTTATAAGTTAGACCCTTTAATGAGATTCTTGGTCAAAAAATCCCTTACGGAGTCGTGGAAACGTGTTCGAACCTAAGTGTGAATTCCTTAAAGATCTCTGGATTGTTTCCTTACTCGCTTTTAGTAAATGTAATAATGGAAGTAATAAATGTGGAAATAAATATAAATGCAACAGATGTAATAATAAAGGTAATATTATAAATTTAATAATTAGGGTAAAGGTAATAATAATAAGTGTTAAAAAATGTAAATGCAATAATAAATGCAGTAATTATGTCAAAATATTAGAATCTGTATGTATAGAACAAGAAGATAGTTTTAATTTGTGGGAATGTACTTATAAGCGGACCCTGTAATAAAATGCCCTTCCGGTGCCGGGAGAACGGTATCTAACCTAGATGCGAATTTCTCAATGGTCTCTGGATTGTTTCCTAATCGCCTTTTTCATTCGTTTTTCGGTTTATAAGTTCTGTATAATAAACAACAATGTAATAACCAATGTAATAATAAATTTAGAATTTCTGTAATAAATAATTATGCAATATTAAATGTAATAAATTTAATAATAAATGTAATAATTATGTAAAAAAATAAAAAAATAATAGAATCTGTATGTTTAGAACAGGAAGATAGTTTTAAATTTGTGCGAATGTACTTAATGAAAATGCTCTTCCGGTGTCGGGAGAATGGGATCTAACCTAGGTGCGAATTTCTTAACGGTCGGTCCTTGGACTGTTTTTCCCTCTCGTTTTGGTTCATTCGTGTTTCTGTATCCACCTGAGGAGGATGCCAGTGGGCGTCGAAACTGTTGTGGAAATAAACTCTGTTTATTAGAGTGGGTTTTTATTTTCATATTTTGACTTTCACGTAGAAAAAGTGAACATTTTTTGCATCTTACAGAATATTCCAAACTTCTACAAACAATCTGAAAAAACTCTCCCAATAGCCCACCTGATCAAAAGTCTAATAAACCACCAAGCACACAAAGATTATATACGAAAGAAATATTACAATGCACACATAAGAAAGTTAACAGTTCTTAAAATAATATTTAACCAAAGCAAACCGTTAAGGGGAAAGAATGCAGTCAAGAAACCAATTGGCCCTACGCCAACTTTCTAATTATGTACGGGTCTAATTTATACAGCCCAGGGCTTATATTAAGGACCAAATCCACAGTATTCTTGATCACACTAGATTCAATTATATTTCTGCTAACAATAGATTTACTAAACCTTAATTTGGAGGCATTTTTCCAGTCAATGGGGTGATTAGTATCTCTTACGTGAATGAAAATGGCGTTAGATTCTTGGCCAATTCTTATACTGTATTGATGTTGCTTAATACGTAACTCAAGGAACTTACGAGTTTGGCCTATGTAAAATTTATTACATAGTGTGCATGGAATTTTAAATACACAACCCTGTTCACTTAAAGGGGAGTTCTTAATCAATGAATTCTTAATTACATCTAAATTTCTGAACGCAATATTTACATTAAAATTCCTCAGCAGATTCGGCAGATCAAGGAAATTTTCACTGAATGGTAACACTAACTAATTTTTTGTTATAAGGAATCTTGTCCTTTATTCATAGAAGGTTTTCTTTGCCATTTTTAAGGATTTATCTATGCAGTTCTTTGGATATTTTAAATCAAACGCAATTTTGTATATTTTACTAATTTCGTCATCAATGAACTCTGGGCTACAAATTCGTAAGCCTCTTAGGAACAAAGCAGAAAGAACGGATCGTTCTACGTTAATGTAGTGAGCAGAATAATAATGTATATAGGAGCAATTATTAGTGGATTTTCTGTAAATATTGTACTTAAACTTTTTTCCAGACCTATATATTAAAACATCTAAAAAAGGGATCGAAGAATCTGTTTCTATTTCAACTGTAAAATTGATAGAGGGAATTAAATTATTAAGTTTGGGTCAACTTACAACCCGTTATTTCTAGTCCTATTATATTGAGATATTTCGAAAAAGCTATCTCTATCTACGTTATCAAACCCATTCATAATTTTGAAAACCTGGATTAGATCACCCATTAGCCTCTTAGTCTCGAGTGTAGTCAATTTTAATCTTTAAGCCTATCCTCGTGCGACTTTGACCTAAGTGACGGAATCATCTTAGTTGCTCGTCTTTGAACTCTTTCGATTTTGTTTATATCTTTGCGCATATGCGGATTCCAAAATTGGATCGCGTACTACAAATGGGGTCTAACTAATGATTTATAAAGACGAACTATAATATCGCGCGATTTGTACTCAAAATTCCGAGCTATAAAACCTAACACTTTGTTCGCTTTATTGACCGCTGCTGTACTTTGTTTCGCTACTTTTAAATCACCAGTGACTATAACTCCTAAATCTTTTTCCTGCTCTACGCTTATCAACTCTTTCCCTGACATACTATACACAAAATTACCGTTACGCGAACCTATATGTAAAATTTTGCACTTATCGACGTTAAATCTCATTTGCCATGTGAATGACCAATCAACGATTTTATTCAGATCATTCTGGATTTTACCTCTATCTTCGTCATTAATCGCCCTACCACCCAGCTTCATGTCATCCGCAAAATTTGAAACTGTACTGACTAGGCCGACATCTAAATCGTTAATATATATATAAGAAAAAGCAAGGGACCCAATATAGAACCCTGAGGAACGCCACTCGCTACATTAGCCCAACACAACTCTGCTCCATCAACGACCATCCTCTGTTTCCTACCTCGCAATCACTCTTCTATCCAATTTATTACTACACCCCTGATTCCATGAGCCTTAGTTTTCTCAATGAGTCTTTTGTGCAGTACGGTGTCAAACGCTTTTTTAAAATCTAAATACACTACATCAACCGCCCGATGACTATCGTAAACGTCAACCACGCCTTGAAAAAATTCTAAAAGATTAGTTAAGCAAGATTTGTTTCGACTAAAACTGTGCTGCGTATTTCTAAGTTATGCAATTCTAAGTGTTCGACTATACGATCCCTAATTATTGATTCCAGTAGCTTACCTACAACAGACGTTAAACTGATTGGCCTATAATTTCACGCCGCACCTTTATCGCCTTTCTTAAAGATAGGTGTTACGTTTGCTAACTTGAGATTATCTGGTACGCACCCCTCAGAAATAGACGCATTAAAAATCTTTGTTAGCGGCACAACAATGCTATCTTTTAATTCTTTTCGTTGTATGGGATATATGGAATCCGGCCTCCGTGATTTACGCTTTTTCATTTTATCAATATAGCGCATTACCTCCCCTTCACTAACCACAATATTATCCAAAATATTACCATTATCAAAAGGTATTATGTCTATGACCATAGGGATATTCGTTACATCTTATATAGTAAAAACTGACGTAAAAAATTTGTTTAGCAATGTAGCCATTTCCTTGTTTTCAGAAACTAGAACTCCGTTAAAATTTTTTGACGGCCCCAAGACACTTTTTACTGGATTTCTATTGTTGACGTATTGAAAGAATCGCTTGGGGGTTTTCTTTACCGTCACTTTTCGCTTCACGCTTTAGAGATATGTAGTTGTTTCGTAACTACAAATTGTCTTTATCGCACTTATGTAGCCTATAAGCCCTATCTCTACTCTTTATAATGTCTCCTACTCTGGAAGTAAACCACAAGGGCTTGTTATTTACTTTCGCACGCTTAATTTTGTACGGTACACATTCCTCATTTATAGTCCTAAATACTGTTTAAAACGATTCCCACATTAGTTTTGCGTTGGAGTTCCCCATTACGTTTTCCCAATTGACGTGTGACAATTTATTTCGAAATTTACAAAAGTCTGCGTGTTGGAAGTTAGGAATTTTAGTCGAGTTCGCTGGTTTCGACTGACTTACTGAGAGGACAAACTCTACCATATTGTGATCGCTATTGCTTAATGGTTATATTACTTGAAGATCAGTAATTAGCCCATCATCCGTAGTTATTACTAAATCTAAAATACTGTCCAACCTCGTAGGTTCCCCAACCCCTTTTGAATAAGAAAGCTATCCTCGAGAAAATTAACTAAACGATTACCTTCCGCGTCTCCCTGCATTGTATCGTAATTCACGTTGGCGCAATTAAAGTCACCCACAACTAAAGCCTGCTCACTACCGATTATTCTCTTTAGTTCACGATATAACGCTTCGTCCGTATCAGCGGTTTGATTAGGGGGCCTATATATAACGGCAACAAAAAGTTTGAAATCGTTTAATTTAAGTTCTGCTATAGACAAATCTATTGGTTCTGGAATTGTGTGCTTTACTTCTATAAAGTTCGCAATATTATCTTTGATATACAACATAACACCGCCTCCTCGCCTACCTATTCTGTTTTTAACAAAAAGTCTATAACCTCTAATTTGATACTCCCCTACAAAGTCACGTGTTTCAGTGCTAAGCCACGATTCATTTATCGCAATTAAATCATAGTCTTTACAAGCAATTAAAGAAAAAAATTCGTTTATTTTATTTTGTAAGCTACGAGCATTTAAAGATAGAACCTTCAAATTGTTTGTAATTGCGACACCTTCGCGAGCGCAGGGGAAATTTGTGGAATTTACGCTGGGACCGTTCGAGTTACGGCAGCCTGAAAAGAAGAGGCAGTATTATGAAATAGTCTTCCTAAACGCGCAGCTCCAACGTCATTAAGATGAAGTCCATCTTCGAGGAACAAGTCCCTCCTGCCGTAGAAACTGTTCCAAAAATTCGCAAAATGCACTCCTTCCTGTTGGCAAAGAGACTTTAGGTTATTGTTAATATAGGTCGCCTTGCTGTAGAAATCGTTACGTTGGATAATTCGAGGAAGTATACCTGTTAAAACAATCTTATTAGTTTTTTCCTTTAATCGCTCTAGTAAGTCCCTGTACCTAGCCAGCAGTTCTTCCGATCTAGAATTTAAAACGTTATTAGTACCGACATGAATAACATACGTTGTGTCCTCGGCGGTACCGTCTGTAAAATGGTCAACACTATTAGTTATATCCTCCACCCTTGCACCAGGGTAGCAGTAACGGCGCCTACGACGAGGGTTTCTCCCACACAATTCCTCGAGCTGCCCTCGAACAATGGAATCGCCAACAAGTCGTATTTCCGGTTCATCAGCATCTTCGAAACCTAAAACAGAAAACTTATTGTTTGTTATTACTGGTAGACAAGTCTTAGGTTTTCTCAATGGTGCTCCATTACGCACTCGAACGAAGGGTTGGGAACTAGGGGAAGAGAGAGGGCTATTAGTACTATTTATATTATTTGTAGAAACTGAGGCAGGAGGGGTCGTAACTGGAGTCTCAAGGGATTCTAATTTTGCCGTCAGGAGCATCACTCTTTCTTCGAGCCTCATTCTGGCCTCTCTTTCACGTTCTAACTCGTTCCTCAGGACTTCCATGCTTGAGCACAACCTGCAAACTAACTGTTCATTATTATTTGCCATTGTAAACGCGTAAGCGGCAAATTTCCCTTCACAGCGACTGCAAGTACTTGACGGGGATGCCATGCTTTTAATTAGTTAAAAAACAAAAAACAAAAAAAAAACGAGCGTTTGGAAATTAATAAATTATAACGTAGGTCTACCGCGTGCTTATTGTGCCGTCACCTGCCCAAACCCGCAAAAATATTCTTGAAACGCAGAAACAGGTTCTTGTAACACAAATTTATACTAAATGAATATATAATTAAGCTACCGACGAAAGATCGGTAAAAGAAAGAGTATTAATAATACTTATCTGTCCGCGATTCGACCGACTTTTTTCCTTTTTTTTCCCACGGTGTGTGACCACACTTACCTGATCTCCCGAAGGAAGGGAAAATGAACTTATGACTCCTCGTTTTCTGATAGATTTGAAAAACAAACAAGGCAAGCCACGTGCACTAGTCTTGGTTTAATCAAATAATATAGTACTGAATAAAGTCAATAAATGTAATATAATCGTTAATGAATGTTTAGTAACACGAATGATTAGTTATTAAAGTGATTAGTAACACGAAGTAATTTAGTTAAGAATGCACCAAACACTATTTTTTTTAAAGACACCAACGAAAACCACTTATTCAATTGATAACACTGGACACTCGATAAAACACGTCTGTTCACAAGGAAAGACTGATCACATATATATATATATACAGTATTAGTGATGTAGCGGATGTCATTTTTTTCGCATCCGCGGATGCGGATGAGGATGTTTGATTTCAACATCCGCGGATGCGGATGCGGATGTCTACATTTTCGTTATTTTTTAGGATATATTCGAGATTTGTTGTGTTTAACGTATATAATAAGTTATTATATTGAGAGAGCTGTAGCTATAATGTAGTATAATTGATTAATTGTACAATAATTGCTGTACTTTTCTCTGAACATATAAAATAATACAGGGTGGGGCACGGGAATCAAGTGTTTTTTGAATAGCTAGTAATCGGCCATTAGGAATGGGAGGGGCGTGCGGTAGGTAGCATTCCATTCCTGGGTTCATAGCATTTAACTTTAACTAACACTCACCTTTATCTTTCAGGTGCCATCATGGAGCAGTGGACGTTAGAACACCGCATGTTCGCGTATGATCATTTTGTTAGGAGTGGCGAGTCAGTGACAGCAGTTCAGCGTGCGTTTCGCCGCAGATTCAACATTCATCGAAATGACTCTGTTCCCGCTCGTGACACAATCTTACGTTGGGTTAACAATCTTCGAACAGGAGGCTCAATAATGAAAACAAAACCGAAGGGGCCGCAACGCACTGTGCGTACTCCAGAGAACGTTGAAAGGGTCAGACAAGCGATGTTGCAAAGCCCAGGCCGCTCTGCTCGGAGACATTCAGCTGCACTCGGAATCAGCAATCGTACTGTTAGACGGATTTTGCATGAAGAATTACATTTTCACCCATACAAGTTAGCGATGGTGCAGGAATTGAATGTAAACGATTGCCCCCAACGACTGAATTTTGCACAGGAAATGCTTGCACTTTATGAGCAGAATGAAAACATGATGGTGGTAATGAGTGATGAAGCCCATTTCCACCTTAATGGGGCCGTCAACACTCAAAACTGTCGGTATTGGGCTGCTGAAAATCCGCGACAACTCCATGAAAAACCGCTGCATAGCCCTAAGGTTACAGTTTGGTGCGCGGTGGGAAAGTTTGGCGTCATCGGTCCCTATTTCTTCGAACAAAATGGGGTTACCGTTACCATAACATCTGGGCGTTACATTGAGATGGTGAACACCTTTTTCATCCCTGAGTTACGAAGAAGGCGTATTGCTCGTCGACATTTGTGGTTTCAGCAAGATGGGGCCACGCCACACACCGCCAGAGCGTCAATGGCTGTTCTTCGCCCCCTGTTTCCCAACCATCTCATTTCGAGATTTGGTGACATTGCATGGCCCCCCTCGGTCCCCTGACTTGTCCACATGTGACTTCTTTCTATGGGGGTACCTCAAGTCACGTGTCTACGAGGACAAGCCCCGTACATTAGATGCATTGAAGGAAGCGATCCGTCAACAAATCATCCAAATCAACAGAGACCTGCTGGGAAGAGTGGAGGCCAATTTTCGTAAACGCCTTCAACAATGCGTCGACGGCCAAGGACATCATATGCCAGATATAATTTTCGGTACATGATTATTATGACATGAAATGCTATGTTCTTACGAATGTTGTTCTACCAATATATTTTCTTTACAAAAATAAATATCATTTTCCTGATTATTCCAAAAACACTTGGTTCCCGTGCCCCACCCTGTATAAAGCATCTAACTAATATAGAAATCAATTAGTGAATTCGTCTGCAAATAAATTCGTTATATTTTGTTGAGTTTCAGCCACAATTAGAAACCATAATTGTGTTACCAGGATGCGGGACGTGAACCCAACTCAAATGCACCCCACCGACCTCTTTCCCCAACCTCCACCCTTATAGAAAGAGATCTTTAATTAGCTTGATAACTATTTATATTAAGTTTAAAGTTTTATTAGGCATATTTATAAATGAGTAATTAAAATAAAGTAAACTAAGATGTTCATCGTTTAATGTTCAAACTTAATTATAGGAAGGTTATGCTTAAGGAACATTAATTTTTCTGCCTTTTCTGCTGCCAGTCTGTTTCTCTTTTCATCATATATTAATCCAGCACTGCTAAATAATCTCTCGCTTGGTACGTTTGTTGGAGGACAGGCTAAATGTTTCCTTGCAAGTTTACTCAAGTATGGATAGATATTCTGCGTATTTTTCCACCAACTAATAGGATTGTCACATGCAGCCAGGCGTTTTTCTTGGTGATAGCTCTCGATCATTTTCACTACATCTTTTGACATCGCGTAGGTCTCGTCATTGTTGCTTGACTCAAGAAACTGAGAGACAGATTCTGTGATAGATTTGCTTGTTGAAGGTGTTGGTTCTGTTACTGAAACTTTTATTCTTTTGGTGGGTGGCGAAGCGACAGATTCAAGAGATTGAAGCTCTTCAACTGCTTTGACAAGTGATGATTTAACTCGTTCTAATGTACTAGGTGAAAATAACTTAGCTTTGTAACGTGGATCTAAGTAGGTTGCAAGAGAGTAACTTCATACAAGAACAGCCTCTCGTCTTGTCGCTTGCATCACTTTTGCGCACAATGAACTAGTTCTATTAATATAGTAGAATTTGATAATTTCCGCTTATTAATGACGTTTTATCTCAACGGTCCACATCCGCACGACATCCGCAGTCCAAAGTGCGGATGCGGACGCGGATGCGGATGCGAGAAAATGTGCGGATGTTCCGCGGATGCGGATGCGGATGCGGATGTGACCTACATCACTACACAGTATATATATAAAATGTCGTACTATCAGAAATAGTTTCTATACAAAGAATGTTAATGTAGACATTATACCCCTTTACACCAAGCTAATTTTGTTGGTGACTTTCTGGTTGGAAAGTCAGCCACAACTACGATGCCCAAGCTTCATTTTAAATTTTAATAGTACTAAAAATGTATTTAAAATAAATATAAATAGGTGGCTTTGGGGAACGCACGTTTATTAAATTTAAGAAAAAATCTCGGCAGAAATTAACGTTTCAAAAGGAGCCGTCCAAAGAACTATAAGCAGATACTGTATAAAGAATCTAGATCGTACTCTTCGAAGACAAGATCTGGCAGACCTAAAGTGACTACTGATTCTAAGGATCATTACATCAAGGTTACGTCACTGCGTGACAGAAAAGCCACAGCTACAAAGATTCAGGCACAGGTGAATGAACAACGGGACTCTCCAATAAATACAATACTATAAAAAGAAGACTCATAAAAGCTGCTGTCCATGGCAGAGTTGCTGTGTCCAAACCACTACTGAGGAAACAAAATAAGGCTAAAAGATTGGAGTGGGCAAGAAAATATCGAAATTTTACTGTAGACGACTGGAAAAAAGTTCTTTTTACTGATGAATCAAAAGTGGAATATTTTGGGTCTCATAGAAGAGTTATGTTAGAAGTAGAACCAACGAAAAACTGATAGATCCCTGCATAAAACATTTAGTAAAATATGGTGGAGGCAACATTCAAGTTTGGGGTTGTTTCAGTTATTCTGGAGTTGGAGATCTTCACAGAATCACTTACACTCTCACAAAAGAGAAGTACCACTCCATACTAGTGAGACATGCAATACCATCATGATTGAGGCTTTGTGGTCAAGGATTCATTTTCCAGCAGGATAACGACCCGAAGCACACTTCTAACCTTTGCATGAACTATCTCAACAAGAAAAAAGATGGTGTTCTACAAATTATGAAGTCTTTTCCACAAAGTCCTGATCTCAATCCAATAGAGCAGTGGTTCCCAACCTTTTTAGGCCAACGCCCCCTTATATCCCCCCACTTGGGGACGGTGGCGCCCACGTTGGGAACCACTGCAATAGAGCATCTTTGGGACCATTTTAAGAGTCTGAAAGCTAAAAAGAATATAACTTCTCTTGATTCTCTCTGGGAGAATGTAGAAGAATGGTGGAACGGCATAGCACAGGATGTTATCCAGAAACTTGTTAAATCTATGCCTCACAGAGCGGAAGCTGTCAGTGAAGCAAAAGGAGGTCATATCAATCATTAATAAGATTATGCCATTAAATTGTTAATTTCTTTACTAATTTACAGTAATTACATTTAGAAGCAAATAATGTAACAATAAAAAATCAAATTTTGTTGTAATTATCATATATATTTGTACAATTTACAATAAATTGGGTGATATATATATATATATATATATATATATATATATATATATATATATATATATATATATATATATATATATCCGTGTATTTGTTCTTCCCCCTATATCATCTCTTCATTTTGTCATGCAGCTGTAGAATAAATTCCAGAACCTGCTATTTACGTGAAACCGTGTCAGTTATAACGTTAGTATGATTTTTATTTTTAGCAGCTTTGCTATGTTGAGTCAGTATTAAAACGACGGGCCTAAGTCGGCGAGACAAGTCGTGTCGTAGTTTATTTTCCTGTGAAATGTAATTTAAACTGTAGGTCCAAGGTGATGTGAATTTGAAATTCTTATGAATTAAGTGAAGCTAAGTTAATGCATATTTTAGATTAATTGACCAAACTATATATATAATTTTTTTTTCGAAACCATCGACATTTTGTTATGCAATTAATTCGCAGAGCTAATGATTTGTCTGTTTTGTGGGTAAAAAATTAATTTTAACGGGATCATTTTTTAAAGCAGCGGAACTGAGACGCGGCGTTTCCCCGAGGTGTTCAGTAACGGCGTGGAGGAAATCCAGCTAAGTGCCAATGAATTGGAAGAGAATGAAGGACCAGAAATAATTTTACATCACATTCGACAGTCCCGTAGAGAAGCCCAAAGCGAATGCGAATTAATCGAAGAAACGATGTAAGTTTTTCTTTTTTCTCGCCTGCGCGCGCGCGCGTGTGTGTGTGTGTGTGTGTGTCGGGTAAAAATAAATGTTTTAAATGCTTTTTTAGAGCTTCTTTAGGCTTGTGTGTGTGTGTGTGTGTGTGTGTGTGTGTGTGTGTGTGTGTCGGGTAAGAATAAACGTTTTAAATGTTTTTAAGAGCTTCTTTACGCTTAGCTCCGGCTATTATGGCTTCTACCGTGTTAAGACCTGATTGTAACGCTCTTCTGCCGAGATATATGGCACCACTTTTCAGCAAGGGGACAGCCGTATGCAGTATAGTTGTAAAAATGGACCCAGTCCCGCTTCCGCGCTGATATCGCGCCCCTCAGTAGACTGAGAACGGCCTTTGGGTCATTCTATCGCAGTACGACGGAAGTGAAGCTTCACTGTTAAGCTCCCGTCACCGAATGAAACCTTTTCCTCTCAATCGTTCTTATATTATTGAGATACTGGTTAGTAGATTAGTTGCAACTTTGACATAATGTGGCTTGTATGTAATGCTCAAGCTCTTTCCTCTATGATTGGGAATATGGGCGATGCGCAGCAGGCGCGCCTGGGTATCCCCAACAAACTGATGCTCCACGATATTGCTGTAAATATAGCACATGTGCGAGGGAGGGTCTCCAGAGGGCAATTTCTCCAATTTTTGCTGGTACAATAAACTCGTCATGTTGTGACTCGTGAAAAGTATCTCTTTGGAAAGCTAGAACATATCTGCCCTCAGGTATAATTTTGAACAGTGCTTTGTCTTTAATATTTCTGTTAACCTTCGATTTTAGCAGCAAAACATGCCCCGACTTATTTTTGTTTACGATTTCGTATACTAAATCATCCGTAAGATTTGAACTTTTCAGACTCCCATTTAAGTCTCTCATAATATCCCCGGCTGTATCATAATACCCCGGGCCTAGTGTTACTTTTGTACTGTAGTACTGCAACTCACCACTCCAGGCTGAGCGCATGGTATCGTCCCGAGTTACTCCGGCCTTTTCACATTCGGCGCGACTACTAAGAACCATAAAAACTGGTTCTTTCTTGTCAATACTTAAAAACTTGGTAGCCAATTGAAATTAGCATATTTCAATAGGGTGTGTCAATTTTAGTAAAGTCAACAATTCAAAAACTACTAATGCTCAAATGATGTCATATTACACTGGTATGCATCAATTTTCTGTCAAGGGTTTTGTAAGTGATTCTTATAGAGTTTTTCCTGCTAATTTCGAATCTGCAATCCGTTTTTCTCAATCAGCTCAGGTTATCCAGCTATGGCCTCATAAGTAAAATAGAATTGTTCGTGATTTTGTCAAAGCGGAATTGGAACAGTAACATCTATCATCACTTGTTTCACTTGTATAATATCTTTTTTTACTTTTCAGGCATATAGATAAAATATTTCATAATGAATAGAGCGTGTAAAAATGATCCCAATAGATTCTGCTACATATGTGGGACGGTTACCATGCCAAATAACCAGTCCCAAATCACTAAATTTGTGAAGACAATGTATAGAGCATACTTTGGAATTAAGCTAGGGGACCAGGACAAAAATTTCGCCCCTCATATGTGCTGCAAGACGTGCATTGAAAATTTGAGAAGATGGAGCAAAGGCAGAGCGAAATCTTTGCCTTTTGGAATTCCCATGATTTGGAGAGAAGGAAAGGATCACGTGACAGATTGCTATTTCTGCATGACAAACCTCCAAGGTGGGCTTATAAATTTATTTTTCTTAAATATTTTGAAATCCTCGTATGAAACTTGACATAATATTCACCATAATGTAATATTCACCATATATAGCATAATATTCACCATAATGGTAATCATACATTTACATATACATATTGTTATAGAAAATACATTTACACATACATATTGTTATACAAGTTACATTTACATATACAATGATTGCATATTTTCTTTCTTTTTCATTCATATTGTCCCCGAAGGGGAATGCATGTGTTTTCCCTCCTTTTTGACAATTTTGATTACTTCGTAATGTAAATATTGTGTAATTCAAATTATTCAAAATGTTATGTGTGACCCAAACTTTCTGTATATTTTGAAGTGATAGATATATGAAATTGTCATTACTTTGAATAATTAAGTCTTGTACCTATAACAACACAACCTTTTATCTGAGCTTATAGGAAAATATTGAGAATTTCAATTAACTTAATTTTATGTAATCATAACACTAGGCAACAAAGATTTTGTTACAGAAGACCAAATAGGTGCTCCTAGCTAATTTCGGTATGCTGATTTCAAATCTATAATTAGATTTTTTCTATCACGTCTAGATTTTGTGTAAAATGCAAATCACTTTTAGTAAAATTTTCTACCACATCCAGATTTTGGTTTTAATCGGCTTAATGCCAGTAATATGAAACTTGCTTTTCAAGGTTAAAGCAATTTTTTTTGCCAACTATATACAAATTCGAACAATTTTGATAAATAAAATTTATCCCGAGTTGGCAACACTGAGTCAAGAGCATAGTAACGGGCAACGGCCCAACGGTCAGTCGCTACGTGACAGTCAAGCAGAACGGTTGTTGAAGCTCTCTGCTGATGAGCAAGTGACAGGTTGTGGTGACTTGTGTGTTTTTATAGCATTTGTTTTGTACTACGGTGTGTATTTCTTTTTATTTTGCACATCGTAATAATTACTTTCTACGTTTTTTCAGATATTGTATGGTAATTCAAAATGGCATCAAATAGACGTGCTTGTGTAAATCACCCAGACAACTTCTGCTTTGTCTGTGGACAATATACACCTAAGCCACAACGTAGAAACATAACAACAAAGATTAAACTTGCCTACAAGTGTTATTTTGACTGTAAGTTAGGAGACCAACAGAGGGACTGGGCACCACATATTTGCTGTGCACAGTGCAATGCAATGTTAATAGCTTGGATGAATGGTAAAAGAAAAGCTATGCCGTTCTCAGTCCCCATGGTTTGGCGTGAGCCGAAAAATCACTTCAATGATTGTTATTTTTGTTTGACAAAGATTGCTGGTTTCACAAAGAAAAACAAATCAAAGATCACGTACCCAAACTGCGAATCAGCAATGAAACCAGTACCACATGATGAAACAAATCCACCACCAGTTCCACCAGCAACGATAACAGACAGCAGTTCATCTGAAGATTCTGCTAGTGATATAGAAACAGGGAAAGATGGCATATATGTTCCAGATGCAAATATTTCCCCACATTTGTTAAGTCAAGCGGAGTTAAATGACTTAGTGCGCGATTTGGAATTACCAAAAGAAAAGGCAGAGTTGCTTGGTTCAAGACTTCAAGAATTTAATCTTCTCCAACCAAACACCAAAGTTTCCCATTTCCGCCATCGCCATTTGCAGTTTTCATCATTTTACTTACAGGAAGAAAACGTTTGTTTCTGCCACGATATCAGTGGTCTGATGCAAGGGATTGGCTGTCGCTATGATCCAAAAGAATGGAGACTGTTCATTGACTCTAGTAAAGCTAGCCTTAAAGCTGTATTACTGCACAACGGCAATGAAAAACCTTCAATACCTGTAGCACATGCCACTGGCCTTAATGAGACTTATGAATCGATGAAACTGCTGCTAAGACTCATCAAATATAAGGACCACACATGGAATATTTGTGGCGACCTTAAAGTTGTATCATTACTTCTTGGGTTACAGTTGGGCTACACAAAGCATATGTGCTTTTTGTGTCTATGGAACAGCAGAGATGACAAGAACCACTACAAAAAACATGATTGGCCATCTAGAACTGAACATGTTGTTGGTAAATACAATGTGAAACACCCAGCACTTATTGACCCTCAGAAAGTACATCTTCCACCACTTCACATTAAACTTGGCCTTATGAAAAATTTCGTGAAGGGTATGGATCATCAAGGTAGTGGTTTCCAATATTTAAAGGATAAATTCAAAGGAATATTGACAGATGCTAAGCTAGAAGCTGGAGTTTTCACTGGACCACAGATCCGCAGTGTCATCCACGACTCATCGTTTCCATCTAACCTAAATGAGAATGAACTAGGAGCATGGACATCTTTCGTTGAAGTTGTCAAAAATTTTCTTGGAAACCACAAAGCTGAAAACCACCGTAAACTCGTAGAAAACATGCTTAAATCTTATGAAATAATGGGATGCAGAATGTCTTTGAAAATTCATTTTTTACATTCTCATCTTGACTTCTTCCCGGCCAACCTTGGGGCTGTAAGTGACGAGCATGGTGAGCGCTTCCACCAACAGATCTCAGTTATGGAAAACAGATACCAAGGTAATTTCAACCCAAATATGATGGGAGATTATTGTTGGTTCCTGCAGAAGGAGAGCTCGTCATCCTACAAGCGACAAAGGAAGAGGACACACCAAAGTTTCACTTAAGAACAGGAATTTGCCTTTCAGTAGTAACAACAAAATACTAACGCGCTTTGGGTGGATGGTTGGGCGCAGGGGTGGTAACTCCGCCAGCGGAATTCCGCTGTCTGTCTTAAGCCAGAATAAAGGAGGAAAGACATCCCTGTTCACTAATTATTTAAGTATGCTTAACATAAAACGTGGCACGGAAAAGTAGCTTAGACGGCTTTCGTAATAGAAGCGGGTGAGAAAAAAAATGAAAAATAGGGTTTTCGGTTACACAAAATCTGGACGTGATAGAGAAATTTTGATATCAGATCTGAAATCAGCATCAGCGCTTTAGTAGGAATCAGTAGTTCACGTGTCTGTAACAAAAAAAAAGTTGAAATTTGTTGCCTAGTGTAATCAGTAGGCCTATCCAAATTTCAATGACATTTCTTTTGTTCACAGGTCCACAGGATGAGTCAGAAAGAAATCAGAACCCGAAGCAAATCAAGTTGTCACCTAAGTCATTTGGTGGGGACTGGGAGGGAACTTCCCCCTGCTGAGCTGCCCACAGCCAGAGATCTGCTCTGCTGAGGTATGGTTTGTTGAGGAGAGAGATGAGTGAGGAAGACAGGAGGAATTGCCCAGTTAATGACCTAATTAACAACGACATTGTTCGAGGGCTACTGGCTCAGTGGAGAAAGGCCTACGCTCTATTCACAGGACCTGTAATCAACACTGAGGTCAGGATCAGGGCTAAAGTGAAGACACTGTGGGATGAGGCAGTGAAGGTGTCCATTGGCAATGTGAAGCTAGAGGTCAAAGATAGGTTCATGATGAAACTGGACAAATTGGTGGACATCCTGACCTGTCACTGTGTGATCAGGAGCTGCAGTGAGCTTGGGTGCAACCCTGTCTGCAACAGTGAGGTTCACATTGACTGCAGCTGCAGGAGCGAGCAGAAGATGCCAGTGCAGGAGTTTGCCTTCATTAAAGATCAAAGAGAAAAGGAGGGAAGTGTGGGGGCACACCAGATGGGTCTAGCTGATCACCCTGAGACCAGGAGACAGGAAGCAGTGCTTCAGAGACAGGAGCAGAGAAGGAAGGCCAAGGAGAAGAGGAGGAGGAAGGCAGAGGAGTCAGCCAAGAAAGAAGACGAGTTGAGGGAGGAGTCACTGCTGGAGATGGAGTTGGAGGAGACTGGAGATATACTGGAGGAGGCAGGGAGGAGAGAGGAGGACGAAGACTTCATACCAGAGGCTGCGACAACTTCTTCCTTGCCTGTGGCTAAGAAGAAGAAATATAACACTGAAGATATCACCAACATAGCTCTGGCCAGCTTGAGACATCACAGTGGGCTGAGAGAGACTGCAGAGATTGCCACTGCTGCCTGGATTGATGCTGGTCTTATCACAGAGTTTGACACGGCACTGGTGATTGACCACAACAAGGTGAGGAGGGCTCAGGAGAGACTGACTAAGGAGCTGGTCAAGAAGTTTGATGAAGAGGTTAGGGAAAATGGCATCACCTGTATCTTCTTTGATGGGAAAAGAGATGACACCAAAGTGATGATGGAAGCTGAGGGCAGTGACAAGCAGTTTCCTGGCCTCATTAAGGAAGAACACTACACAGTGTGCAATGAATCAGGTGAGAAATATTTGTGGCATTTTGTACCAGAGGAAGCTGCAGAGGAGAGAAGTCATGCTGAGGTCATTGCTGATCATCTGGTGAACTGGCTAAGAGAGAGAGGAGCAGACCAGACCTTTTGGCCATAGGAGGTGACAGTTCTAATGTGAATACTGGTTGGGAGGGAGGAGTAATGCATTATGTGGAGGCCAAGCTTAGCAGGAAGTTGGTGTGGATTGTCTGTGACTAGCACACTAAGGAGCTGAGTCTCAGACACTTGTGACTGCACTGGATGGCAAGACATTGAGCAACAACAAGTGGAGATCAACCCAAACTTCACGAGGATCACTGTTGGTCCTCCTCTACCCCATCTCAGTCAGGAGGTAGTCAAAGACCTCAGCACAGACCAATCATATGGCTACAGAATCATCACTGCCATCAGATCGGGAGAGGTACCTCAGAGTCCAGCTCTCCTGGAGATTGGGCCAGTCTGTCACAGTAGGTGGCTCACCACGGCTCTAAGGTTCTGCAGATTGTGGATTTCCAAACATGGGCTGAAGGGTAGGAACCTGAAGAATCTGAGGATAATTGTAGAATTCATAGTGGGAGTCTACATGCCAAACTGGTTCAACATCAAGTTAAATCACAGCTGGGTGGAGGGTCAGAAGAAGGAAGTGATAGGAATACTGATGCCTACAGTGAAGAGATCAGCCTGGTATGCACACTCTGAGGCTGTGCTCCAGGCCATGCTGTGCAGTGAGGTGGAAGAGGAGAGGAGGGAGGCAGTGAAGAGGATACTGGAAATCAGAGGTGAAGGAGATGAGGACACACAGGTAGGAGACTGCAGTGTCAGACCCAGGAAGACTCCTGACATCAACCCAGATGCCATCAAACTCTCGGAGCTTATTGACTGGAACTCTGGCGTGACTGAGCCTCCTCTGAACTGCTCCCTCATCACTTCTGCAATCAAGGAGTTTCTGGATAAACCAGTGGAAGTTCCTGCATGGCCCTCACACACACAGTCAGTAGAGAGGTGTGTAAGGATGACAACTGAAGCAGCACAACATGTTTACTCACAAGGGAGGAGGGAAGCGTACATCAGTGGCCAGGTGGCCAGTTGGGAGCTCATATCCAGGAACAAGAGCAAGGCAAACATGGCATCCTTGGCAAAGTTCAAGAAACCTATCTATATTTCTAAGTTTTAATATTGAAATACACTCAAAATGTCTTTAATTGTATGTATGTAAAATGTAGTTACAGTATATATGGCATCCTTGGCAAAGTTCAAGAAACTTATCTATATTGCTAAGTTTTAATATTGAAATACAATCAAAATGTCTTTAACTGTATGTAATGTATATAAAATGTAGTTATATACAATAAAAAATTACTTGCAACAATTGCTGATTTTTCGTAAACTTCAACTTCAAATATAAGTAGCTACGAGTGGTAAAATCTGGATTTTAAAGCCATATTTCGATTTAGCACATAAAAATGCATCATTTGATCTCTAGTAGTCTTTGAAAATCTAAAGATTTCACTTTGCTCCCTAAAATTGACACACCCTAATATTCCATCCTCATATGATTCACGACCCAATTCAATGGGCCCATGCAGTTCTGTTATAATGCTAGCCAGGGTATTGTTAGGTTGTACAGACAGAGAAGAAGAGGACGGGAGTGTGACGTAGAAGTGGTTAGGCGCCATGTTGTATACTATTTGAGCTTCATTATTGCATCAGCTTTTATATAGGTGTTGAAGCTTTCTGGATACCCTAGCCATTTTACCAGGTACATTTTTCTTTTTCATGAACCTTTGCTTTCTAAATTTTTTTTCAATTTTAAACACTTTTTTCCTAAATTGAATGTCACTGTCTGTATCTCCTCACCATAAAAGCCCTATTCAAATCTTCAACGTAATACAACATCACCTCGTCTCTAGGCATCAAAGCTCTAACTTTAAAAATCTCACGAGTCCAATCTTGCTCAAATCCCTTCGCGAATTTATTTCCCGAACGCGACCGCCTTACATAATCATTGATTTTGAAACGTACAGAGCGTGGTAGCGCTTTACGATTATCTTTTCTCACCTCACGCTCTGCATGCGTACCTCTTTTTAAAATTTCGCTGGGTGTTGTACCAATCGCTCGGTGGTGTGAACGGTTGTATGATGAAACCAGCAACTCCAGAATGTCTATATATCTGTATGTTTTTATGTGTGAAATAGCGATGCATGCGTTCCTTTATGGTACGCTGAACTCTTTCGGCTGACGATGCCTTATGTATAGAATTGCAAGTGTAATAACTGATATTAAACTCTCCCAACATGTTCTGAAAAGCTCGGCCTTAAATTCTTTCCCCATGTCTGTACAAAAATAGCCAGGAATCCTGTTTTCCTTCAACATCAACGCTTTGGCGGCTTTAGCAACTGATTCAAGCGATTTATTTTTCAGCGAGATTAGCCACAAGTGTCTAGAGAATACATCTATTATAAACAGGATGTACTGTATTTATAGCCGTTATTATACACTGAATATCTCTGCATGTCTGTTAAGTCTGCCTGCCAAAGAGAATCAACCGAGGATGCTAATGTCTTGGTAGTTTTAAACCTTCTTCTCACCGGCTTATATATGATAGTTTATAAGTGTCCTGCTCCCGCAAAAAACTCTCAACATCTTTTTTCTCTATTCCTTCATTATAAACGCCTCTGTACAGTCTATTAACACCCCGGTAGAAGGCTGGATTAGAAGTGTCATAATAACTTTTTCTTAATATGTTAACCATTTCCATATTTTAGAAGCGCGCGGGTAAGGTTGTGCGTTGCTGTTTGGCCTCTCTTTTTCCTCTTCAGAGATGTTACCGCCGGGGACGAAGGAGTGTTCAGCTGGGGTACATACGTTGCTTGTCCCAAGTCTTTTAACCTGTTCTGGTTACCTATCAATGTTTTTGGATGTTTATTCATTGTAGTCTAGCTTTAATATGCTCCCATCCTGCTGGTGAGGACCTATCCCACTTTCTCACCAAATCATATACGATATCAATGCTGTTTGAACCCTGGACCTTTGATCCTTCAACAACAACCTCGCCTGTATCGAACCATTGTATAATGGGATCCTCACTCAATAGATTATAAAGACTTAATCCTTTATTCCTCAATGTATGGGGGAGACTGCTTTTTAATACATGTTCGAGATATTGCGGACTCGCACCGTTGTTCTGTACTTGTTCAGGTTCGCCATGGTCAGTATCGCCCCCACGTTTGATAACTACGCGGAACTCCACCGGTTTCTTATAATTTTCGTACTCATGACGAAATTTCTGCGGAGCTTCTTTTCTCATCAGGAGACTTCACTTTTTAATAGGTCTACTAATTCGCTTTCCATTCTTTTAAGCCTGCTTTTACGGGGTTCTAGTACCGCATCTGGACTCTGTGTTTTGTAGTGAAGCGTACACATCGTGTGCAATCACGACTACTTTCTTCATTATATTAAACTAGACAGTAAAACCAAAACCGAAAATAAGATGCCCCTCTCTGTACAATAATTCGCTTTTCCCACCCCACAGTTTAACTTTTAAGAGCGAGGACGTGAATTATGTCTTGTAACGACGTAAGCGCGACTTCTGAGAGGGCTTCATTTGTACATTGCATTTTATAATGTTAAGACAGATTTCGCAGATGCATTTTAAAAAAAATCGGTGTCAATATTTTTAACAAACAGGTGTTGTCCTTGACAACCGATGATAGATTTTCATTAATTCACGGTATTTCTTTAACCCCTTTGTCATTCTGGGATATACACCGTTTCAGCCTCATTTGGGAATATATTCGTTCTTAGAAGCACCCAAAACGTGTTTCGCGGGTGAAGGTCACAAACCAAATATCCGTAACTTTGGCTTGTAGCTTCTTTATAAACTTCCAAAAATTCCTAACGTTAATTCGGGAACATTTGATTGGCTAATACCCCAATTTCTGCCACATCTCTACGTTGTGCGAATAAGACTAGATATTGTGTATTTAGCGATACATCACGCATGTATCTATTTTTGAAAAATAGATTCTGATTGATGAAGAATACGCTTGTGTTAAGATGGTGGGAGAACACTGTAAATGTCTCGGCAAACGTTTTATCCATTTCTAGCATGAGATCGTCAATTACAATGACCGTGTGCTTGTTACCCTTTATCGAACTAACATCATAAACACCTTTGTGGAACAAAATTTTATCTTGGTACTCGTGGAATACGTCTTGGTATGTCGAATAGCACCACATGACTTTATGCACAAAATTTGAGAACAGTTCCCCCTTATCTTTAATGATTTTAAGCATAGACACGGTTTTGCCACAGCCTGTAGGGCCAGATATAATGCAGGTAGAAGGGCTTGTGAACCTGAATTTTTCTACAGAATCCATCTCTAACACATCACACTCTTAAGTGGAACATTTACAATATATAATAAAATTTTAAGTGATGCTTCTTATATTCTACAGCCTTGTTTTTCTTCTTCCCCAGAACCGTGAACGATGATGAGGATGAGGTACTGTGCCAGCAACATGTCCCCCATCATAGATATTGCAGAGGAGGTTGATGATAGCGACGACTGGAAACATTTGATGGCTTCCGAGTCAATGTTTATTATCCAGTTTGGATAAAATGCTGCATGAATTAAGACGCAGATTCGCCGATGAAAATTGTTCACTCATGAAGAGTTTGTGTCATTTAGATCCAAAAAATGAGAACTTAGATGCCAATCAACTGCAGTACATCGTAGAATTTTACAAATTGAATATGGCGGATCTCAAGGCTGAATGTCACAGTGCCAAACGTCTTATCGAACGAAAATCCAGAACAATTCGGACTATGACAGAGCTCCTGGAGTTTTTGCGTCCTTATAAGGATGACTTCTTTGAACTGAACTCTACAAATTAGTACAGATTTCGATTGCGTTGTCTATCATTTCAGCTGGATGTGAACGGACCTTCTCCAAGTTGCATATGATAAAAACATATTTGCGCAATACTATGAGCGATGTCAGACTCGACAACCTCAGCAACCTAGTACTTAATCGATCAAGGGTTGAAAATCTAAATATGGACGAAGTGATCGAAAACTTTGCAGCTGTTCATAAAAACCGCAAAATAATTGTTAATTACTGTAGAACATTACTTGACATGTTTTTAAGTTTTTTGTATGTTTGAAATTTTGAAACTCAACTTTTTATCAGTGACGCTTCCTATTTTACTATTAAAAGCCTTTGTAACATTATGCAAATACTACTTCTATGTTCCTTTTGATCATTGGAAGGTATGTCCGATCAAAATTTCCTTTGCCCAAACTCTGCCCGGATTGATAGAAAACCCTGGCGCCGCCACTGTGGACATTAACAAAGAAAACGGCAAAAACAGCAAAAACAGCATACAATTCAAATAGAGAATGATTTCTTCCTTCCTGGTTTACTGTGATATCAAACAAAACATCCTCTTTTCTTCGACATGCTGAATGATCATTACACTAAACCCAAATTCCCAACGTCTGAAAAACAATTTCGAAAACAGATTAACCCTTTGAAGCCAATCATACAAAAATGGATGAAAATCATACATACATATCGACAATAATACAGTCCCGTAGCCAGGACTTCCCAAGCGGGGGGGGGAGGGGAGTGAGCAAAATTTTAGAAGGGCGGACCTTTTGGTGCAACGACCTAGTCACTGCGGAGTGGGTTTAGAGTAATTAAGTTTAGAGTAGTTTAGAGTAGTTTGTGAAATTTGAAAAAATGCAAAAAAATTGTTTATTTACTAAATAAATGAGGTTATATATTATAATATCACAGCATAAGTTATGACTATGGTTACAAAAGTGGACCTTTCCTGTCAAGAGACCCCCGGAACCTCCCTTGGCTACGGCCTGTAATACACCATCAAGTATAATGACATGAAAAAAACTCTTATTTTCCACCTCTGAAGATATAATTATGCAGTTACTAGCTGAGGTACACGGCGTTGCCCGGGATAAATTTCACATTGCTGTTGCATGTCGTTCACGGTCATCTTCAAGGCGTGATTGTCTTTCTTGTGAGTTTCCTGCTTCCGGGCTTCTTTATTTTTTCTGGCTGCTGATGTAGATCTGCACAAACTTGCCCGTTTCTTTGGTGGCATGGTAAAGTTGTTGAGATTTTCAAAAACTGCAAAAAAACATTTCCACATTAACTTCCTGTAACTATTCGCACAAAAAACAAACAGACAGGCTGACCGACTCTGTGTTGACATTTTTCACCCCATAAAAGGTTCCCGTGCCAAATTTGGTAGCTCTAGGTCAAACGGTTTGAAGTCGTCCTAAAAAATAATTATATGTGAAGCTCAAGATTTTCATGACTGTGTTCTTTTCTATAGTTTTATTGACCAAATAATTAGTCATGCAAATGTTAAGATTCAGAAATCTTGACACAATGTGAAGCTCAAAATTTTCACGGTTGCGTTCTTTTCTGTAGTTTAATCGCGGTGCTGGGGCCTTCGGGCCCAGTAATTTTAATTATTTAATTTATTAACATTCTTCATCCCATAAGAGGTTCCCGTGCCAAATTTGGTAGCTCTAGGTCAAACAGTTTGCGCTTGCATAAAGGACAAACAAACAAACAAACAGACAGGCGAAAATATATAATAGATATATGATATTACTTCACTAACCTTATTACAAAGATTAGGATTTATGATATAAAAATTAGGACCTAAAAAATATGAGGGCCTAAGCTACAGCCTTATTAGCCTAATGGTTAATCCGGCCCTGCTTATAAGTTGTCCCAAGTTGATCAGCTTTGCAAATGTTTGCTAACCACAATGTTTCAAACCTCCCAGACGAAAGAAATGATTAATTCAGCGCTATACAAAAAATACAATTCCTGAAATCTTTAATTTTCATATGGAGAATGTCCATAGATCATAAATAGGACATCCTTATGGTGAAAGCTAGTTCTACCCGATTTCAAATAATTTTAGATGATTCTACTGAAGAAGAAGTTCTATTAACAATTTCAAGATTTGTTTCTCATGGAGGCAGAAGATAACCTGATATAATTCAAGAGTAAGGCTTCATAGGAAATAAAATGCTTTGAATTTTTATATCATATATTGGCTTTGTATTTTTATAATATAGCTATTGATTTAAAAAATCTGTTGTCTGTTGCTTTAGGTGAAAGCAAGATCCACCATCTTAAATCATATTAAAATTTTAGCTGTCAGGCAACTTAGATCTCGCATCTGATAAACATATGTTGATATCGTTGTCTCTCTCTTATCAGTTTTTATCATTTACTTAATCGTGGTATTTATTTATTTTTGGTCATCATCATGGTGTCTATTTACTTTTGTCAATTCATATATATATATATATATATATATATATATATATATATATATATATTTTCGCCTGTCTGTTCGACCTAGAGTTACCAAATTTGGCACGGGAACCTCTTATGGGATGAAGAATGTCAACACAGAGTCGGTCAGCCTGTCTGTTTATCTGTTTGGGCCCGAAGGCCCCAGCATCGCGATTAAACTACAGAAAAGAACGCAGCCGTGAAAATTTTGAGCTTCACATTTGTCTAGATTTCTAAATCTTAAGATTTTCATGACTAATTATTTGGTCAATAAAACTATAGCTAGGGGGTGGGGTAATTGGGGGAGAGGGGTGGGGGTAATGGGGTAATGGCTTTTCTACTTTTGTGTGGGGGGGGTAATGGAGGAGTGGGGGTGGGAGGGTAATGGAGGAGTGGGGGTGGGGGTAATGTGGGTAACCGCGATTAAACTACAGAAAAGAACGCAGCCGTGAAAATTTTGATTATTTGGTCAATAAAACTATAGAAAAGAACACAGTCATGAAAATCTTGAGCTTCACATATCTTGGTTTTTTTAGGACGACTTCAAACCGTTTGACCTAGATCTACCAAATTTGGCACGGGAACCTCTTATGGGATGAAGAATTAAGATAAATCATTTCAATGAAATTCAGCCTTTTGTCTTAAACTTTATTTTATTTAAACTGGGGATCTAATGTGAAATTTATCCCGGGCAACGCCGGGTACCTCAGCTAGTATTATATATTTTCGCCTGTCTGTTTGTTTGTTTGTTTGTCCTTTATGCAAGCGCAAACCGTTTGACCCAGAGCTACCAAATTTGGGACGGGAACCTCTTATGGGATGAAGATTGTTAATAAATTAAATAATTAAAATTACTGGGCCCGAAGGCCCCAGCACCGCCATTAAACTACAGAAAAGAACGCAGCCGTGAAAATTTTGAGCTTCACATTGTGTCAAGATTTCTGAATCTTAACATTTTCATGACTAATTATTTGGTCAATAAAACTATAGAAAAGAACACAGTCATGAAAATCTTGAGCTTCACATATAATTATTTTTTAGGACGACTTCAAACCGCTTGACCTAGAGCTACCAAATTTGGCACGGGAACCTCTTATGGGATGAAAAATGTCATACAGAGTCGGTCAGCCTGTCTGTTTGTCTGTTTGTGCGAATAGTTACAGGAAGTTAATATGGCAATGTTTTTTTGCAGTTTTTGAAAATCCCAACTTTACCACGCCACCAGAAACGGGCAAGTTTGGGCAGATCTACATCAGCAGCCAGAAAAAATAAAAAAGCCCGGAAGCAGGAAAGCTCACAAGAAAGACAATCACGCCTTGAAGTTGACCATGAACGACATGCAACAGCCAGAGCAAGAGAAAACCTCCAAGAAAGACAATCACGTCTTGAAGCTGTCCGAGAAAGCGTAGCAGCTATCAGAGCAAGAGAAACACTGCAAGAAAGACAACCACGTCTTGAAGCTGTCCGAGAAAATGTAGCAGCTACCAGAGCAAGAGAAACACCCCAAGAAAGACAATCACGCCTTAAAGATGACCGTGAACGACATGCAACAGCAATGTGAAATTTATCCCGGGCAACGCCAGGTACCTCAGCTAGTATATATATATATATATATATATATATATATATGGGATGAATTTCACAATTAAACACGTGAAATGAATGAATGATGTATACCCACAAGGAAAAAAGAAAAATTATTCTAAGGCCTTTCGTGTATTCAGCAGGACACCTCGTCAGGGAATGACGTCATTCCCTAACGAGGTGTACTGCTGAATACACGAAAGCCCTTGGAATAATTTTTTTTTCTTGTTGGTTTACATCATATATATACTAGTTGCACTCAATATATTTTGCCCCACCCTTTTTTCTTATCTAAATAATAGGCCATGGGGCTGAAATGTCTTTTGGGCCGTAAGTTTGAACTTTCCGCGCTTCACATATCCGGATTTTTCCAGTTTGAACCTCCCCTCCTTGTATAAAACCGCTTTTAAACGCACTTGTATAAAACCGATGGTTAACGCAGTTTCGAAAATGGCGTCTGACAGTGATATGCGTCGTAAACAGAGAGCTGTTATCGAGTTATCGAGACGTATAAGGCGAGTTATCGAGACGTATAAAGCGAGTTATCGAGATGTATAAAAGGAATTCGACGGGAGAGAAAACTGGAAGACGTCCTTCTTTTGCACGATAACGCAAGACCACACAACAGTTTGCAAACAAGAGAGGCCATCACAAAAATGCGCTTGACTGTTACCCCACCCTCCATACAGCCCAGATCTGGCACCTTCAGACTTCCGTTTGTTTGGGCCAATAAAGGATGCTATTCGTGGAAGAAAGTTTCAGAGTGACGATGAGGTTGTTGAAGAGGTTAAGAGGTGGCTCCAGCGGAACCCAGCGGACTTTTACCAGCAATGAATAAAGGCCCTTGTTTCGAGATGGAGGAAAGTCGTAGAAAAAGATGGAGACTATGTGGAAAAATAAAAATGTAAAAAAGGTATGTAACTACTTGTGTACAAAATTTCTGGAACTTACAAGGAAACTTGGAAAGAAAAAAAAAAGTGGGGCAAAATATATTGAGTGGCCCTCGTATATATATTGTGTGTATATATATATATTATATAATATATATATATATATATATATATATATATATACAGTATATATATATACAGGGCGTCCCAAAAAAATGTATACACACTTTAACAGCTGATAGCTCAATTGATGTTTCTTTCTTTCCAAGTTAAACCCATTAGAATTAATAATGGCAGTCAGACTAAGCTTTGAACAAAGGAAATTCATTCTAAAATGCTACTGGAAGTGTGAAAACGCAGTTGAAGTGCAAAGACAGTTTAGGAGGGAGTTTCAAACAGATCCACCAACGCGACTTACCATCACTCGAATTAGAGATAAGTTTGAAGCGGATGGAACTGTTCAGAATGTCCACAAGAAGCGTTCCGGAAGACCACGGACATCGACAAGCCCCACAAAGCAAGAAAGAGTACTGGAAACGTATCACCAAAGTCCAAGAAAATCTGTGCGGCAAGCGAGTCGTGAGGTAGGAATTTCAGAATCGTCTGTCCAACGCATTTGAAGCGCTGTCAATGGAAAAGTTATATTCCAAGATTAGTCCATGCTATTAATGAAGATGATGATCCGGACCGAAGAGTGGAGTATTGCGAGTGGTACTTGGCACGATGTGGATGTGGATTGGACGAAGGGGTTTCGTAGAATACCCTCCGCGTTCACCAGACCTCACACCACTAGAATTTTTTTATGGGGATACTTAAAAGACAAAGTCTACGCTATAAAACCTGCAACAGTCGCTGAATTGAGAGCAGCCATTGAACGAGAATGCACACAAATACCAAACGAAATGTTTCGTGATGTTTGCGATTCCATTGCTTCGCGTTATCAGCAGTGCCTGGACCAGAACGGACGTGTTTGAAAACAGGCGTTGACAAAACAATTAAATAATGTCTGTAGATTCTATTACATTTTGAAAATGAAATGTATTTTAATAAACACTGCCTTTATAATTATTTAAAGTGTGTATACATTTTTTTGGGACGCCCTGTATAATATATATATATATATTTTGTTATTTTAATTTATTTATGAATTTTTCTTATCCATGGTGTTTCTCTTTGTCATACCTCTTCTATCTTCTCTTCAGGTCTCTCTCTCTCGCTCGCTCTCTTTCTTTGTTTGTACATTAAACGATAGTAGTGTGGGCGCAAAATGTATGAATGCAATTGCAATTGCATAATGTTACGTAATGTTGCAAGAGTGCCAACCCCGCCCCCTTTTGTTGCAAAACCTCTTTGGGGGAGAAGCTGGGAGTGCCTCACCCCCAAAAGGGGCATACCTAACCTAAGGGAGCCTCTTTGGGGAGTAGGGGGCGCCTCACCCCCGAAAGGGGCAGAAAGAGACAACAAGAGAGGAAGAGAGAAAGGAAGAGAGGACCCAGAGGTCCTTGCTCGGCTGATTGCCGAGCTCATATGGGGTTCTTCAGCCACCCGCCGCTACTTATAGGCCCCTAATCAGCCAGTTGGCTTAAGCAGCCAGTTGGCTGAGTTGCCAGATATCGCCATGTATTTATTTACTCCTTATATTCCTTCAGCCAGTTGCCAGATTCGTTATTTATTAAATTAATTCATATGTTATTCAGCCATTTGGCTGCAGAATTGCCAGATTCGTTATTTAATAATTAAATTCATATATTAATCAGCCAGCAGGCGCCACAGCCAATTGGCTGCTGAGGTGCCAGATATCATTTTAATTGTTCAGGTATTCCTTATTAGGAAGAGTTGCTAAATAACACCATTTATTTTAATTTTTATGAGGATAGTTGTCAGGTACCACCATTTATTTTAATTTTTATTTATATTATGGAGAGTTCTCAGAATATATATATATATATATATATATATATATAAACAAACAACCACAGGGAAAAGGAAACACAAAGTCCGAGCGCTTTCGTGATATATTCACATTATGAAGGAGGAACAGAAAATAGACAGAGATTACAAAGTAAATGAGTTAAATAGACAAGCAAAAAATTCACAATCGGCACCTCAAATTAAAGGCCTTAAAGCCCTCTAAAGATTTTTTCAATTGATAACATAATCTGTAGGCTGCTAAATTACTAAATATAAAAGAAGTATATAGATGAAATTAGACAAAAAAACCAATACAGAGAACAAAAATTATTATAATGGTTATTAACACTAATATTTAATTAAAGCAGGCAATTAATTGGCAAGAATTTAATGAAAAAACAAATAGATAACGTAGATAACAAATAGATAACATAATCTGTAGGCTGCTAAATTACTAAATATAAAAGGACTATATAGATGAAATTAGACAAAACACCAGTACAGAAAACAAAAATTATTATAATGGTTATTAACACTAATATTTAATTAAAGCAGGAAATTAAGTGGCCAGAAATTAATGAAAACAAAGGGAATGGTGCTATCGTCTTACAGAATATTACAAAAAATTTTCTACAAACAGTCTGGAAAAAAGTTTAAGTACAATATTTACAGAAAACCCACTAATAATTGTTCCTATATACATTATTATTCTGATCACCACATTAATGTAAAACGATCCGTTCTTTCTACTTTGTTCCTAAGAGGTCTACGAATTTGTAGCCCAGAGTTCATTGACGACGAAATTAGTAAAATATACAAAATTGCTTTTGATTTAAAATACCCAAAGAACTGCATAGATAAGTCCTTAAAAATGGCAAAGAAAACCTTCTACGAAGTAAAGGATAAGATTCCTTATAACACAAAAAATGTTTTAGTGTTACCATTCAGAGAAAATTTCCTTGATCTGCCGAATCTGCTGAGGACTTTTAACGTAAATATTGCGTTCAAAAATTTAGATGTAATTAAGAATTCATTGATTAAGAACTCCCCGTTAAGTGAACATGGTTGTGTATATAAAATCCCTTGCACAATATGTAATAAATTTTACATTGGCCAAACTGGTAAGACCCTTGAGTTACGTATTAAACAGCATCAATACAGTATAAGAAGTGGCCAGGAATCTAACGCCATTTTCATTCACGTAAGAGATACTAATCATCCCATTGATTGGAAAAATGCTTCCAAATTAAGGTTTAGTAAATCTATTGTTAGCAGAAATATACTGGAATCAAGTGTGATCAAGAATAATGCGGATTTGGTCCTTAATATTAGTCCTGGGTTGTATAAATTAGATTCGTGCATTGTCAGAAAGCTGGCGAAGGGCCTACTGTTTTCTTGACTGCATTCTTGCCCCTTAATGGTTTGCCCTGGTTAAATAAATAAATATTATTGTAAGAACTGTTAACATTCTAATGTGTCTATTTTAATTGTAATATTTCTTTCGTGTATAATCTTTGGTTGCTGGGGGGTTTATTGGACTTTTCAACTGGGTTGCTTTAGGGAAATCAATTTTTCCAGACTGTTTGTAGAAAATTTTTTGTAATATTCTGTAAGACGATGGCACCATTCCCTTTGTTTTCATTAATTTCTGGCCACTTAATTTCCTGCTTTAATTAAATATTAGTGTTAATAACCATTATAATAATTTTTGTTTTCTGTACTGGTGTGTTGTCTAATTTCATCTATATAGTCCTTTTATATTTAGTAATTTAGCAGCCTACAGATTATGTTATCTATTTGTTATCTACGTTATCTATTTGTTTTTTCATTAAATTCTTGCCAATTAATTGCCTGCTTTAATTAAATATTAGTGTTAATAATCATTATAATAATTTTTGTTCTCTGTATTGGTTTTTTTGTCTAATTTCATCTATATACTTCTTTTATATTTAGTAATTTAGCAGCCTACAGATTATGTTATCAATTGAAAAAATCTTTAGAGGGCTTTAAGGCCTTTAATTTGAGGTGCCGATTGTGAATTTTTTGCTTGTCTATTTAACTCATTTACTTTGTAATCTCTGTCTATTTTCTGTTCCTCCTTCATAATGTGAATATATCACGAAAGCGCTCGGACTTTGTGTTTCCTTTTCCCTGTGGTTGTTTGCTTATTAATAAGATCACGTGTTATTTGTGATTTTAGTGCATATATATATATATATATATATATATATATATATATATATATATATATATATATATATATATATATATATATCGCCGTTTTTTACCTTTTATTATTTATTATAATTTATTTAAATTCATTATTTCTTTATTTTCTTTCTTCTTTCGTCTATTATAATTTATTGTAATTTGAAATTTACTAGGAAAACTTATTAATATCGTTTAACAAATTTATTTGTTTATTCAACAAAGTTATTTGTTTTGCAATTTTTTTATTTCGTTAACAAAATTCAAGTTAGAGAAGAAATCATTAGAAGGACAAATTCCACACATCAGATATTTTGCATCATTTTATAAAACTCGAAAACAAACTTTATAATTTTCACAATATTTGCATAAATAGCATTTCACGCTAATAACCGAATTTACAACCTGTAACAATTCTCTAACGCGCCAAAAATAACGGACAATTTTCTTAACATTGGCTCACAAATTTCAAGTTCACAATCTATTCCAACGATTCCTCATCAAAGTTCGCTTTACAATCGAAACAGTTATTTATATAATTGTACAGCAACTATCAGGACAGCATAGAAAGAACAACAAAATGTTTATACAAAATTCCTGAACAGATCGCACATACTATTTTCACGAAAAACACGACAAATATGGACAATAATCACACCCTTTCACTTATAATTTCATTACATAATAATCAGCACATTGATAGTACCCATCTCGTACGGAAAAAAAATATATATATATATATATATATATATATATATATATATATATATATACACCTTCACTCCCCAAAGGGGTATACCTAACCTTCACCTCACCGTTTAACTGATACGCTGGCCTATACTCGCATGTTCGATGTGCTGTGTTCCACTACTCTTTGGTTGCTCATGCTCTGTGTCCACGTTCGACGTTTATATGCCGTCTAAAAATAGCCTGAGAATTGAAAAAAGTTCATCTAAAATTGCGAGTTTGATTCCTATGAAATTTAACGTTTCACAAATTACATTCTGAGAGGCCGCTCTCTCCTTCATCAAAAAACCCAATATGGTTTGTAATTTACGCAAATCCTATAATTTTTCGTTTCCAATTGAAACTACAAATTTACATCGTTATTTTAACGGGCGTCATCACTAATTTTAGAAATTTACAAGAAAAAAAAAAGACAATTTACTTTTATTGACCTATTTATTTTAAATCCCCCTCCCCACATTACGGTCAGCATAAAATAAATTATAAATATAAAATTATTCAAATTAATTAATTAAATTCTAAATTTAATCAAATTAATTAATCAAATTAATTAAATTCTAGATCGTAATCGATGCCAATAAATGTGTTTTGAAAAATATTTTTTATTCACTGCTACATAAGGAATATTCCAGTGTATATATATATATGTTTCAAAGCCATTAAAAAACTTTCAGGCCCTATGCATCTTTACTGCAAAACATTTCAAATCAATATCCTTGAGATATACGTTATGACGCAAAACGGTTTTGTACAAAAACGGACTGAAAAATTTGCCAGGAACGTGAATATAGCAGCATACGATTACCCCCTCCCTCCCAACCGCCAACCTCTCAAAATCCATCTGAGTATATATATATATATATATATATATATACAGGGTGTCCCATAAGTCCGGCATCATAGGAAAAATAATAAAAAAAGGCAAAACAAAAGCTTTTATTTTCAGAACGTGCTCAATATGTACACCATTGTTTTCAGTACACAAATTCAGACGTGATACCCAGTCAGCAAGCACACGGTGAATGATGTCAGGAGTAATGGTGTTACATGCCCCAATAATGCGCTGCCGCAAATGTTCAACACTCCTAATTTTCTCCGCTATACCAACGCTTTCAAGTGGCCCCAGAGATAAAAATCTAGTGGCGTGAGATCCGGGCTTCTACCTGGCCATTCCACAGACCCTCGACGTCCTATCCAATGACCAGGGAATTTTTGGTACAGGTATTCCCTTACTTGGGTGCTGTAATGTGCAGGAGCGCCGTCTTGCTGGAACCATGTTGGGAAATTTCCTTCTTCGTTCAACACACTGGGAAATGCTTCTTCCTTGCGCATACGTAGGTAGGTGCCTCGAGTGACATGTTCATCGAAAAAGAGGTGGCCTATGATGTGATCCTTCCAAATGCCACACCATACCATCACCCGAGATGCACCTTGTTCCTTTGAAGAGGTATACCAGTGAGGGTTGTTTTGAGACCAGTAGCGGGTGTTCTGTCGATTTACTTCACCATTTCCATAAAAAACAGCCTCGTCACTGGACAGAATGGTGGACGGGAAATTGGCATCCCGAGCATAGAAATAGAAAAATATGAATTTCTCCTATGATGCCGGACTTATGGGACACCCGGTATATATAATATATATATATATATATATATATATATTAAACCATATATTAATGTTGGCTTAATCACCCAGTTGGCTTATATAATCATACCCCTAAGTAAGCGTGAAATTATTCCTATTATTATTATTATTAATATTGTTATTATTACCACTACTAATGATATATATATATATATATATATATATATATATATATATATATATATAACATCCTATTCTGAACAACTCAATAAATGCTCAAATTAAATATAAATTTGTAACTGTAATGTATTTTTAAAGTAAAGTTTTAGGCCTGTAACTTATTATATATTTTTGTTACTGTATATATATATATATATATATATATATATATATATATATATATATATATATATATATATATATATTTCAATTTTGGAAATCTTGGAAATGTACAGGTAAAGACGCGTTCAATCTACGGTCAGGAAGACAATTTTAGAACAGTATTCCTCTTTCCTTCATACAAAAGAATATTCGTGTTGGTGCCTCCCCTTTCACGCCTTTACCTGTATTCTAGTGACCATGTTTTATGACAGTTTCCAGACGAGGCAAAATATGTGCTCTAAAACCTGAGACATGCTAACGTTACTCACACTACCCGTAATTTTACAAAAATAATTTCTCTATTTCAATTTATGCTAAATCAGAAAATGTAAACACAACAAACTAAATACAGAAAGGTGAGCTGAGACGGATAACAGTCGGAAAGGAAAAGAAAAATGACCCAGTCACACAACGTAGCTTAAACTTCGCTAATATTACGGGAAACGATGTAGGTCACATTTACGCTTAAACTTCGCTAATATTACGGGAAACGACGTAGGGCACATTTAAATGTACATGCGGAATATTTAAAAATAGTATTTGTTAAAATAACTTTAAAATAAAAACCTTTCCTCAATCGTTAATAATTTAAGAAAATTTAAATTTTTTTATTTTCAAGCTATTTTTTCTTGAATCATGACAAGATATATCATTTTACAATTTAAACGTGTACGTAGAACCTTCTGTAATTGAATAATGATTGTTTATAGGGAATTCACGTGAAAATTACTGTGCATCACCACATGCAAAACGGCCACATCAATCCTCAATGGCGTATCAACAAAGCGAGTGGACGAAATAGCGAATTTAGGGTATTTTTAAAGCTGACATTTTTAGTTTCGTAATTAACGTGTGACTTTGGTTTCAAGTACATATTAATTAAATGATGACTTTCCACTCAATATTATTCCCAATCTCATCCGTGAACTGCCATTCAAATGTACAAATGTGAAAATCCACATTTGAGAAAAGGGTTTCTTGATTTGAGAAACAATGTCACGCCATACTTTTAATTAATACTAATTTACACCCTCCATCAATCCGATTTCCATCTACAAGAAATCGATTTTCAATATGACACTTTATTATCACATATACGTCTTTTCTAATCTGTACGTGGGTTAAGGCTTCTTCTTCCAGCAAATATTTTTGGCTTAAACCTTACAAAGCACGACATTGCGTTGTTCGAAAAAATATTTTAA